>OW121741.1:136011648-136186648 GCA_933228675.1 Stomorhina lunata | reverse complement strand
TATAGAAAAAAAATTTTTGTATTGAAATTGTCCATATAAAAATTTTTTATGAAAAGTGTTTTTCAAAAATTTTTGTATAGAAAAAAAAAAATTTTGTATTGAAATTGTCCATATAAAAATTTTTAATGAAAATAGTTTTTCAAAAATTTTTGTATAGAAAAGAAAAATTTTGTATTGAAATTGTCCATATAAAAATTTGTAATGAAAATAGTTTTTTAAAAAACTGTGGCTTAAAATATTTTCATAAAAAAATTATCGAATGAAATTTTTTATTAAAATTTCTCGTTAAATTTTTTTATAGAAAAATTTTCTATAGAAATTTTTTTCAAAGAAAATTTTTTCATAAAATAGAAAAATTCATAGAAAAATGTTATTCAAGTTTAAAGGATCTTTTATGAGTCTACAATATTTTTGGGTTTTATCAAAAAATTATTTATTACAATAATAAATAATTGTAATAAATTGGGATCTTAGTGCAATACACAACAATAAAACTTTTTAAAAAAAATTGAATTTTTTGTACAGAAAATTTTTTATTATTAAAATATTTTCATAAAAAAATTATCGAATGAAATTTTTTATTAAAATTTCTCGTTAAATTTTTTTATAGAAAAATTTTCTATAGAAATTTTTTTCATAGAAAATTTTTTCATAAAATAGAAAAATTCATAGAAAAATGTTATTCAAGTTTAAAGGATCTTTTATGAGTCTACTTGCAAGAAATCACCTTCTTACGGCTGTTATGTATATGGAAAAGCTTTATTGAATGACATGATAATTATGTACATCTTATTACAAGTTAAGAATAATTTAAATCTAATAATAGAACAGGGTGGTTAATATATAGTTATGTAAGTATAGTATGTAAATACTTAAGTAAAAGTAACATATAAATGTAAAATCTAATTTACATAACATCTTCCTTTTTAAAATTAGTTTATTTTATTAATTAAATATAGAAATAAAAAAGATTATTTTTTAGTTGTAAATCTATTGGGTGGTAAAACTTTCCTTCCTCGCCTGGTCACATATGTACCATCAGAATCATTACCATTGTTTGAACTGGTATGAGTTTCTGGTTTTTTAATTATATGTTCCTCATTTCTTCTGTACATAGAACCTTCTTTATCCTTTATGATAAATGATCTTGGTTCAGGGCATTTTTCTACTATTTCTCCTGAAAACCAAAAAGAAGTGGGATTTCGTTTAAACATTACTTTATCGCCAGAATTAATAGGCTTGTAGTTTTTAATATGTGAGTTATAATGTTCTGATGACTTTTTAACCTTACTATTTATTTGTTCCTGATATTTTTTAATGTCAACTAAATTTGGTTGTAAATTCAATGAGTAAGTTGGAAGTTTTGTATTTAATTTTCGGGACATTAATAACTCAGAGGGTGAAGGTAAATTCCCTTTGGGCGTAGCTCGATAATTCAATAAGGCAATGTAGGGATCTGTTCCACTTTCAAGACATTTATATAACAATTTTTTAATGGTTTGTATAGAACGTTCTGCAAGACCATTTGATCTTGCCAAATAAGGGCTTGATGTTTTGTGCTCTACACCCCAAACATTTAAAAATTCTTTAAATTCGTTTGAGTTAAACGGCGGACCGTTATCAGATATAAAAATGCTTGGGATGCCGTGTCTGGAAAAAATTGATTTTAATTTTAAAATCACATGAGGGCTTGAGTATCCCGAATTTAATAATTCAATCTCAATAAATTTTGAAAAATAATCCACTACTAATAAGTAATACTTTTTATTGAATTCGAAGATATCGCAACCAATTTTAAACCATGGAATGTTATAAGTATCATGAGTTAAAATTTCTTGTTTAGATTTTGAGTTTTTATATTTAGCGCAGATATCACAACTTGAAATCTTATTAAAAATATCATTGTACATGTTTGGCCAATATACTGATTGTCTGGCAAGACTTTGACATCTTTGTATGCCCATATGACTTTCGTGAATCTTGTTCAATACGACATTTTGAAGACTTTTTGGAATTAAAATTTGGTTGTTTTTAAGGATAATGTCATCAATTATATGCATTTCATCTTTTATCTTTAAGTATGGCATGACTTCTTTATCGACTAATTTCTTATGTATAGGCCAACCGTTTTCTATATAGTTTTTTAGCTTATTAAAAACTTTATCAGTTTTAACGTGTTTTTTAATATCATGGATATTTGAAAAAGGAACCTCCAGATGAGATTTAAGAAAATTGCAGTGAAGTTCAACTTCATCATAAAAATCCTCTAAAGCAATTTCATTCAGAGGACACCTGGATAACGTATCGGCTATATATAAATATTTTCCAGGCTTATATGAAACTATCAAATCGTATGATTGAAGACGCAACATAAAACGTTGAAGCCGAGCTGGTATTTTGTATAAAGGTTTATTAAACAAGGAGACTAATGGCTTGTGATCTGTTTCTACCAATACTTTGTTGCCATAAGTATACTGGTGAAATCTAATGCAGCCAAAAACTATAGCAAATAGCTCTTTTTCAATTTGAGCGTAGTTCTCTTGAGCACTTGTAAGTGAGGCAGAAGCGTATGCGATTGGTTGCTTATTGTGTAAAATAGCTGCACCAACAGCACTTTTTGAAGCGTCTACACTCAAAACCAAATCCTTGTTAGGGTCAAAATAAGTTAAAACTGGACTTTTTGTGATTTCAGTTTTTAAACTTTTAAACTCATTATCTTGGGCTTCATCCCAGTGCCATTGAATATCTTTCTTTAGCAAATCTCTAAGACTTTTGTTTTTACATGACAAATTTGGAATAAAATTTCCTAAATAATTAATCATTCCGAGAAATCTTTGTAGTTCGGAAACATTTTGTGGTACGGGCATTTCCAAAATTGCCTTTATTTTATTTTCATCAGGTCTGACGCCAAATTCATTAAAAATGTGCCCAATGAACTTAATTTCTTTAAGCATAAATTTGCATTTATCTTTATTAAATTTAAAACCAATTTGTTCTGCTCTTTGTAAAACTTTTTCTAATATTTGATTGTGTTCTTCTACACTTCTAGCAAAAATTAAAAAGTCATCAATATAGATTATTAACCCTTCGATATTACTAAAAAACTTGACTATTTCCGAGTGAAAAAGTTCAGGGGCGGCATTAATACCAAAAGGTAGCCGCAAAAACCTATACCTTCCAAACGGTGTATTGAATGTACACAATTTGGATGAATATTCATCCAATGGGATCATCCAGAATCCGCTAGTGGCATCTAATGTACTAAAAAACTTTGAGCCACTAAGTCTGGCTTTACAGTCATCTATATTTGGAAAGGGATAATGCGGACGAAGTATTGACTTGTTTAAATTTCGAGGGTCTAAACATATTCTAAGCTGACCATTTGGCTTAGTGACCAAGACAATTGAACTGACCCATTCAGTTGGTTCACTTACTGGCTTTATAACATTTAGTTTAATCATTCTGTCTAACTCTTCTTTTAACTTGCCATGAAGACTAAAAGGAATTTTTCTTGGTGCATCTACGATAGGATTTACGTTGGGTTTGAGCTCTAAATGGCATTCTGTTTCTAAAAGACCTAAACCATCAAATACATGTGAATAGCGTTCTATTATTTGATCACAAGATATCATATTAATTGTTTTGATTAAATTCATTTTTTTAGCTAAATCTAATCCAATTAAATTTTTGCAATTTAAATCTAATATAAAGAATGTACTTTTATAAATGTTACCATTATAAGAAAATGCTAAATCAATTTTACCTAACAGAGGCAGCTTTTCGCCACTAAATGTTAAAATATTAGTGTTAGTAAATTTCAAAAGTTTAGTTAAATTTAACAGTTTTGTTGTTTCTTTTGACAATATATTTGCTTGTGCTCCAGTATCAATCTGTAGAATAATTTTCGCCTTATTAATATTTACCTCAACATTCCATTCATCAATGGCTGAATTACAGTTGTTGAGAGTGCCGATAAGCTGATTTTGTTGTTGGCTTTGTTGTTGCGTCGATTTCGAAAAGCACATTTTGGTGAGAGAGCCGATAAACAGATCTTGAAAGCTTTCTTCGTTCTCATCATCATCTTCACGTTTTATTTGTTTAACTACCTTTTTTGTTTGTTGTTGCGGCGATTTCGAAAAGCACATTTTTGCATAGTGGCCTCTTTTACTGCAAATATGACAACTGACGTTTTCTGCAGGGCATTTTTTTCTATGTTGTTGCCCACAGCGACTGCACTGTTGTTGTTGAAGTACGTTTGGTGAAGTATATTTTGTTTGAATTTGATGGTGCTTTGGCGAATATGAAGTTTGACGTTTGTTTGACGAATTATGTGAATAGTTACGATTTTTATTTAAAACACCAACAAAATTTGTTTCTTGTTGCAGCTGGCTTGTGTTTTCCTTAGCAGAATTTATATTTTTAGCTATTTCCAATGCCTTTTCAAGTGTAACTTTGCTTTCACTTAATAACCTTTCTTTGATTTGAGAATAAATGGGGAGTAAACCGCAAACAAAAATATCCTTGACTAAATCTTCCCGTAAATTCCCAAATTCACAAAGTAGACTTTGATTTTTTAGCACAGTTACATAATCCTCAATAGACTCATGTTGAGCTTGTTTTCTTGAAAAGAAAGTATGACGTTCCATAGCGATGTTGGCCTTTGGAATAAAATATACATCTAATTTTGCTAGCAAGTCATCATATTTCACAACGTCTATGTCAACATTAAAGGAATTAAAAATCTGTAGACACTCCGGTCCTAGGTGGTGTAACAGTAGTGCTACTTTACGTTGCTCCGTCTGCTGTTCTAAGTTTGACGCCCTCATAAATATCTTAAATTGGTTCTTCCACGACTTCCATGTGACACACATGTTGCTTTCTTTGAGGTTAAGTGGTGCAATTGTTGTTGCGACGGAAAACACATGAGGAGAAGTCATTTCACTTCTTATAATTTCTTGGTCACTTGACTTAGACTCTGACTTTAACATTTGGTTAAAATAAAGTTGTTTTCTTTTAATTCACTAATTTTGTAACTTTTTGCCGACTTTTTAATTTTATATGACATCTGACACCATGTTATGTATATGGAAAAGCTTTATTGAATGACATGATAATTATGTACATCTTATTACAAGTTAAGAATAATTTAAATCTAATAATAGAACAGGGTGGTTAATATATAGTTATGTAAGTATAGTATGTAAATACTTAAGTAAAAGTAACATATAAATGTAAAATCTAATTTACATAACAACGGCTTGAATTTCTGAAGTTATCAACTGATAACAAAATCCTTTAAAATCTTGAATTTTTTTACTTTTAAAATGTGGGCGTGTCTGTATGCCGATTTTTCAAGATTTCTGTCATGATCTGGTAGTAAAAACTAATAATCATTTGCCTTTCACTTTCGAAGCTATCAACTGATAAAAAAACGCTATACAAATTTTATATTTTTACATAAGAAAAGTGGGCGTGTCTGTGGACGAATTTTTTCAAGTTTCTGCAAGGAAATTTTGTGGGAGCCAAGTAGTTTTCGTGCAAGAAAACATTATCATATGCCTTTTATTCCCGAAGTTATCAATTAAAAAAAATATTTAAAATTTCTTACACAAGAATAGAGGGCGTGTGGGAGGATTTTCCTAATTTTTTCAAAAATTTTAGCTTTTCGGGTCTTCGAGCAAAAAATTTTCTTCCGAAATTATTAATTTTGGCCAGCTAGATTAAAGAATCGAACACTGTGCGTCATTGTGTTAATGCTGTAGGTCGCCGATAGATGATGAAAAGTTAATAAGTGCAGAAATTGATGTTGCTGTGACTGGCGCTCGAACCCAGGCAGAATTTGTTATATTATGCTTAGTAATCGACGTGCTATTCAACTAAGCCACAGCACCGCCAAATAATTTTATTTTTAAATTTTTGAACGCTTCCAACTTTTTATAGATTCATGCAAATTATACAGAGCCTTCCAAGAAAATAAAGTATAAAATGTCATCTTTCAAACAAATTATTTCTCTAGTCATAAACTAACAGGAAAATAACAAAAAAGCTCTAGATTTTCTGCACAAGATTTATTTTCCTGTCTACAACAAAAGGCTTAATCTTTTTTAATCTCCTTTCAATTTGTCAAAGTTTCAATTGCAATTTTATAACATTTGTCATTAATTCATATTTTACTTTTATTAATAAATAATAAAAATTAATTCCAATTATTTTGTATATAAAAATGATACATTTGAGATCATATCTACTCGAATTATGTATTTATGAGTTAATGAGGTGTGATAATTTCCTTTAATTGAAGGTTAATGAATTATTAAATTATAAGCATTTAATATTATAAAATTCAACAAAATACAGTTTAAAGTAATATTTATAAATATTTTGTAATGAAATAAATAAATAAATTTTATTAACAAAGACTGGCTTTAGAAAACTAGAATTAATGATTAAGTAAGTGAAAGCATTTCCTTCTGAGTTAATGTCAAATAAACAAAAAGATTATCAAAATCACGAGTGAAAAAATAAACAACACAAAAATAAAATTTATTTATATAAATTATTGTTACAAAATTTTTTTATAAAAAAATTTTCTGGGAAAAAGTTTTTAATATTAACTAAAAATCTCTCTAGAAAAATTTTTAATAACTAAACAAGTAAGAGTGGTATATTCGGCTTTGCCGAATCTTGGATACCCTTCACCAATGGCGTTGCAAAAGTACTTAATGTAATTAGTAGTAATATTTGGTTATACTAGTATTATATGCAAAGAGTCTTTAAAATTAAGAGTCGGAAAACGAAAACCTTTTCGGTGGCGTCATCATCTAGAATAGTTATGCACCCAAAGGTTAGGCTGTGGCTAGTGGTCCCTTTGTGAAAGATAATGATTACTAGACTACAAGTAGAGAATGCATATTTAAGCCAGCCAGTAGCTTCGAAATAAAATAGACACATATTTTACGAACATTTAATAAAGTTCGATAGACCAGATAAACCACGCAGAAAAGATGCTTTAAAATGTAGATGCCCTTAGATTTGCAATAGCACATCGATTTGATAAAGTTTAAGTATTCTGACATGCAACCCAAAAACGCTGTGCCCAGTGAGGGTTGTGCACTTTAATTCGTACGAATTATCCAACTAGTAAAAGTTCTTGATTAGTTATGTAAAACTCTGAAGTTAGCGGACTGATTTAGGTCAAAGCTTTAACAATGATTGTCAATGTATACAAGCCTTAAAATTATAGGGTATACACTCTTAGTTTTAGATACATACGTGAAATATATAGCTTTTGAATGGATGGTTATCAGCTTTGTCGGAAAAGTTTACTTATTAATTTGAAGTTAGTTAATTAATTAAAATGAACACTTCATCAATAATATTTGGGATGTATAGTTCTTTCGATCTGTCCGATGGATGTTTGGAAAGTTTTGCTCTAGTTCTTTGTGCAATTTTAATGTGATTTAATTTATCAGCATTAAATCGATTCCCGGTCGGGTTTATATGGGAGATTTCACTAAATGTGAATAGAGCTCGCCCATTTTCAATATCGAACTTTTCAAGAGATCAGAAATACTTTAGTCAAATGTTGTCCCTCTAGAAAGTTTATTTTAGGCGCTATTGTCCTGAATATCAATATTGTACAACGTCTTTATACTAAATGTCATCATCGTATCTATTATAATTTGTCATTTATTAGCTACTAAGAGATTGCCTTAGGCGAAGTTACACGGGATCAATTGTCAAACGTGAACGGATTTCTCCCAATTGCAATTAAAAAATTTAAATTTTTGTTGATATGTGAGATACTTACATACATATGTAGGTTTTGAACGGATAACATGTAATTAGCTGCATTTTTGTACTTCCTAGGAAGATTACCTATAATTTGATATATAATACATTCTCAAATGTTATCATAATGTTCAAAAGTCAGACCAAAATTAAGATAAATGCAGTGTGTCTGTCTGCTAAAACCAGATTTGTGGAGCTCCTGAATTGTCCCACCCTGAATTTCAACATTGTCGATCAAAACACCATCGCTTAAACGCTAAATTATATCTACCACAAATTACAGAATGCATCAGGATTTAGATAATCCCCTGCGAAGGACGCTATTAAACTTCATCAAAATAAACATCTGAGATATCGACAAAACAGGAGCTCCAAAAACTTGACTACAACAGAAAAAAGGACAGACAGGTAGACGGACGGACATGTAGACGGACGGACAAACAAACAGACGGACGGACGGGCAAACAAACAGACGGACGGACACGGACGGAGGTCGCGAAATCGATTCTTGTGCCGATTCTGAGTTGATCGGAACAATTTGAATGGTATTCATAATCAGATTTGTGGAGTATATATATCAGATTTTAGAAAATCCTCCCATAAAGAACGATGTCAAATTTCATCACAATCGGTCCATAAACACCTGAGATATCGCTGAAACAATACTTACAAAATGTAAACAAAATTTCTGTGTTATGGCGATATCTCAATTGCTTATAGACCGCTTTTGATAAAATTTAATAACGTGCTTGGTGGGGGAATTTTCTAAAATCTGATATAAAATTTATGTAGGTCCGTACTAAAGGAGGATAGTTTTTCCTATTTCTGCATTTAATTTTTTCAACAAACATTCTCTAATGTGTACTTTGGGCAATTTGCGATACATCAAATTCAGTGTTTTGGCGATATCTCACTTGTTTATGGACCGATTTTGATAAAATTTTACAGAGTGCTTTGGGAAAATATTTCGTACAATCTGATATATAACATATTATCACATGTACACCAGGAGTATCTTTTTTCTCTTGTTATTTAAAAGTGTGTTTCAATCAAAAATTTTAAAATTTTCGTCTAATTTTTGGTATTTTTTCGATATTTTCGGTGTTTATAAACCGATTTTAATGAAATTTAATAGCGTTCATTGCGGGAGAATTTCCTAAAATCTGATATATAATTTATGTAAGTCCATCCTACAGGGGCTTCAGAAACTTGATTTCAACAGACAGACGGACAGACAGACAGACAGACAGACAGACAGACAGACAGACATCGCTTAATCGATTCTCCTCCCGATTCTGAGTCGATCGGTATAATTTTTATGGGGTCTACGATCACTAATAAAAAAATTACAAACGGAATCACAAACTTATAATACCCTTTCACCTATTGGTGAAGGGTATAAAAAAGGCACTTCAAATTTCCCCAAAAAGCCAAAATTTGCTCTATTTCAATCAAATAACAATGAAATCCAAAAAAAATTTGAAGCCATTTAATCATAATTGCCTTAAAAAGTTTTAACCTTGTCAAAGCTTTAATTTTCGTTATTTTTTTCGATTTCAATGCAATTTATGGACGTGTAAACGCATCATATGATGAATTTTTCCCCCTATCCCTCCCTCATTCTGAATAGTTTTCAACTATTTTTAGAATTTGAAATTTACACTTGGTTTTTGAGTGGCTTTTGTTTCTGTTTGTGCTTCTGTTTTGTTTTTTTTTCGATTTGGATTTATATTAAATACGATTCGATTTGATTTCATTCCAATAGAATTCTAATTCCTATTAAGCAAAAAAAAAACAATATAACTATAATAACATAAAGTGAACTTGATAATCATCCACAAGATGACAACTGCGTACCAGGAAACTAGAAAAAAAGTTGTATATAAAAAATAAAAATAAATAAAATAAAACATGAAGAGTTTAAGCTAAAGCTTCTGCGAAAAATAAAATAGGAACAGAACAAATAAATAAAAACTAAAATCGAAAACTATTTACGACAAATTGTTCAATGCAATTCAAATCTAATGCGAGTAAAATATGTTGGGTATGTGAAAAAGTTCACTAACAAATTTCGGATAAATGGTTTTAAAATTTAATATTATTTAGATATGGCAACACACAAGCATTTGTAAACGACAAAAAATGTCAGTACAATATTTTTTATAGAAAAATTTCAATATCAAACTTTTTCTAAAGAAAATTTAAAAATATTTTAGATAAATCTTTCTATAGAAAATTTCGACAAAAACATTTTCTATAGAAATTTTTTGATATAAAATTTTTTTTAAGAAAATATTTGATATAAAAATTTTTCTTAGAAAATGTTCGATATAAAAATGTTTCTATAGGAAATATTTGACATCAAAATGTTTTTATAGAAAGTTTTCTCACATAAAAATTTTTCTATTAAAATTTTTTTACAAAAACATTTTTTAAACAAAATTTTTCGACACACAAATTTTTCTATAGAAAATCATTTCAAACAAAAATTTTTCTATAGAAAATTTTTTGACATAAAAATTTTTCAAAAAAAAACTTTTTTTATACAAAAATTTTTCTATAGAAAATTTTTTGACATAAAAATTTTTATATAAAAAAATTTTCGATATAAAAATTTTTTATAGAAAATTTTTCGATATGAAAATTTCTCTATAGAAAATTTTTCAATATAAAAATTTTTCTATAGAAAATTTTACGATATAAAATTATATAATTTATATAATTATAAAATTTTTTCTGTGGAAAATTTTCTTTATAAACATTTTCTATAGAAAATTTTTCATATAAAATTTTTTTTTAAAAAAAATTTTAGTTAAAAAATTCTACTTTAGAAAATTTTTAGCAAAAAAATACAAAATATATATATATATAAAATTTTTTCTATAGAAAATTTTCGATATACACATTTTTTTATAGAATATTTTTGATATAAAAACTTTTCTTTAGAAAATTTTTCGAAAAAAATGTTCTATAGAAGATTGTTCGATAAAAAATTTTTTCTATAGAAAATTCTCTATATAAAAATTTTACTTTAGAATTTTTTTTTCGAAAAAATTTCTAAAGTAAAATTTTTATATAGAAAATTTTCTATAGAAAAAAATTTATATCGAACAACATTCTATAGGAGATTTTCGATGTAAAACTTTTTGTATAGAACATTTTTCGATATAAAAATGTTTCTTTACAAAATTTTTCGTTATAAAAATTTTTCTATAGAAAATAAAATTTTTTGATGTAAAAATTTTTCAATAGAAAACTTTTGGTGCCAAAATTTTTCTATAGAAAATTTTTCCATAGAAAATTTTTCGATTAAAAAAAAAAATTCCATAAAAAATATTTTTGATTTAAACATTTTCTGTAAAATATTTTTCGATATAAACAATTTTCTATAGGAAATTTTTCTATAGAAAATGTTTCGATGTAACAATTTTCTATAGAAACTTTTTCGATGCAAAAAATTTTCTATAGAAACTTTTTCGATGTAAAAAATATTATATAGAAAATTTTTCGATATAAAAAAAATTTTCTATAGATGATTTTTCGATATAAAAATTTTTCTATAGAAAATTTTTCGTTATAAAAATTTTTCTATAGAACATTTTTTGGTATAAAAATTTTTGTATAGAAAATTTTTCGTTTTAAAAATTTTTCTATAGAAAATTTTTCGTTTTAAAAATTTTTCTATAGAAAATTTTTCGTTTTAAAAATTTTTCTATAGAAAATTTTTCGTTTTAAAAATTTTTCTATAGAAAATTTTTCGTTTTAAAAATTTTTCTATAGAAAATTTTTCGTTTTAAAAATTTTTCTATAGAAAATTTTTCGTTTTAAAAATTTTTCTATAGAAAATTTTTCGTTTTAAAAATTTTTCTATAGAAAATTTTTCGTTTTAAAAATTTTTCTATAGAAAATTTTTCGTTTTAAAAATTTTTCTACAGAAAATTTTTCGTTTTAAAAATTTTTCTACAGAAAATTTTTCGTTTTAAAAATTTTTCTATAGAAAATTTTTCGTTTAAAAAAATTTTCTATAGAAAATTTTTCGTTTTAAAAATTTTTCTATAGAAAACTTTTCGTTTTAAAGATTTTTCTACAGAAAATTTTTCGTTTTAAAAATTTTTCTATAGAAAATTTTTCGTTTTAAAAATTTTTCTATAGAAAATTTTTCGTATTAAAAATTTTTCTATAGAAAATTTTTCGTTTTAAAAATGTTTCTTTAGAAAATTTTACGTTTTAAAAATTTTTCTATAGAAAATTTTTCGTTTTAAAAACTTTTCTATAGAAATTTTTCGTTTAAAAAATTATTCTATAGAAAATTTTTCGTTTTAAAAATTTTTCTGTAGAAAATTTTTCGATACAAAAATTTTTCTATAGAAAACTTTTTGATATAAAAATTTTTCGTATAGAAAATTTTTCGATATAAACATTTTTCTATAGAAAAGTTTTTATATAGAAAATTTTTCGGAATAAAAAATTTTTTATAGAAAATTTTTCGAAATAAAAAATTTTCTATAGAAAATTTTTCGAAATAAAAAATTTTTCGAAATAAAAAATTTTCTATAGAAAATTTTTCGATATAAAATATAAAAAATGTTCAACCTTAAATTTTTTCTATAGGATCTTTTTTTATATAGAAAATTTTTTAATATACCCAATATATTAAAAAGAAATAACAACAAAATTTAATAGAAATTGATTAAATACAAACACGAAAAGTTTACACTTATTTTGTATAAACGATCAAACGATCGCAATCGCTTGGATGTTTTTGCGAATTAAACTCGAATGGAATTGAAACCGTAAAGGAAATATTTGCTTCAAAATTGGTAAACTGAGCTTTGTAATCTAAAGCCAACAAAAATAGCAACAGCAATTGGCATTTTTGTTGTTATTATTATTATTATTTTTAATATTAGGGGTATTCAACTTAACGATTTTTGTTGTGCATAAATTTAAAATTGAAAAACCAACGATTTAATTTTTTTAAGATTTTATGACGAAATAATACCAGGGCCCTGAAAACTTTTTATATTAAAAATTTGATTGTAATTTAACTGCATCTTAATAGTTAAAATAAAAATTTAAATTGTATCTATTTAACAATAACTAATAAAATAGCTTTTGCCATTATTTTGCATTTTTGCATGTTAATGTGAATACACTTATAATTTATTAAGAAATTATTGAAATTTTATTAAATTATCTAGAAGGTTTCTTGTTACGATTCTACAAATTAACATTCACTGTGAATTTTGTTAAGGCTATGTCTAGGTGCGTGTGAAAGCTTCTTTTCTCATATTGCACTTTTTGAATTTGAAATTTCTGGAAATTATAAATAGAAATGAATTTGGCTTCAAGCCAAGGAGATTGAAATAACATTAGTTTATTAAATAACTGGAGGAAACAATCCATTTGTCAAGAGCAAAACTAAAATTTAAAAAGGTTAACATAATTTAGGCAAAATAAACAAGTTAAAAAATGCCTAAAGTCGGTCAAGCCCGACTATTTGATACCCTTCACTACCTAAGTCAAATAAGGACCAAAAACTTAATTCTTAGAGACATTTCTGTAATATTTATACCCTTCCATAGGTGGAAAGGGTATTATAAGTTTGTGCTGATGTATGTAACGCATAGCAATATTTGTCTTATCTTTTAGTATACCAATAGGATTCGAATCACTTTCTGAGTCGATTTAGCGATGTCCGTCCGTCCGTCCGTCTGGCTGGCCGCAATTCTAAAGATAATTTGATGACATTTCTCACAGATAATTTTTTTGATAATGGGACCATGGCTATTGAAATTCGTCAAAATCGGTCTATTATTTATGGTACCTCCCATAGGTCCCACTTCCCGGAATTGATATATTGGCCACAAAAATCAATATTTTTTCATGAAATTTAAAACAAATACTGATTATGTAAATTTAAATCACTGTACCAAATTTCGTTCAAATCGATCCACATTTGACCATAGCTCCCATACAAACTCTTTTCTAAAAACGCACTAAATGAGACAAAAAATCACTAAAACGCTCGTAAATCTAAAGATAATGAAAATTTTGAGTTTATTTTTCGCATACATAATTTTTGTAACAACTGTAATCAATTTGCCAAATTTCGAGATAATCGGTCCACATTGGACCATAGCTCTTATATAAGTCCAAATGGCGGAAACAGCTTATATGTATAAGTTTTGAGAATATGTATGGGTGTTTTTTTTTAGAGGTATAGAACTTCGAATTGAAATAAAACACAAGAAAATCGTTTTAATGTCCATCAATTTGGCTTTATTGAAAGGATAATTTTATGCCATAAATGTTTAAATATGATTTCGGGCATGTGGCCGCCGCGGCTGGCTCGAATAAAGCCAATTCTACAGGTCCAATTTTCAACTACTTTTTCGAGCATATGGGGCCGTATGTAGGCAATAACGCCACGAATGTTGGCTTCCAAGTCCCCTAACGTTTCTGGTTTGTTGGCGTAGACGAGCGACTTCACATATCCCCAAAGAAAATAATCCAGTGGTATCAAATCGCACGATCTTGGTGGCCAATTGACAGGTCCATTCCGCGAAATTATGCGCTCATCGAATGTTTCCTTCAATAAATCAATTGTGACGTGCGCTGTGTGGCATGTAGCGCCGTCTTGTTGGAACCACAACTCATCCACATTCATGCCATCCAATTGGGGAACAAAATAGTCGGTTATCATGACTCTATAGAGGTCTCCATTTATGGTAACTGACTCTCCAGCATTATTTCGGAAGAAGTATGGCCCAATGACTCCACCAGCCCATAGAGCACACCAAACAGTCAGTTTTTGTGGATGTAATGGCGTCTCAAGGGTCTCATGTGGATTCTCTTCACTCCAAATGCGGCAATTTTGCTTGTTGACGTAGCCATTCAACCAAAAATGAGCCTCATCACTGAACGAAATTTTGCGATGAAAATCAGCATCGAGATCAATCTCATTTTCGGCCCATACACCAAAATCACGACGCATTGCATGGTCTCGCGGCTTTAATTCTTGCACAAGCTGGATCTTGTAAGGTCGCAAGCCAAGATCTTTGCGCAAAATCTTCCATAAAGTTGATGGACAAAGCTCCAATTGCTGTGCACGGTGGCGAATCGATTCATTCGGGTCCTCTTCAACACTTTGCTCTACAGCGGCAATTGTTTCTTCGGTGCGCACTGTTCGACGTCGCTGCCGATGCGTATTATCACATAGAGTAAACGTAGTGCGAAAACGATCCATGGTTAACCGAATTAATTGCTCTGATGGACGATTATGTCGACTATAAAATGGACGGAGCTTGCGGTAAACTTCGCGAACTGAACCATTATTTTCGAAATAAATTTGCACGATTTGCAAGCGTTGTTCTTTTGTCAACCTGTTCATGATGAAATGGCAAACCAAACTAAATATTAATCACTTGACAGCTGACAAAATGGCCGCCAGTTAAAAAAGTGATGCCAACTTAAAGTTCTATACCTTAATAAAAAACACCCGATATGATGGCAAAATTTAGCTAATATTTGTTTTTATACAGGAAAAGGAACACCTTTGACCTTAGTGGTGAAGGGTATCGTATGGTCGGGCTTGACCGACTATAGCACTTTCTTACTTTTAAATTTCAAGATTTAAGTTCATATATTAATGTGAGAATTAGGGTTAAATGTGGGACAAAAAATGGTGATCAAATCTAAAGCAAAAAGTGGAATTTTGTTCATTGAAGATCTCCTACCAAAAACGCTACAAACATTTAAATCACGTTCAAGAATAAAAAACGTAATAAAACTATAAAAATTAAAATAAAAATATTAAAAGAATCTTTAAGAGCCGGTTTAATTTGTTTAAAACCAAGAAGCAAACAAATTGCAATCACGTTTAAAACCGGTCAACTGGTTCAGTTAACTTAAACTCAAGTCAATGGTTTAATAATTTGAACTATTGTCTTTAGTTTACTCTCCATTAAATTGCAAGAAAAGTAATAAAAATTAAATAATACAAATCTTTTTGTTAAACAAAGCAACAAAAAAAAACGTTTTAAACTGTTCAGAATTGATTGCACTAAATTATCAGGAAGTCCAAATTGAAGACAAGAATTAAATAAAAAGAAGTATAACAACTTGAATAATTTGAGTGGGAATTTTAATATTAAAACAAAAAAGAGAAGAATGAATATTGGTAAGAGAAGCAATACAAAAAAAAAGAATACAAAAACATAAGGAAAAGATCGGTAAGAAACCGTAGGAAAAAAAACTATAAACAGAGTTGACAGAAATGGTCAGATATACCATAAAAAATAAACCACTTTTTTGGTTTATTGGATCGTTTTATATATTGGGTATGCGGAAAAAATCGGTTGTTAATTTGACTAAAGATGAATAAATTCAGAAATTTCCTTTCGATTCTTTAAACCATTTTCTGCTAAATCATGTGATGTCTAAACATCGATATTTCTTTAAATGGTCGACCAGAACGAAGTGTAATGCCCATAATTTTTGGCTTTAGAAATGGGTCTATTTCTTTCAGTTTAAGCTGTGTATATGAAACAAAAACTCGGACCATTAAATTTATCAGTCTTAAATTATGTGGCACCGAAACATCAAAATGTGTGAGAATGGTCGGCCAGAACGAAGTGCAAATTTAACCTAAAAATTACTCTAGTTCAAATTTAACGTTTTGAGTCTTATTTTATTATAAAAGTAGTCGAATTGGTTGATTTTAATTTCTTTTTTTTATAAAGTTTGCTACTTTGAAAAGGCTTCTTATTATCTTTTTTTTATAAAAAATTGCCATTTTAATAGTTTTTAGAAATTCATAAAACATCGAAGGAAGATGACAGAAACCTACCATTTTTATAGCAAGATCTTAAAACTGCGAATATTCTTAATAAGAAAAGACTTACATCCGGAAAATCGAAAAATAGATGTGGATTTAATTAACAAAAAAGAAATAATACCCAATTTTGTATTAAAGCTATTTCCGTCATTGGATCCAATATGGGAGCTAGGATCAAATTGACACCGAAATTGACACCTGAAATTTCGCAATTTGATTACAGTTTAAATAAAAACTGTGCGTGCAACAAATAAATATTTAAGAATTGTCACTATCTTCAGATTTAGGAGCGTTTCTGTGACTTTCGATGCATTTAAGTGGCTTTTGTCAAAAATCTTGTATGGGAGCTATGGCGAAATATGGACCGATTTCAACGCAATGTCTGTGCCAAATTTTTATAAAGATAAAAGGAAATTTGTAAAACTATATTCTGGGAAGAAAGTTGTTTAGGAAGTACAGTAAAATTTTGAACGGCTTTGTTTGTTTCTTTTTTTTAATAAGCTTTGTCCATGTCGGAAAGTCTTGTACGGGAGATATTTTCAAATATGAACCGATTTTCACACAATTTGGTACAGTGAATTTTGTTTACAAAAGCCATATCTCCTCTTAATTTCATAAAAATATACTGAAATTTGTATCTAAAATTAAAATCCGGAAAGTGCGACCTATGAGAGGTACTCGAAATAATTGACAGATTTTGAACAGTTTCCTAAGCAATGGTCCTACTGCCAAATAAGATGTCTGTGTCAAATTTCATAAAGATATACAATTTGTGGCTATAATCAACGTAAAACTATATTCCGGAAAGATTGTTTTGGAGATACCTTAAAATTTGATTTATTTTTAACATGCTTTGTCCTTGTCAGAAGGTCCTGTATGGGAAATAAGTTCAAATATGGACCGATTTAAACAAAACTTTATATTTCAGTACATGGTTGACCGAGCCTTGCTGACATGAGTTTTCCTCCGGAGAACTATTTTAAGAGAAGTCGGTCGCTTTACTCTTGAAAATTCAACAAACAACATAAGTTTTCTAAATTTTTTCAAAATAAAAAAGTAGCAAAAATATTTTTTACACATTTTATTGATTCTGCTTGGTCTTTTTTCCAAAAAGTACCAATTACTCGTCTTCTTATTTTTCAGCTGATCAAAACTCAATTTAAATTTTGTTTCCGTACCTATTACTTTAAAAGTTATAACGTTGCCAGTTTATCCCCCTTTTTCCATTATTTCAAAAAAGTTCAATATTTATATTTGGTACTTATTTGGTACCAATTGAATTCGGTGTATTTTATTAAAACGCAGTTAACATTTTGTTTATGTTCATATTACTTTAGGAGATGTTATAATTTTATCCCTTTTTTACCAATTTTGACCCCCAAAATAAAAAAGTACGTATTTGTTATTTTTTTTAGTACAAAGTTCAATATTTTATTCACATCTATTGCAGTACAAGGTTCCTTTCTATACTCTTTGGTTCCAAAGATAAAGGTGGGTTAAAAAATGTTGGTACCGAAAAAAACAATTTTTACCCTTTTTACCCCCCTATTGGGCATAGTTTTAAAAAAGTACCAAACACCAGTCCGGATAAAATAATTGCTAAATATAATCAAATTGTCATTTAAATTTGGTTTCTATACCTATTACTTTAGGAATTAAAACGCTTTAGATTTTTTCCCTTTTTACCCTTAGTGGCAAAATTTTAAAAAATCTCTTGTCACTCGATCTATATGGCAAAAAAGGTACCCACCTTCCAATAAGGCATACATGTATTATTTGGAATAAATGAATTTATAATAAGTAACATTATTTTGATTTTACAATTTTTTTTTATTTTTTATTTTGCTAAAATCTTGTCTCAGTACCTCTTGTTCTTAATCCATTGATATATTTTTCAATAAAAATCCACAAGTCACTTTCAAGAAATGTTACATGAAAACGGAGATCCTCTTCAAAAATCCTAACAGGTGCAAACCGATTTATTACATTTAAAAGCCGTCTACTCAAAAATAAATAACCAAAACATTTTGAATACCCAATAATAAAGTAGTTTTAAATATGTAGATGAAATAAACCGTAAACCAAAAACTAAAATCGGTTAAATGCACAAAAAATATCACATCTGATCAAAGGCAACAACAGCAAAAACAATACCAAATCATCCGGTCAACTGACCATCGCAATTAATAATGAGAAGAAAATTAAAACGAGGCAGATCTTCAAAAGAATCAAAAGTAAAAAAAAGATTTTTGAAAAATATTGTTGACTTTTTAATAAAAAAAAGTTTCTTGCTAAAAAAAAAATAAAGTTTTTCCAAAGAAAAATGTTGATCTTAAAATCATAAAAATTTCAAAATTTTTATGCACAGAAGAAAAGTGTATTTTGGGGTTCTATGTACTCGTATATCTCAATCCAATAATTTTCTTAAAAAATGTTCATGATCAAGGGTCGGCGCAAAGAGCACAGAACAAAAAAAAAATAGTCGGCAGAGTTGCCGTTTTTTATATTTTTAACTAAAATAGGTATTTTTTCAATGTGTAGTTCTAATGTTTAAAAAGAAAAAATTCTACTCCAGTTTTTTATATATTTTTATCAAAAAATTATATGTAGACAATTTTTTATCAAAAATTTTTCTAAAAAAAATTTTTCTATAGAAAATTGTTTTATCAAAAATTTTTCTATAGAAAATTTTTTTATCAAAAATTTTTCTATAGAAAATTTTTTTATCAAAAATTTTCCTATAGAAAAATTTTTGATAAAAATAGAAAATTTTTTTATCAAAAATTTTTCTATAGAAAATTTTTTTATCAAAAATTTTTCTATAGAAAATTTTTTTATCAAAAATTTTTCGATAGAAAATTTTTTTATCAAAAATTTTTCTATAGAAAATTTTTTTATCAAAAATTTTTCTAAAGAAAATTTTTTTATCAAAAATTTTTCTATAGAAAATTTTTTTATCAAAAATTTTCCTATAGAAAAATTTTTGATAAAAATAGAAAATTTTTTTATCAAAAATTTTTCGATAGAAAATTTTTTTATCAAAAATTTTTCTATAGAAAATTTTTTTATCAAAAATTTTTCTTTAGAAAATTTTTTTATCAAAAATTTTTCTATAGAAAATTTTTTTATCAAAAATTTTTCTATAGAAAATTTTTTTATCAAAAATTTTTCTATAGAAAATTTTTTTATCAAAAATTTTTCTATAGAAAATTTTTTTATCAAAAATTTTTCTATAGAAAATTTTTTTATCCAAAATTTTTCTATAGAAAATTCTTTTATCAAAAATTTTTCTATAGCAAATTTTTTTATCAAAAATGTTCCTATAGAAAAATTTTTGATAAAAATAGAAAATTTTTTTATCAAAAATTTTTCTATAGAAAATTTTTTTATCAAAAATTTTTCGATAGAAAATTTTTTTATCAAAAATTTTTTTATAGAAAATTTTTTTATCAAAAATTTTTCTATATTGAAATTATTTTTATCAAAAAATCCAATTTTCATATTGCACCACCAATGACATCTATCTATATTTAATGTTTGCTTAGGGCCAGCAACGCGGACCGGGTCAGATAATCTTCTATAAAATATAATTTTTATCGAAAAATTTTCTAAAGAAAAATATTTCCCCACCAACATTTTTTGGTTTCATCAAAAAACTATTTATTACAATAATAAATAATTGTAATGAATTAGGATCTTAGTGCAATACACTACAGTAAAACTTTTTAAAAATAGTTTTTTTAAAAATGTTTCTATAAAAAAAATTTTGTATTGAAAATATCGAAAATGTTTCTATAGACAATTTTTTTAATCAAAAATTTTTCTATAGAAATTTTTTTTATCAAAAATTTTTCTATAGAAAATTTTTTAACAAAAATTTTTCTATAGAAAATTTATTAACAAAAATTTTTCTATAGAAAATTTTTTTATCAAACATTTTTCTGTAGAAAATTTTTCTATAGAAAATTTTTTTATCAAAAATTTTTCTGTAGAAAATTTTTTTATCAAACATTTTTCTATAGAACATTTTTTTATCAAAAATTTTTCTAAAGAAAATATTTTTATCAAAAATTTTTCTATAGAAAATTTTTTTATTAAAAATTTTTTTATAGAAAATTTTTTTATCAAAAATTTTTCTATAGAAAATTTTTTTATCAAAAATGTTTCTATAGAAAATTTTTTTTAGCAAAAATTTTTCTATAGAAAATTTTTTTATCAAAAATTTTTCTATAGAAAATTTTTTTATCAAAAATTTTTCAATAGAAATTTTTTTTTATCAAAAATTTTTCTATAGCAAAATTTTTTTATCAAAAATTTTTTTATCAAAAATTTTTCTATAGAAAATTTTTTTATCAAAAATTTTTCTATAGAAAATTTTTTTATCAAAAATTTTTCTATAGAAATTTTTTTATCAAAAATTTTTCTATAGAAAATTTTTTTATCAAAAATTTTTCTATAGAAAAAATTTTTATCAAAAATTTTTCTATAGAAAATTTTTTTATCAAAAATTTTTCTAAAGAAAATATTTTTATCAAAAATTTTTCTATAGAAAATTTTTTTATAGAAAATTTTTTTTATCAAAAATTTTTCTATAGAAAATTTTTTTATCAAAAATTTTTCTATAGAAATTTTTTTATCAAAAATTTTTCTATAGAAAATATTTTTATCAAAAATTTTTCTATAGAAAATTTTTTTATCAAAAATTTTTCTATAGAAATTTTTTTTATCAAAAATTTTTCTATAGCAAAATTTTTTTATCAAAAATTTTTCTATAGAAAATATTTTTATCAAAATTTTTTTATAGACAATTTTTTATCAAAAATTTTTCTATAGAAAATTTTTTTATTAAAAATTTTTTTATAGAAAATTTTTTTATTAAAAATTTTTCTATAGAAAATTTGAAAACTATTTGATGTAAAAATATTTTTATCGAAAATTTTTACAGAAATATAGAATATAGAATATATTTTTTATCAAACAATTTTCCAAAGAAAAATATTTTTATTAAACATTTTTGGACCGAAAATATCTAAAAATCTAAAATTGTTTAAAATTAGAATTTATTTCTGTTTTGAAAAATATTCCCAATATTTACAAAAATATTCCCAATATTTACAAAAATAATAGTGTCGTGGCAACAATGTTCGAGATTATATTTGTTTGTTCTCTCGAACCATGTATTTTGGTGCTATAAATTGGATTTTGATTTGTTTTTTAATGATCGAAATTTGTTCATTATTAGGACTAACTCATCTTAATTGAGTTTTTTGCACCCCACAGGCAATAATTTAGATCTGTCGCTTAGATCCAGTCTTTTTCAGATTTCTAAAAAACTTTACATTTGAAATCCTTTCTACTCATTTCCTGTGGCTGAGTTGGTTAGCTCTTCAGCTACTACATACCAAATTCTGCCTGGGTTCGAGCCCCAGTCACGACAAACTTTAATTTCTGTAAAAATGAATATCTACTAAAATCATTAATACAGTATCCAAAATCGTTGGTAAGCCCTACAGCACTAACACGACGTCGATGTAGAAAAAATAAAATTGTATGTAAAAAAAGTTTAAAAAATGCGACAACCTAACAAAAGATGGCCCAACTTCTTTTTTTAATTAGACATGACTTGCAATTGTTAATAATATTGAATAATTTTTAGAAAATCAATTTAATTCCTTAACACCTCTGCCATCAACATCAAACAAGTGTTCCAATCCATGCCACCGATGGTCATGTGTTTGTGTACGATGACTTCAGCCAAAAATGATCTGAAATACAAGATCAGAAATGGACAACAAGTATTTTGCACATAATTTTAAATAACGAAAAAACAAAAATCAAAAAGATACATAAACACTCGTTCTTTAAGTCGAAAAAACCAAAAAGTTAAAATATTAATAAAATTTCAATTTGGAGGTCAACTACTTAAAGCTTCTTCTCTAGAATCTCACCATCACCAAAAGCAGAAGCGGCATTAAAAGCAGAATCTTCTGACAACTTTTTCCTTTAGATACTTAAACAAAAATACTAAAATAAACCATATTTTAAGAATCGAAGAAACAAAAATTTTTTTGTTTTGAAAAAACCAGAAATTAATTTATTTTCAAGAAATGGAAATTTCTGTTTTATTGAAGAAGGGCAGCAGAAGCAGCAGAAGAATTAAAACTTTACCCCTTTAGCCTTAAGTATCTCGAAGTAAATGCAAGATCATTAGCACCATCAAGAAGAAGAAGTTTAAGAATTTTATTTAATCTAAATCTTTAGGTTTAATGTAAAATATAATATGACCTTGATTCCTTGATTAAATATCTTTAGTCACTGTCAACCGGGTCGACCAAGGAACACACATTTCTGTGTGTTCTTGTAAGTGGATGGTCGGGTCGGTTGCTGTTATAAAAAATGAATTAATTCTAAAGCAGGAAAAAGATTTATGTTTAAAACAAATCTGGAAGAACAAACGGCAAAAATTCAAGGTCACATTCACCATCAAGATTATACATAATAAATCCTTTGAATGTCAATAAATTTTAGAATAAACTGGTAAAAAATTGTTTACTTCTGGTCGATTAAATTGTTGCTATATTAGATGTTTGGAAAAATAAGGTTATAACCACGGGTCGGCGCAAAGTCAACAGAACAAAAAAATAGTCAACAGAGTTTTTTGTCAAAAATTTTTTTTTTGATAAACCTTTTGAAAATTTTTTTATTAAAAATTTTTCTATAGAAAATTTTATTATCAACAGTTTTTCTATAGAAAATTTTTTTATCAAAAATTTTTCTATAGAAAATATTTTTTATTAAAAATCTCTCTATAGAATACTTTTTTCTCAAAAATTTTTCTATAGAAAATTTTGTTATCAAAAATTTTTGTATACAATTTTTTTTTATCAAAAATCACTCTATAGAATACTTATTTATCAAAAATTTTTCTACAGAAAATTTTTTTTATCAAAAATTTGTGTATAGAAAATTTTTTTATCAAAAATTTTTCCAAAAGAAATTTTTTTATAAAAAATTTTTCCAAAAGAAATTTTTTTATAAAAAATTTTTCCAAAAGAAATTTTTTTATAAAAAATTTTTCTATTGAAAATTTTTTATCAAAAATTTTTCTATAGGTAATTTTTTTATCTAAAAATTTTCTACAGAAAATTATTTTATCAAAAATTTTTATATAGAAAACTTTTTATCAAAAATTTTTCCATAAACGATTTTTTTATCTAAATTTTTCTATAGATAATTTTTTTATCAAAAGTTTTTTTTATAGAAAATCTTTTTATCAAAAATATTTCTACAGAAAATTTTATTATCAAAACTTTTTCTATATAAAATTTTTTTTTCAAAAATTTTTTGATCGAAAATTTTTTATCAAAAATTTTTCTATTGAAAATTTTCTTACAAAAATTTTTCTACAGAAAATTTTTTTATCTAAAATTTTTCTATAGAAAATTTTTTTATCAAAAATGTTTCTATAAAAAATTTTTTATCAAAAATTTTTCTATAGACAATTTTTTTATCAAAAATTTTTTTATAGAAAATTTTCTATTAAAAATTTTTCTATAGAAAATTTTCTTACAAAAATTGTTCTTTACATAGTTTTTTTATAAAAAAATTTTCTGCGGAAAATTTTTTTATCAAATCTTTTTCTATAGAAAATTTTTTTATCAAAAATTTTTCCATAAGAAATTTTTTTATAAAAAAATTTTCTATAGAAAATTTTTTTATTAAAAAAAATTTTACAAAAATTTTTCTATAGCAAATTTCTTTATCAAAAATTTTTTTCTAGAATATTATTTTATCAAAAATGTTTCTATCGAATTTTTTTTATCAAAAATCTCTCTATAGAATTCTTTTTTATCAAAAATGTTTCTATAGAAAATTTTTTTATCAAAAATTTTTCCAAAAGAAATTTTTTTATAAAAATTTTTCCAAAAGAAATTTTTTTATAAAAATTTTTACTATAGAAATTTTTTTTACAAAAAATTTTTCTATAGAAAGTTTATTTTAAAAAAAATTTTTCTATAGAAATTTTTTTTTATAAAAAATTTTTCTATCGAAAATTTTTTATCAAAAATTTTTCTATAGAATATTTTTTTATCAAAAATTTTTGTATAGAATATTTTTTTATCAAAAATTTTTGTATAAAAAATTTTTTATCAAAAATTTTTCTATAGAAAATTTTTTTACCTAAAATTTTTCTTTAAAAAATTTTTTTATCAAAAATTTTTTTATTTAAAATTTTTCTATAGAAAAATTTTATAAAAAATGTTTCTATGGAAAATTTTTTATCAACAATTTTTCTATAGAAAATTTTTTTATCAAAAATTTTTCTACAGAAAATTTTTTCATCAAAAAAGTTTCCATAGAAAATTTTTTATCAAAAATTTTTCTATAGAAGATTTGAAAACTTTTTAATATTCAAATATTTTTATCATATTTGAGAGAAGGAAAGAGAAAATGCAAGATATGCTTTTTGAGATATCCTTGAGTCAAGGAAATAATTGATCTTCCCTGTTATCCAATACGTGATTATTAAAAGAACACGAAAATAAAGGCCATACGCTGAAAATCTGATAACCATATCAAGAGTTATAGGCATTAATTTTTATATATTTTGAAAAAATCTTGAAAAAAAAACTTTGAACCGGCATAAAATCTTAACCAAAGCGCAATTAATTCTTAAAGAACTCTAAAAGTTGTATGAGCTACGAGAATGGGTATACAAAATTTCAATAAAATCGGAGATCGTGAAGTTCAATATTAGTATTTTTCAAAAAGGTTTATCAACTATTTTGGGACATCAAATATTTAATTAAAAAATTTTCTTGTAGTGTATTGCACTAAGATCCCTATTTATTACAATTATTTATTATTGTTATAAATAGTTTTTTAATAAAACAAAAAAATGTTGATGGGGAAACCTTTCCTAAATTGGGATCTTAGTGCAATATACTACAGTAAAACTTTTTATTTAGTATTTTTCGTTTGAAAATTTTGATTTTACCCCTTAGAGATCTAATTGACATAGATATTGAATATTTTCTAAGATTTTAAAAGCCACATGGATGAGGAGCTAGTTATACACTTATTAATAACTTCCTTTATGAGTAGCGGAACATTTTCTCCATTGTTAAGGGTGTCATGAGTTCGAACTTGACTGACAATATTATCCACTTACTGGTTTATCAATATTTTATTTTATGTGTTTTTTTTTTCAAAAGTTATTTATTCGAGTTAAAACATTTATTTTGATGTTCTAACATCATTTAACAAGTCGATACTTATTTATCTTTTATGTGCTAAGACTTAATTTATTTATTTGCTTTTTGTTCGGCTAATTTGTATGCACTTGAAAATGTTTATGCAGTTTTTATTTCATTTTATTTTATTTTCTTAAAATTACAATTCAGTGTTAATTTTTTGAAAAATGTAAAGTGTTTTCTTTAACGAAAATGCGCTGACATTCAATGATATTCTAAGTAGTTACCACAATATTTAGTTAATAGAGATAGAGAAAACAAAAAGCGAAAATCCTAATAGACAATTTGAAGAAATTTGTCATATATATATAATTTCCCGACAACATTCCAATTGGAACAAGGGGTACTTCTCTCAGACAATGAGCTGCATCCGATTCTATTTTTAGACTCATTGAAAGGGACCTACGTTTTAACTCCGGCTCCGAACGGCAAATGCATTAGTTAGGTAGTTTTACATAGCCTAATACTCAATAACCAGTGGCTAGATGACTTATGAGGTGAAACGCCGCTTTCTTGAAAATTTATTTTTTTCAAGTGAGTCTGGCCGGGGATCGAACTTGGGACCTCTAGTATGATGGGCGGATGACTAACCAGTATTTTATGTACCAAATTTCTATGTGAAAATTTGAAAAAAATCTTAAAAAATAATTGAATTTGAAAATTTTTTAAAAAATATATATATCGCAAAATTTCTTTTTACATCAAAATTTAAAAATAAAGCTTTTGATTTAAAATTATTTAACTATCTTCTATTCCATATACATTTGGGTGCACCTTAGAGCGGTTCGCCTTCCATACAAAAAAAAGTTGTGTCAGTCACCCCGTAGGATTTTTTTAGTAAAAAACTATAAAAAGATAGAAATGTAGCCCTTACAGAGCCGTGAACACCGATATATAAAGTGTTATGATCGGACTAAAGATGGTGACAAAGTTAACAAAATACAAAAAGGGCGGTATTTGTAGGCGTGTTAAAAAAAATAAACAAAAATTTTAGAATAATTTTCACATTATCTTTAATTACAGGGGGTGACTGACTCAACCTTTTTTTCGAACCACTCTAATGCACGTTATATTACGAAAATTCGAAATTGAACCGTAACTTCCCCTAGATATATTCTATGTAACAAAAAAACATGCTGTGCAAACTTTTTTCAAAATTGGATTAGGGGAACACGTGCCGCATCTGCCCACAAAGTGTTAAACTTTTTCTCATGGGAAAAATTGGGAGTTTTTTCGGTCTTGCTTAAATTTCAACCACTTAGAATAAAGTTATTTTAAATATTTACTGGATTATAAAAGAGAACTAAAGTAGCTTTATCTTAAGTCATATATATTAAAAATCCATGAAGTGGTTTCGGAGTTATTGCAGTTTTTCCCCGAAAATTCGTGTCCCTGATGATACGCCTAGGGATATGCAGCCAAAAAAATTTACTTAAGAATAAGTAAATTTCAAAAAAAGGCAACTTTTTTTTTTGAACCACTCTAATGCATCTTATATTACGAAAATTCGAAATTGAACCGTAACTTCCCCTAGATATATGCTATGTAACAAAAAAACATGCTGTGCAAACTTTTTTCATTTCTCATGGGAAAAATTGGGAGTTTTTTCGGTCTTGCTTAAATTTCAACCACTTAGAATAAAGTTATTTTAAATATTTACTGGATTATTAAAGAGAACTAAAGTAGCTTTATCTTAAGTCATAAACATTAAAAATCCATGAAGTGGTTTCGGAGTTATTGCAGTTTTTCCCCGAAAATTCGTGTCCTTGATGACACGCCTAGGGATATGCAGCCAAAAAAATTTACTTAAAAATAAGTAAATTTCAAAAAAAAAAAAACATGATTTACAATTCTATAATCTGTAAATACTAAATAGTGGAGTTTCCTTAAAATATAAAAAATTTACTCAGTTTTTTTCATATTTGAAAATTATACTTTTTTCTCAGGCCGGTTAAGAAAATCATTTTTTGATTTTTTGAAAATTTTGTTCAATAAATATCACAAATAAAACATTTGCTTTGCGGTATCATAAAACAAACAAATGGAAAAATAAAATACAAAAAGAAAGAGGTCGATATCTTAAACCGTTTCGCCGTACCTGCAATTTGAAATCGTAAAATTTCGCGAAAATTTGAATTTTTTGTAATAATTTGAGTATTTACTTGTTAACTTGTACAAATATTCAGCATTAATAAAGGTAATAGTGAATAGTCTTCCTTTGACTTAATAGAATGTTTACGGCATTGTTTTTTTTTTTTTTTTAATTGGAAAAGTTTAACCCTTTCTTCACCCGGGGTCAAAAGTCAGAATTTGGAGTTTTTTTTTTAATTTTCTATAGGAAACTAAAAAAATATTAAGAATTTACTACCAAATTTTGTTCAAAATGCAAAAATATTGTCACGAATTTTTAAGTTATTCGCCCCATTGTGCAAAACTACTTTTAATTCTTCCCCTAGTTTCTAGAATGTTTCTGTTGATGTTGTTGTTATTCTGTTTATGTCTATATAGACTCTATAGTAGAGCAACATGTTTCTCTTATGCTGTAAAGAGTATAGCAACATTTTCTTCTTTCATATACATTCTCTCTCTGTTGCTGTTAACTTCAGATAATCTATAGATCTATAATAATCTATAGATCTATAGAGAAAATATATTTTTACAACGTATGTGTGAGTGTGTTCTTAATCATGTGAGAATGTATTGGAACATGCATGAACTTTTTACGTCTGCAGAAAATGCTAGAAACTCTTTTCTCCACTTTATAAGGCCGATGAACGAATATTGTGGGAGCAGTTTTAATTGAGACGCGTATAAGAGAACAGTGTGAATAAGAATATTTGTAAAGCAGTTTTATTTGTTTACAGTTTTTGTGAAAGTGAAAGTGATTAACTCTAAAGTTAATAAAATTATAACTTAGTAAAACTATTAAAGGGTTTTAATTTTGTTTTCGGTTGTTTGCAAAAAGAATTACTTCCACTTTTTTAAGGGAAAACATATATATTAACCCTAAACAGACATGGAGACTAAAATTACACTAAAATGAACTTATAAAATGACTCAAAAATTGTATACAGTAAAGTACACAATTAGTCCCCTTTAGTCTGTGTTGGGTTAATATATACTTTATAATAAAGACTTAATGTTAATACAATTTAATATATTTTTGCATTTTAAACAAAATTTGGTAATCAATTCTTAATATTTAATATTTATTTCTTTATTTATATTATTAAGGTTTCTAAGCTGGTGCGACTAATTTTCAACAGATGGCGCCACTGAAAACTAATCAAAATAAACTTAATCGTAAACTATGCATTACGTCATGTGTTGATCGGACAAAATCAGTAAAATAAATCAAAATGAATTGGATATTTGTGAAATGTCTTTCCTTTGAACTAATTTTAGTTGATGGAGCAGCAACGCGAGCAGGGTACAGCTAGTTTCATATATAAAAAAAAACAAAAACTATAAACTTACTTTGTATTTTAATTCTTATAAATTTCATTAATTTTATTATTCCATTTATAAAGTGTACAAAATTAACAATTCCAGGTGTTGATTCTGACTTTAATAACCGCAAACTTTTCTTATGCAAATAAGTCATTTTAAGACGGATTTATCATATGACTTCAACCCAGAAGGCATAAGCCAGAAAACTGTAATTGCAAAATAAGAAGAGTTTTTTGAAAATTAGTTAATAGAGTAAGAAATATAAGGTCAAAATGTAAATTTGTTCCAGTTTAGGACTAAAAAATGCGAAATCAGTATAATCATCTTAGTTATGTTCCTAATGAAATTTTCTAGTTTAAGTTAAATAAAACTCAAACCTCTATAACATAAAGATGTTACACTTCTATATATTAATTTGCCATATGGTCGTTTTGAAAAGTCCCATAAAAAATGTTGCTTTTACTCTAATTCGGAAACAACTAATAAAGACGATTATCTAATAAGAGAAAGCTAAGGCACACACACACGTGCTCATGAAATGTATGTTTGTTTGTGCGTTTATGTGTTTTTCATTGTTCTTTATCCACTTTAATTTTTTTATTTACTTTAATTTCTTTATATTATTATTGTCTTTGCTCCGACAGTACAACAGTTTGGCAAAAAAAAAAAAAAAATAAGAGTGAAAGGAACTCCTAAAGTCTTTGGTCAGAGTCAAGTCAAGGGTTTACCTTGATGTGGACATCATGTTAAGAAAGTATATTACGATAGTCTTAGTAAAAGATTATGAATAGTCTAATTATAAGACTAAAATCAGAATATAAGGGAAACAATATTCGGATCTTTAACTATGTTGGGTTGGAGAAAAGTTGAATCTGGTTGGAATTTAGTTTGCAAATTATTCTCTGAGCCAAATGAAAAAAGGGCAAGTTTAAACACTCGATTTATACAAACCCAAGGAATCAATGTAAAGAAAAAAAATCAAAGATTGGGATTAGGAGAATTCTATAATTGTAACTTTTATTGAGGAGTATACCTTTCTCGTTGACTGCAAAATTAATAAGGAATAATTTTTATTTGGCCAATAGCGGAAGTAACATTTTAGACATTTAGGCCGTTTGACATTTATGTTTTAGGCCTTAATGGGGGACAAGGATAGGACGAGTTTCTGAGCATTCAGCAATTGTATATATTGAAAACGATGGGGATTAATTGGCTCATCTCAAATATTAATGCTTAAGGCTAATTTAAGCCTTTTGGCATTAACATTGCCGCCCGCTTTGCAGGATACATGCAATGGAATAAGTCATTTTGGCCATGTCTAAGATGCTACTTCTGAAATGAGAGGTACAAAATGGATTTCAATTAATATCTTAAATCACTACAATATAATTATATTTCACTTTAATAAGGATTCAAATTACAATTCATTCAAATAGATTAATATAAAAGTTTGTAGAAAAAATGTTAAATACTATGATACGTTTGCATCTGGCTTGAGTCTAAAAGTGCATTTTTAATAAAGAGTTATAGATTACATGGACCTAGAATGGTCCACCCAAAAATCGTACTCTGGGCTGTCGGAAAGCCCGTACGCGAAATAATTCCCTGACACATTACTTTTGGGTAAAGATCGACGCCGATTATTATGTCAATGGGCGCCGATTCATGAAACTTTAAGTCCGCTAGAAAAATATCACGGAAATTCTTTTTAAAGGATTCAGGAAGAGATTGCTTTGGAGTACGGATAGTTATGCGATTATCAACCCTAAAGGTTCCTTCAATTTTAGACGATGAGTCGAATCTAGATTTTAAAACCAATGGACAAATGGTTTCTTCGTTGAGCGTGTATACTGTTGTACCCATTTTGTCGACAAGATTTTTAGAAACTCGACTTATTGGAGAACCAGAGTCCAGAAGACAGCGAGCGTGAGAAGATGTGGTGCCAAGTTTTACCAGTACGGTCGGTAATAAGGTAATTGTATTTTGCCGAAGAATTTCGGTCCAGGTTGCAGTCTTGGAAGATGTGGAGGGAGACGATCTCTGATTGGAATTCGACGTCGTGGAAACATTGCGAGGTTTTGAGGGCCGAGATTGTCTCGAAGACTTAGAGAAAGAGAAAGAGATTGGGATCTAGATTTCAGGAGGTCTTTAACCAATCGGGGGTTGACGTGCAGTAAAGTGTGATGAAACTTTTTGCAATGCCTGCATCCATGCTTCGTGAAGCAAGTCCCTTTTGAGTGATCATGTGCTAAGCAATTTGAACAGTATTTATGCTTTCTCACCGCACTAATTCGATCGGACATATTCATCGCAAGGAACTTGCGACATTTTCGAAGTGGATGTGGACTCTTACAGATGCGACAGGGATAAGAATTGTAATTTCCAAGGAACTCTTTTGAAGATTTCGATGAACGTTTAGGCATGGTAAGCTGAAAGGAAAAAATTAATGATAAAATAAACTTTTGAAAGACACAGAGCTAATGATCGTTAGGAAGCAATATTATTTTCACGATTGGACGAGTTATTGTTCCGCGTTGAGTCAATATTTCTGCTACGCGAACTCGATTGTCTGTGCCAGTAAATGTCTTAACAATTCGCCCAAGACGCCAAGAATTTGGCGGAAGGTTTTCCTCCCTGATCACTACCAGATCGCCAGGTTTAAGGTTGGTTTCAGGTTTCTGCCATTTTACTCTTTTAATTAACTCCTTCAAATATTCATTTTTCCACCTAAAACAGAAGTTTTGGTAGATCGCTTTAAGTCGTTGCCACCTGTTCGTGATTGAAATCGAAGATTCATTCACCTTTGGATCAATAGGGGCAAGAATTGGTGATCCAACAAGGAAATGGCCTGGAGTCAAAGCGCAAAGATCACTGGGATCGGTGGATATGGGTGATATCGGTCTGGAATTCAGGCAGGACTCAATTTTAGCGAGTAACGTGGACAGTTCCTCGAAAGTGTATTTGTGGCATCCTGCAATTTTCCGGAAGTGAGTTTTAAAACTCTTAACACCGGCTTCCCATAATCCTCCCATGTGTGGAGCTCCTGCTGGGATGAAATGCCACGAAATATTCTGGTGGGCATAATCGGATGTTTCTAGAAACTCTTTACTTAGGACCTTGGAAGCTCCTACAAATGTTGTTCCATTATCGGAATGGATATGAAGTGGGCAACCTCGACGCGAAACAAAACGACTAAATGCTGCTAGAAATGCTGGAGTAGAAAGATCGGAGGTTGCTTCCAAGTGGATTGCTTTAGTTGAAAAGCAAACGAATACACACACATATCCTTTGGAAATTCGACAGGCTCTGCCAGTGTAGCTTTTTACGTCGAATGGACCTGCAAAGTCTAAGCCTGTATGGGCAAATGGACGAGAGATTCCCGAACGTTCAGTGGGTAAAGCGGCCATTATTTGCCTTTGGCACCTTTTTTTGTAGATTATGCATGTCTTGCACTTATTGATGATACATTTTATCATATTTTTGGCCTTGGGTATCCAGTACCGGGTCCTTAGAAGTCGCAAAACTAGTTGATTACCTCCATGGAGCGTAATATCGTGGATGTGCTGAACTAGGAGTCTGGAAAACTGGCAGTTGTAGGGTATAACGATGGGATGTCGTTCATTGTAGCTAAGTCCGGGTGAAGACTCAAGCCTGCCGCATGAACGAATAATTCCTTCTGGATCAAGGAATGGATTCAAGTTAAGGATAGTGCTTGACTTTGAAATTTGTTGCCTGGCAGAAAGAGCCTTGTACTCGTTAGGATAACATGATTTTTGACATACCGATATGAGTATATCGCTTATGAAGTTGAGTTCTGGACTGGAGAGATTAATAGAATCTTTATAAAAGCTGGATCGGAATCGAGGATGAGTTCGATAGTAAAATCTCCATACATACGCCATAACCCTTAAGGCTCGAGAGAAGGATGAAAACCGTTCCAAAAGATCTTCGAAGTTGTTGAAGTAAGAAAAATGCGCTTGAATGGTTTTGGCTTCTAAGTCAGTTGTTGAAGGGTTTATGTTAACGGAATTTGGCCAATCCGAACTTTCATCCTTAAGCCATCTTGGACCAAACCACCACAAATCATTATCCACTAGATCTTGGGGGTTTACACCTCTGCTTGCTAGGTCTGCGGGATTTGTTTCGGAATTAACGTGTTTCCACTGCGAACATCCAATCACCTGGGTTATTTTGGACACTCGATTTGCCACAAATGTCATCCAACTACATGCTGGCTTCGATAACCATGATAGGACTATGGTGGAATCCGTCCAGCAATGAATGGAATATTTTTCGATATCAAGTCTAGGAAGTAAGCTATCTACCATCTCAGCCAAAAGTAATGCTCCACAAAGCTCTAACCTAGGAATGGAGAGAGTCTTAATAGGAGCCACTTTAGTTTTTGATGTTACTAAGTGTGTAAAAACGGAATTTGAATCAGCTACTCGTACATATAATGTCGCTGCATATGCTTTTTCTGAAGCATCGCAGAATCCATGGAATTGGACATGTGCATTTGGATGATAATCAATCCATCGAGGAATACGAATGGTATTGATAACCGAGTAACTGGATTGAAAAGATTTCCATTGAGTAAGGGAATCTGGAGAAAGAATCTCATCCCAACCAGTACCATCGATCCATATCTTTTGCATTATTATTTTGGCCTGAACAATGCAGGGAGCCAACCATCCTACTGGATCAAAGAGTTTGGCAATTTGGGACAAGACTTCTCTCTTAGTAAAATCAACAGTTTCTGGAAATGGGCTAGCAACAAAATAGAAGTCATCGGAACACGCGTTCCAGCGAATGCCTAAAGTTTTTGCGGAACTGCTGTCTTCGAACTTAAGGAAATCTTCGCGTAGAAGATGGTCTGGTGGAATGTCTGCGAGAATGTCATTAAAATTAGACGTCCATTTTCTTAAGGAAAATCCAGCGGAATCTAAAGCTTGGACCAGCTCTTGTTTTGCCTTGATGGAATCATGTTTTGAGTGAAATCCTGCTAGGACATCATCAACATACATGGAATTTTTTAATATGGAACTTGCAATTGGAAAAGTTGATTTTACGTCATCTGCTAAACGAAGTAATGTTCGAATAGCTAAATATGGTGCGCAATTGACCCCAAACGTTACTGTCTTCAATTCGTAATCACAAATTGGACCGCTTGGATTACTACGGAATAATATTCGCTGATAAGGTGTTTGTACTGGATTAACCAAAATCTGTCTGTACATCTTTTGGATATCAGCGTTAAATACGTATCGGAAAAAACGCCATTTAATTATAAGTAGAATCAAGTCATTTTGGAGTATTGGCCCGATATGAAGTAAGGAGTTCAAGCTTTGCCCATTTGAAGATGGAGCAGAAGCGTTGAACACAACGCGTACTTTTGTAGTAACACTTTCTGGTTTTATCACCGCATGATGTGGAAGATAAAAGGCATTTGGACTCTCAGAAAGGCTAGATGATCTGACTTGAAACATGTGTCCAAGTTCTTCGTACTCTTGGACTACACTATCATATTCAAGTTTGAAGTTAGGAGTTTTGATTAATCTGGCCTCATTTCTGAAGAACTGTGCCATAGCACTGGACCGAGAATGACCAATATTCAAAGCATTTGGAAATTCTTCCTTAAATGGAAGTGATACGACATATCTTCCATCTGAATTTCTTTTAGTTGTTCGAAGATATAAATCCTCGCAATACTGGTCGACTGGAGACAGGAAGTTCTTCCTTGGAAGATTCTCCACCTCCCAAAAGCGTGAAATTTCCTTATCTAAGGAAATTTCGCAGAAATGTGACGTTATAGTAGGACTAGGACCGGTGTGACTTGAAACAGGACCAGTAAGTATCCATCCGAAAATGGTTTCCTGTGCAATCAAGGAATGGCATACGTTATGCATAATGCCAGAACGAATTATAGATGGAAAATTGTCACCTCCGATCAGGATGTCTATCTTTGAACTAACATAGAACTTTGGATCAGCCATCTGAATTTGAGGAAGAGTAGCAAATTGGGACCTCGGAATCACTTGCGATGGAAGGTTGTTGGAGAGGTGTGGAACCACTAGTGCCTTGACGGAAATGGAGACATCACTGTCTAGTTGAGAGCCTAAAACAAGGGAACATTGATACTGAACTTTAGCCGAAACCGTGTTATTCAAGCCGGTAATTTGCGCATTTGCAGACTCAGCAGGAAGTTTGAGGCAATTGAATAGACGTTCCGAAATAAATGTACCCTCTGAACCCGAATCGATCAGAGCACGAGCCTGATATGTTAATCCCGCATGGTATATATTTACCCATGCGGTTCCTAATAAAACTCCATTATGATTTGAAGCAAAACATGATTGAACTCTGTCCGAATTGGAATGGTTTGTGGACTGTATATAATTTGAATTTGGACGAGAGTATGAAGCGGAATTAGGATTAAGCGAGCTTGTACTTGGAACTTGGCTTGTGCTTGGACTTTCAGCTTCTTTATGAAGAAGCGTATTGTGTCTCTTCTGACATTTAAAGCAAGTATGCTTGCTAGTGCAATTCCGAACACTATGTGTCTTGGAAAAGCAGTTCAGACACAAACCTTCTTTTTTGATTTCATTAAATCTTTTTTGGTGGTCCATCTGAAGAAATTTGGGGCACTTTCGGATCGCATGGCTCTCTTTGGGACACAGTTGACATTGCGGACCAGAAACTTTTGTTTGAAAACTATGTATTTTGGATTTGGAATTTGAATTTGGAACATTTTTTGATTTAAGATCGATATTTTTGGAGTGATTTGAACCTCGAATTTCAGAAACCGATTCCAAGGTCCGGTACCTATTAGTCAAAAATTCATTAAGTTCAGTCCAATAAGGAATGTTCGTTTTATCTTTGAGTTCCTGTTCCCACAATGTCAATGTGGTTTCTGGAAGTTTACTTGTACAAATAAATACAAAAATTGGGTCCCAGGAAGATACATTGATATTATAAAGTTTTAATATCGAGATACAGGAATTGATATCCCGTTGAAGTTGCTTGAGACCTTTTCCTGTTTCTGTATTAACAGGCTGAAGATTGAAAAGAGTCTTCAGTTGGCCATTCACAAGGATTCGTCGGTTCTCAAAGCGAACACATAAATCCTTCCACGCCATATCAAACCCTTCATTGGTCAAGGGACTCTTTTGGACTATCTCCCTGGCCTCACCTTTAGTTTTTTGCGCGAGGAAAAAAAGTTTTTCGACATTGCTAGCCTTTGTGTTGGATATGACAGCCATAAACATGTCGCGGAAAGTTGGCCAGGAAGCATAGTCACCGTAAAAGGTATCGATTTCGATTGGTGGAAGGTGAATGTGGTTGGAACGGGGAGTAGAAGCTGAATTAGGTGGAATCCCAACTTCGGCTGAAGTACTTGGGAGTACAATATTGCTGATGTTAGGTACCTGTGGTTCCTGAATAGTTACTGAAGACGCAACTATCGAATCTGACATTTCAGATAATTTGGTTAAGCAATTACAATAAGTAATATAAGTGCTTTTATATTTTAATTTAAATGACTCGAGATCTACTGGATCTTCAGCATCAGCTTCTTTTTCGACTTCTAAAATGAATTTCTCGTAGGCAGCCTTAATTCTATTCCAACTCGACCTCAGCTCTTGACGATGGACTTCGAGGGCATGGAGTGAGGTCAAGGGATATTGATTGTCATTAAGGTCTGCCTCAAACTCTACAATGCTATCAGCTAACCGAATGAAATTATCCAAAGACATTTTAAAATTTACCTTTTGAATGTGAAAATCGATATACTAATTAAAAGCGAATTGGTTTTGTACTCGAATAAGTGAAATAATCTCAAAAAGGTTTGTTAGAAATATATTCGATTCTAAATAGAAAAATTGATAGCACCGAATGTACAACAACTATGAAACAAAGAAAAATGAGATTTCCAAAAAGCCAATATTTATGATTTTTTTGTTAAAAAAAAATCAATATTAAGTACAAAACCCAATAGTATGTAGGTAAATATGAAATAAAATCGAAAAATGTAATTTATGTTATCAAATTTTAACAAAATGAAGTATTTTGTATAGATTATGACTTTGTGTGCTGGGATGTCGATCAGCTGGTTGTAAAACTAAATTTGTAAAAAGGTCGTTGAACTCGAAGTTATTGGAAAGCCAAGAACAATAAACCAATATTAGGTCCGTTCCTTTAAAACAAATAAACAAAATTGAAAAACAGCTAGCAGTTATAATGATGTTGAAATTTGATTTTTTTCGACTTATTTTCTTAAGAAAATAAATCAAAGCCAAAGTGGGAACAAATTGCAGTAGAAATATGACAAATTGAATATATTTTTTTTTTGAAAATTTTGATGAAATTAAATTTATTAATAAATTTCTCCTTTGTGATTCCAAAATTTATAACCAGTACGATAATCATAAAACAAATGTACACAAGCTTTTAAGCTCAAAATGAAAATTTAAATTTTTTAAATTCGTTGAAACAAACAATCAAGTTAATTACAATAAAATGGATTAAATTTGAATTATTTGTAAATTTATATTTATTATTTTTAACTTGATATGAAATTATGGAAAAATATTCAATATGAAAAAATTTTTGATGACTCAAGAATTTTTAAGTGAATAATTAATAATATATCATATAATATTTGATAAATATTATGTATTATTAAAATTAATAAATTTTTTAATAAAATAAATATTATTTTATAAAATTTTCAAACCAAAATTAAGAAATCGTTAATTAGTGAGCAGGGCTATTGTTTTTTTTTTATAAATAGATTCCAAATTTTGTTTTATTTTCTCAATTATTCCAATATTGAGTTATTATATAAAACAACAAAAAAAATAAGTTAAAAAAAAGTGTTGTCGTGGAGAAAAATCTTAACAAGTGTTTTAGGAGTTATATTTTTTTTTTTGGGATTTTGTGGAAATAAAAAAATGTAGTAGTTGTTTAAATTCACAAATTTCAACAAAAAAATCGAAAGCTTTTACTAAAATAAAGCGTTTCGTATCACAGTTTGGATTTTTAAAAATGTTATTATATATATAAGGAAAGTTCCAAAAGGTTTTTTTTTTTTTTCAAGATTCACGCACTGAACGATCAAACTTTTATTCATTTGTCGAACATAGAATTCTAAATAGTTTTTAAAATTTAGTTAAATGTTTTCCAAAACTATTATAAATGATTTTCTGTGATAATATTATTTTAATTGTTATGTGATATTTTAGTTGGTTTAATAAATTATTTAGGATTTAAGTAGCTAATTTTTTTTTTTTTTATTATTAAGTTTGTATTATAATAAATAGTTTGATAAATTTGAAAAAAAAAACTAAATATTTAAAGGAATTCCCAACAAAGTAATATTTAAAATCTTCTCGGCAACACTCATGAATTGAGAAAGAGTTTGGACAATTAAAATAGGGAAATTTTATCACAAGTACTCAAAGAACAAGAGCAACTGTGGATCCTAAGAGAATTAAGCATGTATTCACTAGATTTATAGTCACTCAAACGAAGTTAAAAAATGTTTAGCTGAAAAATGAGAGCGTTACATAAATGCATAAAACATATTATCATTTTTAACATTGGTGGAGATCATGCATATGGGAAGATGATGAATAGGAAGAGATGATGAATAGGGAGAAATCAATGATTAAACGAAGGAGATATGGAATGGACAAAGAAGAACAAAAATGTGTTCTGAATTGGCGTAAATTATAGATTTGTTTAATTAAATATTTTTCAAATTGTTTCTAATTACAGAAACTTACTTTTATTTTAAATTTTAGTTAAGTTTAGATTGTTTTCCCAATGTATTAAACCTTATACTCACTGGTAGTGATCAAATTTAATTCGGAAATTTTTGGCGGCGCTTTTCGATTTTACTTTTTCCTTTATTTCGTTGTTTCGTTGGCACTTTTTTTTTAATTTGGTTGAATTTTGATTTCTTTTTTTATTATTCCAATCTTGTTTTTTTTTTTTTTAAGTAAATTCTCTCCTTATTTTTATATTTAATATGTTTGTTTTATTTTTTCGTAATATAATATTTTGATTTTATTTAATTTAAAGTTTGCGGAAAATAAAATATGTAGCTCTTTTATAATATTTAATGCACTTTTACAGACTGAATCAATTTGACAAGCAAAATGCTAAACGTACCTGTGATCTTTTGATTTGAGACAAAGAGTTGAGTTATGTATGTTAAACAACACGAGTGATTAAGAATATCCCAGAGAATTAATCCAATAAATTAGCTTCCAATTTGGTTCGATGGGGCCAAATGTTGGGTTGGAGAAAAGTTGAATCTGGTTGGAATTTAGTTTGCAAATTATTCTCTGAGCCAAATGAAAAAAGGGCAAGTTTAAACACTCGATTTATACAAACCCAAGGAATCAATGTAAAGAAAAAAAATCAAAGATTGGGATTAGGAGAATTCTATAATTGTAACTTTTATTGAGGAGTATACCTTTCTCGTTGACTGCAAAATTAATAAGGAATAATTTTTATTTGGCCAATAGCGGAAGTAACATTTTAGACATTTAGGCCGTTTGACATTTATGTTTTAGGCCTTAATGGGGGACAAGGATAGGACGAGTTTCTGAGCATTCAGCAATTGTATATATTGAAAACGATGGGGATTAATTGGCTCATCTCAAATATTAATGCTTAAGGCTAATTTAAGCCTTTTGGCATTAACAAACTATAATACGTATTCTTAGACCATCGCCTTGAAAATCAGATTACCGCCTCATGACATCATGTTAAATTTACTTCGATTACATTAGATTTTCTTATATAATACAAATTCAATAGAAACCGCAATAAGAAATTTTACATAAGCAATTGTAAAATATTGAAAATATTGTGGAAAACGTGAAAAAAATAATAATAATGTGTAACATTGACAGATAGACCACATTTTCATGATCACACTGAATGTTAAGTAGAAAAAATACTACTAATTACACAGAATGACAATGGAATACCGCAATCTTACCTTCGCATAGAATGAATGGATTTGTTAAAAAAAATATATATAAATCTTTAAAGTGAAAAATTAAGATATCAAACATATTTTTTTAAAGAGACCTTGCAAAAAAAAATTTTACATCCTTTTAATTCACAAGCTGTGACGTATGATTAATATTTTTTGATATTTTTATCAATGACACTTTACCATAAAGGTATTGCACCTCCATAGGTTGATTTGCCGCAGGGTCGTTTTGAAAAGTCCCATAAAACAGCGAGTATACCGCCCTTACTCTAATTCGGAAACAATTAATCGAGACGATTATCAAATGAGAAAAAGCTAAGGCACACACACATGCCTTAGCCTTTTTTATAGAAAATTTTTCAAAAATTTCTATTTTTATAGGAAATTGTTCAAAAATTTCTTATTTTTATAGGAAATTTTTCAAAATTTTGTCAGTTTTATAAGACATTTTTCAAAAATTTCTTATTTTTAAAGGAAATTTTTCAAAAATTTCTTATTTTTATAGGAAATTTTTCAAAAATTTCTTATTTTTATAGGAAATTTTTCAAAATTTTGTCAGTTTTATAAGACATTTTTCAAAAATTTCTTATTTTTAAAGGAAATTTTTCAAAAATTTCTTATTTTTATAGGAAATTTTTCAAAAATTTCTAATTTTTATAGGAAATTTTTCAAAAATTTCTTATATTTATAGGAATTTTTTCAAAAATGTCTTATTTTTAGAAAAAAATATGTCAAAAATTTCTTATTTTTTTAGGAAATTTTACTAAAATGTCTTAGTTTTATAAGAAATCTTTCAAAAATTTCTTATTTTAAAGGAAATTTTTCAAAAATTTCCTATATTTAAAGGAAATTTTTCAAAAATTTCTTATTTTTATAACAATTTTTTCAAAATTTTCCTATTTTTATAGGAAATTTTTAAAAAATTTCCTTTTTTGGAAGAGATTTTTTTTTAATTTCCTATTTTTATAGCAAATTTTTCAAACATTTCCTTTTTATAGGAAATTTAAAAAAAAAATTATTTTTTATAGGAAATTTCTCAAAAATTTCTTGTTTTTTATAGGAAATTTTTCCAAATTTTCTTATTTTTATAGGAAATTTTTCAAAAATTTTTTATTTTTATAGGAAATTTTTCATAAATTTTCAATTTCTTATTTTTTTCTTATTTTTATAGGAAATTTTTCAAAAATTTCTTATGTTTATATGAAATTTTTCAAAAATTTCTTACATTTGTAGGAAATTTTTCAAAAATTACCTATTTTTATAGGAAATTTTTCAAAAATTTCCTATTTTTATAGGAAATTTTTCAAAAATTTCTTATTTTTATAGGAAATTTTCAAAAATTTCCTATTTTTATAGGAAATTTTTCAAAAATTACCTATTTTTATAGGAAAATTTTCAAAAATTTCCTATTTTTATAGGAAATTTTTCAAAAATTTCCTATTTTTATAGGAAATTTTTCAAAAATTTCCTATTTTTATAGGAAATTTTTCAAAAATTTCCTATTTTTATAGGAAATTTTTCAAAAATTTCCTATTTTTATAGGAAAGTTTTCAAAAATTTCCTATTTTTATAGGAAATTTTTCAAAAATTTCCTATTTTTATAGGAAAATTTTCAAAAATTTCTTATTTTTAAAGGAAATTTTTCAAAAATTTCCTATTTTTATAGGAAATTTTTCAAAAATTTCTTATTTTAATAGGAAATTTTTCAAAAATTTCTTATTTTTATAGGAAATTTTTCAAAAATTTCTTATTTTTATAGGAAATTTTTCAAAAATTTCTTATTTTTATAGGAAATTTTTCAAAAATTTCCTATTTTTATAGGAAATTTTTCAAAAATTTCCTATTTTTATAGGAAATTTTTCAAAAATTTCCTATTTTTATAGGAAATTTTTCAAAAATTTCCTATTTTTATAGGAAATTTTTCAAAAATTTCCTATTTTTATAGGAAATTTTTCAAAAATTTCCTATTTTTATAGGAAATTTTTCAAAAATTTCCTATTTTTATAGGAAATTTTTCAAAAATTTCCTATTTTTATAGGAAATTTTTCAAAAATTTCCTATTTTTATAGGAAATTTTTCAAAAATTTCCTATTTTTATAGGAAATTTTTCAAAAATTTCCTATTTTTATAGGAAATTTTTCAAAAATTTCCTATTTTTATAGGAAATTTTTCAAAAATTTCCTATTTTTATAGGAAATTTTTCAAAAATTTCCTATTTTTATAGGAAATTTTTCAAAAATTTCCTATTTTTATAGGAAATTTTTCAAAAATTTCCTATTTTTATAGGAAATTTTTCAAAAATTTCCTATTTTTATAGGAAATTTTTCAAAAATTTCCTATTTTTATAGGAAATTTTTCAAAAATTTCCTATTTTTATAGGAAATTTTTCAAAAATTTCCTATTTTTATAGGAAATTTTTCAAAAATTTCCTATTTTTATAGGAAATTTTTCAAAAATTTCCTATTTTTATAGGAAATTTTTCAAAAATTTCCTATTTTTATAGGAAATTTTTCAAAAATTTCCTATTTTTATAGGAAATTTTTCAAAAATTTCCTATTTTTATAGGAAATTTTTCAAAAATTTCCTATTTTTATAGGAAATTTTTCAAAAATTTCCTATTTTTATAGGAAATTTTTCAAAAATTTCCTATTTTTATAGGAAATTTTTCAAAAATTTCCTATTTTTATAGGAAATTTTTCAAAAATTTCCTATTTTTATAGGAAATTTTTCAAAAATTTCCTATTTTTATAGGAAATTTTTCAAAAATTTCCTATTTTTATAGGAAATTTTTCAAAAATTTCCTATTTTTATAGGAAATTTTTCAAAAATTTCCTATTTTTATAGGAAATTTTTCAAAAATTTCCTATTTTTATAGGAAATTTTTCAAAAATTTCCTATTTTTATAGGAAATTTTTCAAAAATTTCCTATTTTTATAGGAAATTTTTCAAAAATTTCCTATTTTTATAGGAAATTTTTCAAAAATTTCCTATTTTTATAGGAAATTTTTCAAAAATTTCCTATTTTTATAGGAAATTTTTCAAAAATTTCCTATTTTTATAGGAAATTTTTCAAAAGTTTCCTATTTTTATAGGAAAATTTTCAAAAATTTCCTATTTTTATAGGAAATTTTTCAAAAATTTCCTATTTTTATAGGAAATTTTTCAAAAATTTCCTATTTTTATAGGAAATTTTTCAAAAATTTCCTATTTTTATAGGAAATTTTTCAAAAATTTCCTATTTTTATTGGAAATTTTTCAAAAATTTCCTATTTTTATAGGAAATTTTTCAAAAATTTCCTATTTTTATAGGAAATTTTTCAAAAATTTCCTATTTTTATAGGAAATTTTTCAAAAATTTCCTATTTTTATAGGAAATTTTTCAAAAATTTCCTATTTTTATAGGAAATTTTTCAAAAATTGCATATTTTTATAGGAAATTTTTCAAAAATTTTTTATTTCTATAGAAAATTTTTCAAAAATTTCTTATTTTTATAGGAAATTTTTAAAAAATTTCTTATTTTTATAAGAAAATTTTTCAAAAATTTCTTATTTTTATAAGAAAATTTTGCAAAAATTTCTTATTTTTATAGGAAATTTTTCAAAAATTGCATATTTTTATAGGAAATTTAAAAAAAAATTCATATTTTTATAGGAAATTTTTCAAAAATTTCTTATTTTAATAGGAAATTTTTCAAAAATTTCTTATTTTTATAGGAAATTTTTCAAAAATTTTTAATTTTTATAGGAAAGTTTTCAAAAATTTCTTATTTTTATAGGAAAATTTTCAAAAATTTCTTATTTTTATAGGAAATTTTTCAAAAATTTCTTGTTTTTATAGGAAATTTTTCAAAAATTTCTTATTTTTATTTATTTAGATTTTCGTAGAGAATTTTCACTTGATATTTTATTTGGGAACAGGGAAAATTTTAAAAATTAATAGGGAATTGTTATTCATAATTGGGCTGATATTGTCTCAAAAGTTATTTCAAATATTATCATGAAATATTAAGGTCTGTCATTTCCAATCAACATTCGTATACATTTTCTGCTATTTCCTTTATCTAATTAAAATGTAATTAGTTGACAGCCAAAAACCGAAACGTGTAATTAACTATTATTTATAAAAAAAATAACTAACCGACTACCTGAGTTCTTTTGGGCGTGGTAACAATTTTTCACATGTTTCATTTTAATACTGACATTAAGTTAATTTTTATATACAAACTATTTTCAAAATGACATCTCAATTTCTTTGAATTTCGAAACAAAAAATAAATTTTAAAACTTCAACAATAGAAAAATTAAAAATAAAATGCATTAAATTCTAAACGAAATAATAAAATCTTAGTAATAAATATTTTTGAGATTTTGAAAAGCTAAAATAAATTTAAAATTTTTATAGTTTGAGTTAAGGAGTTCCGCTTATGTTCGAGCGAAGAAACAAAGTCGTTTGCGTTTTAGTTTTGTTCTTAATACAAAATGGAAAACTCAACATGATTGGAATAGGATCAACATGATTGGAGTAGGATCAACATGATTGGAGTAGGATCATAATTGTTTAATATGCATAAGTCTAATATAAATAGCACTGGTCAACAAACAAAATTTATTGGAAAAAAAACCAATGTATTTTTCATTTGGAACAATCTATATGAAGTAGTTAAATAAAAATCAAGATCTCAAAACTAAAACAAATACCCACAATAATTAAACAAAATTTGCTTTATCGACTAAAGATAGTCTAAAAAAATTTTAAAAAATTGACTTAAAATGGTAAAACTACAAATCAAAAGAAATAAATAATCAAATGCAAATAATTTAAAATTTAAATCAAAATTTAACTCTAGACAGATGGCGCTTAAAAAGCCAACGAATCTCTATCAAACAAAAACGCAGTTTAAAACCAAAGTAAAACAAATCAATTTGAATTTTATATGATCATTTATTTTGGCTAATAAACAGGTTAAAAAATGATCACTGTTATTAAAATTTTTAAAATCCACTAACAAAATTGATCAATATATTTGTCAATCAGCTGTCAATCATTTCCGTATGGTATCGAATTGGTTAAAATAGATATTGAAATTTGAAACGAAAAAAAATGTTGATGACTTTTTCTTAAAGAGAAATTTTGTTAAAATTTTTCTTACAGAAAAATTTTGATAAAATTTTTCTCAGACAAATTTTAATGAAATTTTTCTTATCGAAAATGAATTATAATGAAATTTTTCTTAGAGAAAAATTTTTATGAATTTTTTTTGTACAAAAATTATATATAAATTTAATGAAATTTTTCTTGTAATTTTGCTAAAATTTTTCTTATAGAAAAATTTTTTTTAAATTTTTCCTATAGAAAAATTTTAATGAAACCTTTCTTATAGAAATATTTATATGAAATTTTTTTTATAGAAATATGTACATGAAATTTTTTTTATAGAAATATTTTAATGAAATTTTTCCTATAGAAAAATTTTGACTTAAATTTTTCTTATTGAAAAATTTTAATGAAATTTTTCTTAAAGAAAAATTTTTATGAAATTTTTCTTTTAAAAACTTTTAACGAATTTTTCTTATAGAAAAATTTTAATGAAATTTTTCTTATAGAAAAATTTCAATAAAATTTTTCATATAGAAAAATTTCAATGAAATTTTTCTTATAGAAAAATTTCAATGAAATTTTTCTTATAGAAAAATTTTAATGAAATTTTTCTTATAGAAAAATTTTAATGAAATTTTTCTTATAGAAAAATTTTAATGAAATTTTTCTTATAGAAAAATTTTAATGAAATTTTTCTTATAGAAAAATTTTAATGAAATTTTTCTTATAGAAAAATTTTAATGAAATTTTTCTTATAGAAAAATTTTAATTAAATTTTTCTTATAGAAAAATTTTAATGAAATTTTTCTGATAGAAAAATTTAAATGAAATTTTTCTTTTAGAAAAATTTTAATGAAATTTTTCTTATAGAAAAATTTTAATGAAATTTTTCTTATAGAAAAATTTTAATGAAATTTTTCTTATAGAAAAATTTTAATGAAATTTTTCTTCTAGAAAAATATTAATGAAATTTTTTATAAAAAAATTTTGATGAAATTTTTCTTAAAGAAAAATTTTGATAAAATTTTTCTTAATGAAAAAATTGAATGAAAATTTTCTTAAATAAAAATTTTTATGAAATTTTTCTTATAGAAAAATTTTAATGAAATTTTTCTTATAAAAAAATTTTAATGAAATTTTTCTTATAGAAAAATTTTAATGAAATCTTTCTTATAGAAAAGTTTTAATTAAATTTTTCTTATAGAAAAATTTTAATGAAATTTTTCTTCTAGAAAAATTTTAATGAAATTTTTCTTCTAGAAAAATTTTAATGAAATTTTTCTTCTAGAAAAATTTTAATGAAATTTTTCTTATAGAAAAATTTAAATGAAATTTTTCTTCTAGAAAAATTTTAATTAAATTTTCTTATAGAAAAATTTTAATGAAATTTTTCTTATAGAAAAATTTTAATGAAATTTTTCTTATAGAAAAATTTGAATGAAGTTTTTCTTATAGAAAAATTTTAATGAAATTTTTCTTATAGAAAAATTTGAATGAAATTTTTCTTAAAGAAAAATTTTAATGAAATTTTTCTTATAGAAAAATTTTAATGAAATTTTTCTTATAGAAAAATTTTAATGAAAGTTTTCTTATAGAAAAATTTTAATGAAATTTTTCTTCCAGAAAAATTTTAATGAAATTTTTCTTCTAGAAAAATTTTAATGAAATTTTTCTTCCAGAAAAATGTTAATGAAATTTTTCTTAAAGACAAATTAAAATGAAATTTTTCCTATAGAAAAATTTTAATAAAATTTTTTTTATAGAAAAATTGTAATGAAATTTTTCTTATAGAAAAATTTTAATGAAATTTTTCTTATAGACAAATTTTAATAAAATTTTTCTTATAGAAAAATTTTAATGAAATTTTTCTTATAGAAAAATTTTAATGAAATTTTTCTTATAGAAAAATTTTAATGAAATTTTTCTTATAGAAAAATTTTAATGAAAGTTTTCTTATAGAAAAATTTTAATGAAATTTTTCTTAATAGAAAAACTTTAATGAAATTTTTTTTTAGAAAAATTTTAATGAAATTTTTCTTGTAGAAAAATTTTGATGAAATTTTTCTTCTAGAAAAATTTTAATAAAATTTTTCTTATAGAAAAATTTTAATGAAAGTTTTCTTATAGAAAAATTTTAATGAAATTTTTCTTAATAGAAAAACTTTAATGAATTTTTTTTATAGAAAAATTTTAATGAAATTTTTCTTATAGAAAAATTTTAATGAAATTTTTCTTCTAGAAAAATTTTAATAAAAATTTTCTTCCAGAAAAATTTTAATGAAATTTTTCCTATAGAAAAATTTTAATGAAATTTTTCTTATAGAAAAATTTTAATGAAATTTTTCTTATAAAAAAATTTTAATGAAAGTTTTCTTATAGAAAAATTTAAATGAAATTTTTCTTCTAGAAAAATTTTAATGAAATTTTTCTTCTAGAAAAATTTTAATGAAATTTTTCTTATAAAAAAATTTTAATTAAATTTTTCTTTATAGAAAAATTTTAATGAAATTTTTCTTATAGAAAAATTTTAATACAATTTTCTTATAGAAAAATTTTAATACAATTTTTTTTATAGAAAAATTTTAATGAAATCTTTCTTGTAAAAATGTTAATAAAATTTTTCTTATAGAAAAATGTTAACGAAATTTTTCTTATAAAAAAATTTTAAAGAAATTTTTCTTATAGAAAAATTTTAATGAAATTTTTCTTATAGACAAATTTTAATGAAATTTTTCTTATAGAAAAATTTTAATGAAATTTTTCTTATAGAAAAATATTAATGAAATTTTTCTTCTAGAAAAATTTTAATGAGATTTTTCTTTTAGAAAAATTTTAATGAAATTTTTCTTTTAGAAAAATTTTAATGAAATTTTTCTTGTAGAAAGTTTTAATAAAATTTTTCTAATAGAAAAATTTTAATGAAATCTTTCTTATAGAAAAATTTTAATGAAATTTTTCTTATTGAAAATTTTGATGAAATTTTTCTTATTGAAAATTTTGATGAAATTTTTCTTATTGAAAATTTTAATGAAATCTTTCTTATAGAAAAATTTTAATGAAATCTTTCTTATAGAAAAATTTTAATGAAATTTTTCTTATTGAAAATTTTGATGAAATTTTTCTTATTGAAAATTTTCAGAGAAAAATTTTAATGAAATTTTTCTTAAAGAACAATTTTAATGAATTTTTTCTTATAGAAAAATTTTTCTTATAGAAAAATTTTAATGAAATTTTTCTTATAGAAAAATTTTAATGAAATTTTTCTTTTAGAAAAATGTTAATGAAATTTTTCTTAAAGAAAAATTTTAATGAAATTTTTCTTGTAGAAAATTTTAATAAAATTTTTCTAACAGAAAAATTTTAATGAAATCTTTCTTATAGAAAAATTTTAATGAAATTTTTCTTATTGAAAATTTTGATGAAATTTTTCTTATTGAAAATTTTCATGAAATTTTGTTTAGAGAAAAATTTTAATGAAATTTTTCTTATAGTAAAATTTTAAGGAACATTTTTTTTATAGAAAAATTTTGTTAACATTTTGCTTATAGGGAACTTTTAATGAAATTTTCTCTTAGTCGGTCAGTGGAGTAAACTATGTACACGATTTTTTTTTATGAAATAAATTTTTCAAAATTTATAACCCACTAAAATTTATATCGTCATTTTGACTGCATTCAGCTCGTGCTAATGATTGTGTAACTCTCATCCCATTTCAATTCAACTCATTCTCATTCGTTCGCTGTCAACCGTGACGATTTAATCGATCTTTATTTGCAAAAAAAGTTAAGTTTTTTTTTTTTGATTACACTGGTCAACACCATAAAACACAATCAAGTTTCTTATTTTTTCTTTTATGAGTTAAGGTCCTCTGAGTACAAAAGCGGCCGAAATATAGATTTTTTTTCACTTAAATTGAAAAAAAAAATTCTTAAATTTGGGATTTTTGTAGAGGTTGTCTTAGTTAGTTTACGATAACTTGGAAACGATTTATCCGATTTTATTGAAATATTCATCAGTGGATTAGGTACAAAATTAGCTTGAAGACGTGCTAATATAAGTTTTTCGTAAGATCTACGGTTTTAGAGTTATTCATAAGAATTTAATAAAAATTATTTTTTTGTACAAGATCGAAATTTTTTATTTTTGATATTTTGAAATCGAATAACTCCGAATATGTTTAACATACAAAAAACTTGTTTTAAAGTAGCAGAAAGTTAAATATTCTCTATTATATTCTGTGACTTTCACCAAAATCTAACAACTTGATGCAAGGATATGATAACAAAGATAAAATAAATGGACAAGCCTTTTCAAAATTATAAAATTTAATATAATTTCTTTTAATTAAATTTAATTTCCATCCTTTTTAAGACCAAAGGACCATAATGAATAAAAAGACTGTAGTGGTGATCGATAGTAAAGCAAAAAGTTGAATTTTGTAAACTAGTGTTATTTAAATAATTCTCTCCCTTTTAGCACTTGTCTATCGTCATCAGCATTATGTGATGGAATGAAGTAAAAATTGCACTTTACATGGTGATGAGTAGAAATTCATACGTGTGTAATACCCAGGAGTTCAAAATTAAGCAAGTGTCTCCAATTATGTTGAAGTTGTTTTTTATTAAAGGGGTGTACCTCTGTAAATGTGTCGTTTAGATTCTTCAAGGCTTTTTGTAATCCCCTACAGTTACATGTTAAAATTGTCCCATTTGTAATCAGTGATCGAGATGGTTGATTAGTCTTGAACTGCTGGGTACTTTTCAAGGGTGTGTATGCGTTTTTAAGAGATTCAAGAGATGGGGTAGGATGTTTGGGGTATTTGTCTTTTTTTATTTATTTGTGAAATGCAAAAATATAAAAAGAGCTTTATTTAACTGAAATAAAATATTTTATGGTTGCGCTCGACTGAGAATTTGCTATTTTTTCATGGTCATCTTTTGCTAACAAATACAGAAAACAGCAGCAAAAAAAACAGCTCAAATCTGTTGTTAATTTTAAGTGATTTTGTTTTTTTTTTTTGTTAATTTTGTAAAAACCCATGTAAACCATTCGACTGACATTATTATTACAGCTTTGTTATGTCATTCGTCAGTCACATGATTGGTAGATAAATTGTATTCATACAATAAATTTTGAATTTTATAAATTTCAAAATAAAAAAAAGAAAATTAATTTACAAGGGAAACCCTAAGTCTAAACAAGAAAAATATGGACATCCTGTAAATCTTCATCTTTCTTTAGATCGTTTAGAGGGAAAGTCAAACTTTCTGACAAAAACTGTTTTCATAATGAGAGTAGGTTGCTCATAAATAAACAGGATAGGAGAAGGGAGATTTTCACCCCCTATGAAATAAAAATGTAGCTTATCTTCAGAACAATAAGAGGTTGAGCCATTAACCTAAATAAATTCTTACAGAGTTTGGTTACAAAAATCATGACAAAAACAGGCCGATCTTCTCCTTCAATACAACCAAAATACTCTTTGTTGTACAATTTCTTAGACTCGAACTAGAACTTTTCCCACCTAATTAAAACAGTATACGTAAACCTCTCACAATGGGTTAATAATAATTTCTAATTGTTACCAAACTCACTTGAAATTTGTCTGCATTGCACTTGAGTTGCAAGTAAAATTTTAACGAAATGGTCATTATCAAAATTTATTTTAATTAAAAAAAGAAAAAATTTCCAACGGTTACCTTTAGTAATAACAAACATTGAAATAATAAAAGATAAATAATAATGATTTCAATATTCTTTTTATTAAATTGAATAACTCGCAAACACTTCAAACCTTAAAGTCAAGTATATCTTTGACGAAAGCAAATACTTGAAAAAAGATATTGAAATTATTTATAAAATAATAGGAAATTGTTCAAAAAGATTTCCATAGGAAGACATTTCTATAGAAAAGTTGACGATATTAAGACTTTTCCATACAAAAGTTTACGATAGGTCAACATTTCTGTAAAAAAAAGTTGACGAAAGAAAGATATTTCTATTAAAAAGTATACGATAGACAGACATTTCTATAGAAAAGTTGACGATATGAAGAAATTTCTATAGAAAAGTCGACGATAGAAAGGCATTTCTATAGAAAAGTCGACGATAAGACAACATTTCTATAGAAAACATTTCTATAGGACAATATTTCTAAATAAAAGTCGACGACAGGAAGACATTTCTATAGAAAAGTTGACGATAGTGAGACACTTCTATAGAAAAGATGACGATAGGAAGACATTTCTATAGAAAAGTTGACAATAGAAAGACATTTCTATAGAAAAATTGACGATAGGAAGACATTTCTATAGAAAAGTTGACGATAGGAAGATATTTCTATAGAAAAGTTGACGATAGGAAGATATTTCTATAGAAAAGTTGACGATAGGAAGACATTTCTATAGAAAAGTTGACGATAGGAAGACATTTCTATAGAAAAGTCGACGACAGGAAGACATTTCTATAGAAAAGTCGACGATAGGAAGACATTTCTATAGAAAAGTCGACGATAGGAAGACATTTCTATAGAAAAGTTGACAATATGAAGACATTTCTTACAAAAAGTTGACAATAGGAAGACATTTCTTAAGAAAAGTTGACGATAGAAAGACCTTTCTATAGAAAAGTTAACGATAGGAAGACCTTTCTATAGAAAAGTTGACGATAGGAAGGCATTTCTATAGAAAAGTTGACAATAGGAAGACATTTCTATAGAAAAGTTGACGATAGGAAGACATTTCTATAGAAAAATTGACGATAGGAAGACATTTCTATAGAAAAGTTGACGATAGGAAGACATTTCTATAGAAAAGTTGACGATAGGAAGACATTTCTATAGAAAAGTTGACGATAGGAAGACATTTCTATCGAAAAGTTGACGATAGGAAGACATTTCTATCGAAAAGTTGACGATAGGAAGACATTTCTATAGAAAAGTTGACGATAGGAAGACATTTCCATAGAAAAGTTAACGATAGGAAGACATTTCTATAGAAAAGTTGACGATAGGAAGACATATTTATAGAAAAGTTGACGATAGGAAGACATTTCTATAGACAAGTTGACGATAGGAAGACATTTCTATAGAAAAGTTGACGATAGGAAGACATTTCTATAGAAAAGTTGACGATAGGAAGACATTTCTATAGAAAAGTTGACGATAGGAAGACATTTCTATAGAAAAGTTGACGATAGGAAGACATTTCTATAGAAAAGTTGACGATAGGAAGACATTTCTATAGAAAAGTTGACGATAAGAAGATATTTCTATAGAAAAGATGACGATAGGAAGACATTTCTATAGAAAAGTTGACGATAGGAAGACATTTCTATAGAAAAGTTGACGACAGGAAGACATTTCTATAGAAAAGTTGACGATAGGAAGATATTTCTATAGAAAAGTTGACGATAGAAAGACATTTCTATAGAAAAGTTGACGATAGGAAGACATTTCTATAGAAAAGATGACGATAGGAAGACATTTCTATAGAAAAGTTGACGATAGGAAGACATTTCTATAGAAAAGTTGACGATAGGAAGACATTTCTATAGAAAAGTTGACGACAGGAAGACATTTCTATAGAAAAGTTGACGATAGGAAAACATTTCTATAGAAAAGTTGACGATAGGAAGACATTTCTATAGAAAAGTTGACGATAGGAAGACTCTATATAAAAGTTGACGATAGACAACATCTCTACAGAAAAGTTGACGATAAGACCACATTTCTATAGAAAAGTCGACGAAAGGACCACATTTATATTGAAAAGTTGACAATAGGAATACAGTTCTATAGAAAAGTTAACGGTAGAAAGATAGTTCTATAGAAAAGTAAATTAAAGGAAAAACAGCAAAAAATTTAACCCATCTTTAGTGGCAAATCCATAAAAAGTTCCGATTGTTTGCTGGCTTTATTGTTATTTTTTTTTTTTTTTTGTAAATTTATTTATTTATTACTTTTTTAAACAAAACTTTGAAATCTAATACATGAAAAGAGATTTAATTAATTGTTTTTGTGAGAATTTTATTCTATTTTTATGGCAGAAATCTCCATAAACAATTACACGTTTCTGGCAATGAGAATATTTTTTTTTTTTTCGTTGTTGAATTTTTAAACTTGAAAATTTTTCAAATCGATAAAAAAAAAGCGAAACTAAACAGAAGCTTAACAATTTTGTTAACCAGTTTTCCATAAGATTTGAATGGCAAAGTTTTCAAAAAATTTAATAGCAACTAAATGACGTAGATTAACTATCTAATGCAATTAACAATTAACAATACCAGCAGCAATAACAACATGATCATCACGACGATGATGATCATCGTCATCATTGTCATTAACAGCAAAAACGGCTGTTGTTTTTTATAATAGAATCCTCAAGTACACACTTTTAATTAATTGTTGATTAAATATCTAAAGACAAAATAAAAACTTTTACAAGTTGAAAATAAACAAATTCAAGGAATTTCATTACATTTGATAGATTTTTCAAAAAAAAAATGCTAAGAAACTTTTTCGTTTTTCACGGAACATTGTCGTTTTAAATCATTTTCGTTTTCAGAAATTTTTCTATCACAAATTTTTTTGCAAGAAAAAAAATTTTTTTTTTAACCAAAAAATTTTTCTACAGAAAATTATTGTTTTCAAGAACTTTTCCCTATAGAAAAATTTTCGTCTCAAAAAATTTTCTTATGAAAAATTTTTCGTTTCAAAAATTTTCTTTTAGAAAATTTTTTGTTTCAAAAATTTTCTGTAGAAATGCCTTTCTATCGTCAACTTTTCTGTATAAATGTCTTCCTATCGTCAACTTTTCTATAGAAATGTCTTGCTATCGCCTACTTTTCTATGGAAATGTTGTCCTATCGTCAAATTTTTTGTAGAAGTGTTGCCCTGTTGTCAACTTTTCTATAGAAATGTTGTCCTGTCGCTAACTGTTCTATAGAAATGTTATCCTATCGTAAACTTTTCTTAAAAATTTTGTCATATTGTCAACTTTTCTTTAGAAATGTTGTCCTTTCGTCAAATTTTTTATAGAAATGTTGCCCTATCTTCAACTTTTCTATAAAAAGTTTGTCCTATCTTCAACTTTTCTATAGAAATATTGTCCTATCGTCAACTTTTCTATAGAAATGTTGTCCTCTCGTCAACTTTTCTATAGAAATGTTTTCCTATCGTCAATTCAGCTTTTCTATAGAAATGTTGTCGTTTTGTCAACTTTTCTATAGAAATGTTGTCCTATCATCAACTTTTCTATAGAAATGTTGTCCTATCGTCAACTTTTCTATAGGAATGTTGTCCTATCGTCAACTTTTCTATAGAAATGTTGTCCTATAGTCAACTCTTCTATAGAAATGTTGTCCTATCGTCAATTTTTCTATAGAAATGTTGTCCTATCATCAACTTTTCTATAGAAATGTTGTCCTATCGTCAACTTTTCTATAAAAAGTTTGTCCTATCAAAAACTTTTCTATAGAAATGTTGTCCTATCGTCAACTTTTCTATAGAAATGTCTTCCTATCGCCAATTTTGCTATGGAAATGTTGTCCTATCGTCAGCTTTTCTATAGAAATGTTGTCGTTTTGTCAACTTTTCTATAGAAATGTCTTCCTATCGTAAACTTTTCTATAGAAATGTCTTCCTCTCGTCAGCTTTTCTATAGAAAAGTCTTCCTATCGTCAACTTTTCTATAGAAATGTCTTCCTATCGTCAACTTTTCTATAGAAATATCTTCTTATCGTCAACTTTTCTATAGAAATGTCTTCCTATCGTCAACTTTTCTATAGAAATGTCTTCCTATCGTCAACTCTTCTATAGAAATGTCTTCCTATCGTCAACTTTTCTATAGAAAGGTCTTCCTATCGTCAACTTTTCTGTAGAAATTGTTCTTAAAAAATTTTTGTATTAAATTTTTTTTTTTGTGATAAAAAATATTTTGTAGAAAGTTTTTTTCTTCATTTGGAATAAATTTGATAAAATTCTAATAAATCTTTGATATTTCATCACATTTCAAAATAATTTAATTCAGCTGCAAAAAATGCATTTTATCATCATTTGAGTGCTTGTAAACGCTTTACGAGTGTAGGTTGGGATGACTGACTGAGTGACCATAAATGTAAAGAATTTTTAGAAGCAAAAAGTACAAATAAAAACAGCGTCAAAAGAACAAAAAAGGTCTTATTATAAAACTTGTAAAGGCCTAAACAGAATTTGAGAAAATAAAAACAGCTATTAGAAAAGATAAGTCATTTAAGTAGAAATTCTTCGAAGCAGCAAAAAGAATTCTATACTTTTAATAGCCTTAACCATTTGGCGATATATTAGATATGTCTGACCGTTTGTTTCTTATGTCTGTAATACTGAAATTTTTGTTATCGGCCATATTGGCCTAACTGGTATAGGGTAGAATATTTGTTTTAAAGAACTTGATGTATAGCAAATAATAAAATATTGATGAAGAGTATCTACGATTCAGTACTACCATGCCCTGATTTGTTTTAATATACAATAAACCAAAACGCAATTTAACACTTTCGGAGGCCTAAACTTTGTTAATAAATATTTTTATTATTTTCAAAATTAAAAAAAAAACAGAAATTACAAAACTAAACCCATAAAAATATTGTTTCTTTTTTTCAAGAGCTACTTAAACAACAACAATGACTCATAAAAAATATTAGAATCTAATAAATTTCTAAGAAAATTGCATTTTATGTTTCAATATCAACAAAATGACCAATTCGCGTAGATTTGAGTAAATATTAGAAAAATATCAATAACAATTTAATATTAAAATCCATGACGCGAATAAAATCGTTAGTTGTATTATTTACTTGGTTTTTTCTTTCATTTAAAAGAATTAATGAATAAATAAATATCAAATTAAATAAAATATTTAAGCGTTAAAGCCAAATTCTAGGAAATGCCTTTAAAAGAACAGGTATCAGCCAGATTGTTTTATTAAACATAATTTATTTCCCAGTAAAATTAATTCAATATTAAAACCATTAAAAGTAAAAGTGTATAGATTTAAGTGGACTTTGGACTGAAATATAATCAAAGTGATTTTTAAAGGAAGACATTTCTATAGAAAAGTTGACAATGGGACAACATTTCTATAGAAAAGTTAACGATAGGAAGACATTTCTATAGAATAGTAGACGATAGGAAGACATTTCTATAGAAAAGTTGACGATAGGAAGACATTTCTATAGAAAAGTTGACGATAGGAAGACATTTCTATAGAAAAGTTGACGATAGGAAGACATTTCTATAGAAAAGTTGACGATAGGAAGACATTTCTATAGAAAAGTTGACGATAGGAAGACATTTCTATAGAAAAGTTGACGATAGGAAGACATTTCTATAGAAAAGTTGACGATAGGAAGACATTTCTATAGAAAAGTAGACGATAGGAAGACATTTCTATAGAAAAGTTGATGATAGGAAGACATTTCTATAGAAAAGTTGACGATAGGAAGACATTTCTATAGAAAAGTTGACGATAGGAAGACATTTCTATAGAAAAGTTGACGATAGGAAGACATTTCTATAGAAAAGTTGACGATAGGAAGACATTTCTATAGAAAAGTTGACGATAGGAAGACATTTCTATAGAAAAGTTGACGATAGGAAGACATTTCTATAGAAAAGTTGACGATAGGAAGACATTTCTATAGAAAAGTTGACGATAGGAAGACATTTCTATAGAAAAGTTGACGATAGGAAGACATTTCTATAGAAAAGTTGACGATAGGAAGACATTTATATAGAAAAGTTGATGTTAGGAAGACGTTTCTATAGAAAAGTTGACGATAGGAAGATATTTCTATAGAAAAGTTGACGAAAGGAAGACATTTCTATAGAAAAGTTGACGTTAGGAAGACATTTCTATAGAAAAGTTGACGTTAGGAAGACATTTCTATAGAAAAGTTGACGTTAGGAAGACGTTTCTATAGAAAAGTTGACGTTAGGAAGTCATTTCTATAGAAAAGTTGACGTTAGGAAGACGTTTCTATAGAAAAGTTGACGTTAGGAAGACGTTTCTATAGAAAAGTTAACGATAGGAAGACATTTCTATAGAAAAGTTGACGATAGGAAGACATTTCTATAGAAAAGTTGACGATAGGAAGACATTTCTATAGAAAAGTTGACGATAGGAAGACATTTCTATAGAAAAGTGGACGATAGGAAGACATTTCTATAGAAAAGTTGACGATAGGAAGACATTTCTATAGCAAAGTTGACGATAGGAAGACATTTCTATAGAAAAGTTGACGATAGGAAGACATTTCTATAGAAAAGTTGACGATAGGAAGACATTTCTATAGAAAAGTTGACGATAGGAAGACATTTCTATAGAAAAGTTGACGATAAGAAGACATTTCTATAGAAAAGTTGACGATAGGAAGACATTTCTATAGAAAAGTTGACGATAGGAAGACATTTCTATAGAAAAGTTGACGTTAGGAAGACATTTCTATAGAAAAGTTGACGTTAGGAAGACATTTCTATAGAAAAGTTGACGTTAGGAAGACATTTCTATAGAAAAGTTGACGTTAGGAAGAGATTTCTATAGAAAAGTTGACGTTAGGAAGACATTTCTATAGAAAAGTTGACGTTAGGAAGACGTTTCTATAGAAAAGTTGACGATAGGAAGATATTTCTATAGAAAAGTTGACGAAAGGAAGACATTTCTATAGAAAAGTTGACGTTAGGAAGACATTTCTATAGAAAAGTTGACGTTAGGAAGACATTTCTATAGAAAAGTTGACGTTAGGAAGACGTTTCTATAGAAAAGTTGACGTTAGGAAGACGTTTCTATAGAAAAGTTGACGTTAGGAAGTCATTTCTATAGAAAAGTTGACGTTAGGAAGACGTTTCTATAGAATAGTTGACGTTAGGAAGACGTTTCTATAGAAAAGTTAACGATAGGAAGACATTTCTATAGAAAGGTTGACGTTACGAAGACATTAATATAGAAAAGTTGACGTTAGGAAGACATTTCTATAGAAAAGTTGACGTTAGGAAGACATTTCTATAGAAAAGTTTACTATAGGAAGACATTTCTATAGAAAAGTTGACGTTAGGAAGACGTTTCTATAGAAAAGTTGACGATAGGAAGATATTTCTATAGAAAAGTTGACGAAAGGAAGACATTTCTATAGAAAAGTTGACGATAGGAAGACATTTCTATAGAAAAGTTGACGATAGGAAGACATTTCTATAGAAAAGTTGACGATAGGAAGACATTTCTATAGAAAAGTTGATGATAGGAAGACATTTCTATAGAAAAGTTGACGTTAGGAAGACGTTTCTATAGAAAAGTTGACGTTAGGAAGTCATTTCTATAGAAAAGTTGACGTTAGGAAGACGTTTCTATAGAAAAGTTGACGTTAGGAAGACGTTTCTATAGAAAAGTTAACGATAGGAAGACATTTCTATAGAAAAGTTGACGTTACGAAGACATTAATATAGAAAAGTTGACGTTAGGAAGACATTTCTATAGAAAAGTTGACGTTAGGAAGACATTTCTATAGAAAAGTTTACTATAGGAAGACGTTATACTCTTAGATTATGTGTTTAAGAAATAGTAACTATACCACATTACCAACCTATAGCACATTTCTAAAGCTTTAAGGATTAGTTGTGGACCTATCTGAAGTCCTAGAAGTTAAAATTTTTCCATCTAGAACTATGTCTAGAACTTTCATTATAGCTGCGAGTCAGTGCACCTGAAGCTATGACTTAAGTCATACATATAAGAAGAATGACTAAACTGATTTAAAAATAGTTCTACATAAGAACTCAGTGTCTACTTGTAGATAATAAATGTCTACAAAACCAGGAATTATATTTAATAAAAAAAATCCATTTAGAATCCATATTTCATCTTTAATTTCTAAATTGTTCTGAACGATTAAGATCTCAAGATTTGTGGGCAATTAATGCATAAATCTTGTTCAAAAAGAAATGAAATTAATATTGCATTTCAAATCATGACTTTGTAATTAAATGTTTTCCAATGTCAGACATGCTCTTATTTTTTATGGAGATATTTCATATTTGCATATTCAGATTTGAATATTGAAAAATATGACTGTGTCCAGTCATGTCCACTCATGTTTATTGTGACTTTATTAAAGGCCAATTAGTCTTGAATTTATGTTTTATCGCAGATATTTTAAAATTATTTAAGTTTTGCAGACTTTAGTTATTTAATTCTAGTTATAGAAAATATCAGAATTTCCGGACTTGTATCTTATATAAAGGAAATTGAAAAATACTAAAAACTTTAGATATTGATTTATGAAAATATCCCTATTTGCTCTTAAGCTTAATTCTAGCGATTGGAAATTATTTTTAATTTCTTTCATTTTAAAGAATTAATTGTGAAAAAACTCCATAATTTAAATAAATCTTAAGTTTATACGAATTAACAATAAACAATATTGAAAAACTCTATGAATAAATTAACATAAGAAATACAACTGATAAAAACATTGTAATTACCCATTTAGAAAAATCCCCGATTGTAAACAAGAATTTTAAGTTTTTTTTCTTATGTTAGACAAGACATAAAAATTCCTAATATTATTTAATTTGCTAGAATATAAACATTAGTAGCACTAGTCAACAAAATTCAACTTTTTGCATTACATTTACTAAAAATAATTAATTTTATTATTTTATTTTTTATATTTTGGGAATACTGCAAATGAGATATAGAAGTGTGAAATACCGCATTTTCTTTCCCACTATGAACTTTGTTAGCACACCTTGTCACCCACTATTAAAATGTCAGTACCCATGATCATTACTAAACACTTAAGCGAAATTGCAAACGAGAATTATGATGGATATTAATAACTCATTTACTTTTACTTATGACAATATGATCGGTTCAGCTTAACAAACTTATACACTATCTTTTATTATTTTTTGTTTTTTTATACTTCTTTGGTATTCATAATAAGTTCTGGAGATTTCAAAATATCTCGACTATCACCAAACTCAAAGTTTTTAACACTAATATCTAACCCGTGCTCTTAAATGGCTGTGAGGCATGGAATATCTCGAGTCGAGAGATAAGCGGTCGGCGCAAAGAGAACAGAACAAAAAATAGTCGGCAGAGTTGCCATTTTTTATACTTTTAACTAAAATAGGTACTTTTTCAATGTGTAGTTCTAACGTTTGAAACATTCAATTTTTTAAAATATTTTTATCAAAAATTTTTCTATAGAAAATTTTTTTTATCAAAAATTTTTCTATGGAAAATTTGTTCATTAAAAATGTTTCTATAATTTTTTTATCAAAAATTTTTCTATAGAAAATTTTTTTAATGAAAAATTTTGCTATAAAAAAAATTTTTATTACAAATTTTTCTATGGAAAATTTTTTTATTTAAAATGTTTCTGTAAGTTTTTTATCAAAAATTTTTCTATAGAAAATTTTTTGATAAAAGGCCAAAAAATGTTTGCGGAGAAACAAAATTCCTCGACGCGTTTCGATGGTTGGTTTAGTCATCTCTTCAGGAAGATTACCAATTTAGACAAATCGAAAACCTCGCATTATTACTAAATTTATAAACAAAACTTTTAAGAATTATGTTCATAAACCATAAGTAAAAGCGAAGTGAAGGTAGATGAAAACTGAAAAATGTTTGTTTTTGTTCAGTCGATAATCTACGCTTTTACTTATGGTTTATGGACATAATTCTTAAAAGTTTTGTTTGTAAATTTAGTAATAATGCAAGGCCGATTTTGCAACTTTCTGAAATGCAGTTATATAGTCCCATATATTCTCTTTAGATTTCAAAAATAAAATGTAGCGCAAATTCATAAACGAATCCAGAAAATTAATTTTTTTAAAAAATTGCAAAATTCTATATACCAAAATTTTAATTGCAAAAAAAGGTCAATTGGGTTTATTTTTTTTTAATTTTTTAAAATTGTTTTACATAAACAACAAAATAAACTTTATAACTGCAAAAATTTACTTATGTAGCTTGTACACTTTTTCAGAAATTTAAAGTCAAATTTCAAGTCAAATTTTGCAAGAAAACTTTTACCTTTATAAAAATAGACCTGACATGCTCTATCTCTTCTTTTTACCTCTTTCACCTCTTCTCTGTCCCCTTATTAAAAAAGGTAGCCCCATTCGTATATATATATGTACCTATGTATAATATATGCAATTGTATAGGCAGCATTTCCTGAATGTTACTTCTTTTTCTGCGAAATATCACTTTTGAATACTCAGGTTCAAAATATAAAAAATTTCAGCCCAGGGTTCTATCAACTCATATCCAAATTTCCAAAAATACCATAATTATGACCGAACTGGACTTAATATTAAAGCCTTTCGGAAAGATTTTTTTACATTTTTACCTTCAATATATTTAAAATTTCGATGATGATCAGAAATTACCTACTTCTCGAACGTAGATTAAGGAAACTACGAAGTTATAACCCTTTAAACTTATCCTCTGAAAAAAACTTGTGCACATCTCATTGTCGCTAGTTATCTTTCGAATCATTTTAAAAAGACACCTGTCAAGAGCCGACGAAATATTAAAATTTTGTGACAATAATAAATTAAGTCAATACCACTTCATTCTTCTAAGCTCCTCTTACAAATTCTCTTAAACAGCTATAAACCATAAATAATTGTTATTAATAATTTTAAAATTATTATTTATATTAGAAACTGCTTTAATCATTCAAATACTTCCATTCAATCAGTTTTTAGTCTGTCAGGCAGGCCAAACGACTGGACAGAAGTTAATTTGTCTTACACGTTTTTTTCCTCAACGGTCACTTTTAAATACATTTGATCATTTCACTCATGTTAGAGATGTTGGTTGGTTGGTTGTTTAGTTGGTTGGTTGGTTGGTCCGACGACTTTGTCTTAACGTACAAGTATGACAAGAGTTTTTAAACGTAAAACCGGTTTCGGTTTGTTGGTCGTGGTTTGATTGTGTAAAAGTCATACTATACAACTTTTTTCATTCTTTTTTTTTCCATATAAATAAATGTTGGACGTCGTAAGTCGGTAACTAATATCAAGTTCAAGGTCAATTTTAAATACGATTTACTCGTATTAAATAAGAAAATAAATACCACGAGTAAGTAACGAGATAGTAGTAGATACTCGTAGAAGAGTATAAAAGACAAAAGAAAGAAAAAGATTTGATTGAAATGCCCTACTGTGGGTAGGTGTTTAAAAGGGTATGGGGTATACAGGTGATGTAATGAAAGAATGAAACTGCTATAGTCGGTAAAGCCTAGGTTCAAATATGGAACGATTCTCATGAATTTCGTAGTATAATTAAATATATTAAACTTAAATTACTGATCTATATATATATTTTTTTTGTGGAGTCAGTGCGGGTAACATGGTATTGGCTGGTAATGTGGTATACTAACTTTCCATATAAAATTTTCCATATAGAATTTTGATTTGCAAATAATTTTTTATATAAAATTTTGATACCGAAAAATTTTTCATACAAAATTTTGATACCGCAAAATTTCAACATAAAATTTTTATGATGAAAAATTTTCTATATAAAATTTTATGTTGAAAAATGTTCAACAGAAAAATTTTAAAAGAATCTTCTATAAAAAATTTTATGTTAAAAATTTTCTATAAAAAAAAGTTTATACTGAAAATGTTTCTATATAAAATTTGCATGAACAATATTCTTTATGGTATCTCACAGTCGAATTTAACCGGCTTTTTACTTAATAGAAGAATAATAAAAACAAATAAATTAATAAAAAAAATAATAACAAGTCAGCTTTTTGTTAACCAAACTCTGACGGACTCAAAATGATCAAAATAAAAATTAACACAACAATTCCGGCTAAACGCTACCCCATTACGACACTTAAATTAGACACAATAAATCGTTATGGAAGTGGATGGATGGATAGATGATGATTCTTTTTAACACTTTTTTTGTAAGAATTATTGTTAATGCGATTTAACAATTGTATTTGAAATAAAATAATATATTAAAAACTAGATGCTTAGAAATGGCGTTGTTCATGATTACTGTCAATACCAAAACTTGATGTACCCTATTTTTGTAGGATTTTTTTTTTTAAATTTCGTATCAAAATAAGAAATTTTTGAAAAACTTCCTATAAAAATAAAAATTGTTTGAAAAACTTCCTATAAAAATTTCCTATAAAAATAAGAAATTTTTAAAAAATTTCCTATAAAAATAAGAAATTTTTGAAAAATTTCCTATAAAAATAAGAAATTTTTGAAAAATTTCTTATAAAAATAAGAAATTTTAACAAAATTTCCTATAAAAATATAAATTTTTGATAAATTTCCTATAACAATAAGTTTTTTCGAAAAATTTCCTATAAAAATAGGAAATTTTTGAAAAATTTTCTATAAAAATAAGAAATTTTTTAAAAATTTCCTATAAAAATAAGAAATTTTTGAAAAACTTCCTATAAAAATAAAAATTGTTGAAAAACTTCCTATAAAAATAAAAATTTCCTATAAAAATAAGAAATTTTTGAAAATTTTCCTATAAAAATAAGAAATTTTTGAAAAATTTCCTATAAAAATAAGAAATTTTAAAAAAATTTCCTATAAAAATAAGAAATTTTTGAAAAATTTCCTATAACAATAAGAAATTTTCGAAAAATTTCCTATAAAAATAGGAAATTTTTCAAAAATTTTCTATAAAAATAAGAAAATTTTTAAAAATTTCCTATAAAAATAAGAAATTTTTGAAAAAATTTCTATAAAAATAAGAAATTTTTGAAAAATTTTCTATAAAATTAAAAAAATTTTGAAAAATTTCCTATAAAAATGTCCTATAGAAATATAAAATAAGAAATTTTTGAAAAATTTTCTATAAAAATAAGAAATTTTTTGAAAATTTCCTATAAAAATAAGAAATTTTTGAAAAATTTCCTATAAAAATAAGAAATTTTTGAAAAATTTCCTATAAAAATAGGAAATTTTTGAAAAATTTCCTATAAAAATAGGAAATTTTTGAAAAATTTCCTATAAAAATAGGAAATTTTTGAAAAATTTCCTATAAAAATAGGAAATTTTTGAAAAATTTCCTATAAAAATAAGAAATTTTTGAAAAATTTCCTATAAAAATAAGAAATTTTTGAAAAATTTCCAATAAAAATAAGAAATTTTTGAAAAATTTCCTATAAAAATAAGATTTTTTTGAAAAATTTCCTATAAAAATAAGAAATTTTTGAAAAATTTCCTATAAAAATAAGAAATTTTCGAAAATTTTCCTATAGAAATAAGAATCTTTTGAAAATTTTTCTGTAAAATTAAGAAATTTTTGAAAAATGCCATAAAAATAAGACATTTTTGAAAAATGTCCTATAGAAATAAGAAATTTTTACAAATTTCCTATCGAGATAATAAATTTTTAAAAATTTCCTATAAAAATAATAAATTTTGTGAAAAATTTCCTATAAAAATAAGAAATTTTTGAAAAATTTCCTATATAAATAAGAAATTTTTGAAAAATTTCCATTAAAAATAAGAAATTTTCGAAAAATTTTCTATAAAATTAAGAAAATTTTGAAAAATTTCCTATAAAAATGTCCTATAGAAATAAGAAATTTTTACATATTTTCTATCGAGATAATAAATTTTTAAAAATTTCCTCTAAAAATAAAAAATTTTTGAAAAATTTCCTATAAAAATAATAAATTTTGTGAAAAATTTCCTATAAAAATAAGAAATTTTTGAAAAATTTCCTATAAAAATAAGAAATTTTTGAAAAATTTCCTATAAAAATAAAAAATTTTTGAAAAATTTCCTATAAAAATAAGAAATTTTTGAAAAATTTCCTATAAAAATAAGAAATTTTTGAAAAATTTCCGATAAAAATAAGAAATTTTTAAAAAATTTCCTATAAAAATAAGAAATTTTTGAAAAATTTTCTATAAAAATAATAAATTTTGTGAAAAATTTCCTATAAAAATAAGAAATTTTTGAAAAATTTCCATTAAAAATAAGAAATTTTCGAAAAATTTTCTATAAAATTAAGAAATTTTTGAAAAATTTCCTATAAAAATGTCCTATAGAAATAAGAAATTTTTACAAATTTCCTATGGAGATAATAAATTTTTAAAAATTTCCTCTAAAAATAATAAATTTTTGCAAAATTTCCTATAAAAATGATAAATTTTGTGAAAAATTTCCTATAAAAATAAGAAATTTTTGAAAAATTTCCTATAAAAATAAGAAATTTTTGAAAAATTTCCATTAAAAATAAGAAATTTTCTATTGAAAAATTTTCTATAAAAATAAGAAATTTTTGAAAAATTTTCTATAAATATAAGAATTTTTTGAAAAATTTTCTATAAAAATTTCAAATTTTGAAAAATGTTCAATAAAAACAAGAAAATTTTGAAAAATGACGAATGATATTTTGATGTAGGGTACAAAAATAGTTTTTTATGAATTAAACAAATATGGAGCTTTAGAAAAGAAGTTTAGAACATATTAAGTAGAAACCAGAAAATTGAATAAATCGAAATCAAGGTTGAAAGAAAACGAAAGTTAACCACAAAAATCAATTTAAATATTCAGTGGAGCAAATTTGGAGTAATAAACACAAATAAATTTAAACAAATATTTAAATAATAAATTGACATACCTGAAAAAAGCAGATGGCCAAAATTATACCTAAAAAAACACAAAAAAAAATATAAATATTTATTAGTAAAAAATAAATTTAAAAACTATAATTTTTCAAATTATAAGATTAAATTTGTCATGAATTTAAATTAAAATTAATTTGAAATTTTTTATTTCAATTTATGTGACATTCAATGGGTCTAAATTTCACTTCACACCTTTGGCTTGGCTTGGCCTGGCGCCTGTTAGATATTTATAGATTTTATTATCATTTTTAATAATTTTGCGTTTTTGTTTAAAGGGTTGACGTTTAAATACAAAATACATACATTTGTTTAATTTCTAATCTATTTAAATATTTAATATAAATAAACAACAAAAATGAAACAATAATTTTTTTCTAAATGACAATGACCTTTAATAAGCCAGAGGCACAGGCAAAAAAATTTAAAAAATAGAATTTGTTTAAATATTTACTAGGTAATACTCATTTGTATTTGTTTAAATTTTGCCTCAAATGCATCCACCAACCGACAGAAAGACAGACAGACGGACGGGCACTTCTGTTCTAATTGTTTTATAGAGCGTTAAAATGTTAATTGTACTAATAAATTATTTTATAATCAAACGATATATTTTAATTTATAAACGTGAAATTAATTAAATATAAGGGGGTTTCATTTTTCTATACAAAATAAATATTTTTAAAAAATTTCTAAAAAAATCAGAAATTTAAAAAAAAAATTCCCATAAAAAATTATTGAAAATTTTCTAAATATTTGAAAGATTTCCTATAAACATAAAAATTAAAAAACAAATAAATTCTTGAAAAATTTCCTATAAAAGTAAGAAATTTTTTTAAATTTTCCTATAAAAATAAGAAATTTTTGAAAATTTTCCTTTAAAAATACAAAATTTAAAAAAAATCTTATTAAATAATAAATTTTTTAAAAATTTCTGATAAAAATAATCAATTTTTGAAGAATTTTTCCTAAAACTAAGAAATTTTTGAAAAATTTCCTATAAAAATAAGAAATTTTTGAAAAATTTCCTATAAAAATAAGAAATTTTTGAAAAATTTCCCATAAAAAAAGAAATTTTTAAAAATTTCCTACAAAAGTAAGAAATTTTTGAAGAATTTCCTTTAAAAATAAGAAATTTTTAAAAACTTCCTATAAAATAAAAAATTTTTTAAAAATTTCTAATTAAAATTTAAACATTTTTAAAAAATTTCCTATAAAAACAAGAAGTAATTAAATAATTTTTTATAAAAATAAGAATTTTATTTTAATTTTCTATAAATATATATATATAGAACTTTTCAAATCTTTCCTTAATTTTTTTTTTAAATTTCCTATAAAAATAAGAAATTTTTGAAAAATTTTCTAAAAAAAATGGGAAATTTTTGAAAAATTTTCTATAAAAGTAAGAAATTTTTGAAAAATTTCCTATAAATATAAGAAATTTTTAAAAAAAATTTTCTCTAGAAATTTTTTAAAAATTACATCTAAAAATAGAAATTGTTTTGAAAAATTTCCTATAAAAATAAGAAAATTTTGAAAAATTCCCAGCAAAACTATGGTAATGGCAAGTACTCTGATAACTGGTTACCTTGTAACGACTACAACATACCATCCGAATAAATAATAAGTTATTTCAGAAGTACTTATTTGTAATTAAGATGGTAATTTAAACTGAATGGCCCCGGTTCAAATCCCACCAAGGGCAACAATTTTTTTTAGTTTTTTTTTTTATTAAAAGAGTCTTTTTAAATGATTTTTGAATTTTAAGAACTTAAATATTATCTTCTGTAAAAAAAAATTTGTAAAACTAACTCACGTTAATGACAAAATACCATCATGAGTCAATTTTGATTATGTAGGGGATGTTGAATACAACATATCTGGGTCATCCTTCATCTCAACAGTGGACACACACCTCCTCATGGTATCACCCGGGGAGCTAGTTTAACACCCATTAATATTGTGAGTTAACATGTTCCGAGAGTTGTCCCATAAGATCGATAAAAATGGGTTAGGATTACGGGCTAGTAACCCTCTCTTGAAAAAAAAAATACAATGAAGAGGATAAAATTAGAATTGAAAGGTCCGACTACCTAATGTTAGAGGAGGATGTCCGAAACTTCGATAGAAAGACCAAGTAGAGGAACATTTTTCAAAGCTTGGCCTATAAAATTCGAGAATATTCGCACAAGATTGAAATCCATGGAATTCTAAAATGTGCTCGGACTTTGACCTTAACAGGTTGTAACATTTAAGTAAGTAAGAGTCAATCTTATGTAAAAACTTATACAAAAAAGAAGATTTAAATTGTTTAAGTTTTAGAATAATTTTAAAAAAGTTTTAATATAATTACAAAAAATCGTATAAAAATATTTTTCCAAAAATTACAACAAAGCAAAAAAAAGCAGGGAAAAACAAAGTTATTTTCACATGATTTTGGATCTAAAAATAAAAATTGTTTATATTAATTATAAGCTGCTAAGTTTTCAACATATGAAGTAGCTCAGTGGAAGAGTCTCTGCCTAGCAGTCGGAGGGTCTGGGTTCGAGCCCCCATGGGATCATCAAAAAAATTTTGTATTTCGTTTAAAAATATATGTTTTTAATAAAACAACAACAAAAAAGTTGTTGCTGTTGTTGTAGTTGCTTTCAAATTGCTTACCCAAGTCATTACTTTTCTGCAATTGGTAAGTACTTGCCTCCAATGACATCCCCATGTTAATGTAATGACTTAAACAGCGAATGAGTAAGTAGTTCGTGTTCAATAGTTTAACTGTTTAACTCATTATTTGGTAATGAAAAGTTTTACTGGGTTTCTAATAAAAATAAAAAAAAATTAAAAAATTTCCTATCAAAATAAGAAATTTTTGAAAAATTTCCTATAAAAATACGAATTTTTGAAAAATTTCCTATAAAAAAAGAATTTTTGAAAATTCTCCTATAAAAATAAGAAATTTTTGAAAAATTTCCTATAAAAATAAGAAATGTTTGAAAAATTTCCTACAAAAATAAAAAATTTTTTAAAAATTTACTATAAAATAAGAAATTTTTGAAAAAAATTCTATTCAGGTAAGAAATTTCTGAAAATTTTCCTACAAAAATAAGAAATTTTTAAAAAATGTCCTTTGAAAATAAAAAAATTTAAAAAATTTCCTTTTAGATAAGAAAATTTTAAAAAATTTTCTATAAAAACAAGAAATTTTTGAAAAATTTCCTATAAAAATAAGAAATTTTTGAAAATTTTCTTATAAAAATTTAAAATTTTTGAAAAATTTCCTTAAAATAATAAGAATTTTTTGGAAAAGTTTCCATCAAAATTAGAAATTTTGGAAAAAGTAAAAATAAGAAATTTTTGAAAAATTTCTTATCAACAAATTTTTTAAAAATTTCTTGTAAAAATGAGAAATTCTTGAAAAATTTCTTATAAAAATAAGAAATTCTCGAAAAATTTCTTATCAAAAAAAGAAATTCTTTAAAAATTTTTTATAAAAATAAGAAATTAAAAAAAAATTCTTATAAAAATAACAAATTTTTGAAAAATTTCTTAAAAAGATAAGAAATTCTTGAAAAATTTCTTATAAAAATAAAAAATTCTTGACAAATTTCTTATAAAAATGAGAAATTTTTGATAGATTTCTATAAAAATACGAAATTTTTGGAAAATTTCCTACAAAAAAAGAAAAATTTAAAAAAATTTCCTATAAAAAAAGAAAATTTTTGAAAAATTTCCTATAAAAACAAGAAAGTTTTGCAAATTTTCCTATAAAAACAAGAAATTTTTTAAAAAATTTCCTATAAAAATAAGAAATTTTTGAAAATTTTCCTATAAAAACATAAAATTTTTGAAAAATGTACTATAAAAATAAGAAATTTTTGAAAACTTTCCTATAAAAATAAGAAATTTTTGAACGATTTCCTTGAAAAATAAGAAATTTTTAAAATTTTTTTTGCCAATTTCTTATAAAAAAAATAAATTTTTGAAAAAATCTCTTAAAATTAAGAAATTTTGAAAAATTTCCAATAAAAAGAGAAACTTGTGAAAATTTTCCTATAAAAACAGTAAAGATTTGAAAATTTTCCTTGAAGAATATAAAATTTTTCAGAGACTTGTGAATTGCCTAAATGTTAAAATATTTGGTGGTGTTTCATTTAATTTTTTATTTGTGAAATTTTAATAAAATCTGAAAACATGAATGAAATTAATAGATGAATAGTAAATTTTTGTCTATTGGGTGTGGGTGTGGGTGTGAGTAAATAACAAGGTGTGCACTTTCATTTATTTTTATATAAAATTAAAAGTAAATTTAAAACAAATTAACAAAACTGAGCAGAAGATAAATGATAAAAACTTTAAAAATTTAAAAATTTCATTTTAAAATAAAAAAACATCTAAAAATATTTAATTTTCTTAACAACAAAACAAAAATTTCAGGTTTGAAATATTTTTTCAGAATTTTCACATTTTCATTTTACTTTCTTCCCACCTTTAAAACAAACAAGAAAATCAAAAAGTTCTTAAAAAAAAATAACATGAAAAGTTCAAGACATTTTTTGTCTTTTGCAGCCAAAGTTTAGTCACCCTTCAACTTATAATTTGTCTTTATGACACAAAAATGTCCTCTTAAGTGTCAAAAAAAAAAAAGGACAACGGCGACAACATCTGCTGCCGAAGCCACAAATGAACAAACAGAGTAACCTTCAGAGGAAAAATAAAACATGAAAATTATCAACTGGAAAAAAAGAAATCTTACACAAAAGCCAAGAAGAACTTCCGTCAAAATGTCATTTAATGACAGATCATAATTTAAGGTCTGAAAGACTCTGGGTGGGTGGATTTATTTTGTTCGTTTTATTTCTTTTTCAGATACAAAATGCTTGATTATCAGCTGGATGGAAATAAAGACAAAATATCTCATAGATCAAATGGGAAAAAAACAAAGACGGACAGACAGACATGAAATTTATCATTAAGAAAATAAAAAAATTTCAGGGTGACCACAAAGACGATCAGTTTTTATAGGAATTTTTTCAAAAATTTCTTATTTCAATTGGAAATTTATCAAAAATTTTTCAATTTTTTTTTTATTTTTATAGAAAATTTTTCAAAAATTTCTTGTTTTTATAGAAATTTTTCTAAAAATTTCTTATTTTTATAGGAAATTTTCTAAAAATATTTATATTTTGAAAGAAAATTAAAAAAAAATGTATATTTTTATAGGAATTTTATCAAAATTTTTTATTTTTATAGAAAATTATTTAAAACTTCTTATTTTTATAAGAAATTTTTCAAATTTTTTTTATTTTTATAGGAAATTTTTCAAATATTTCTTATTTTTATAGGAATTTTTTTTTAAATTTCTTATTTTTATAGGAAATTTAAAAAAAAATTCTTATTTTTATAGGAAATTTTTCAAAAATTTCTAATTTTTATAGGAAATTTTTTAAAAATTTATTATTTTTTAAAAAATGTTTAAATATCTCTTATTTTTATAGGAAATTTTTAAAAAATTTCTTATTGCTATAGGAAATTTTTCAAAAATTTCTTATTTTAATAGAAAATTTTTAAAAAATTTCTGTTTTTTATAGGAAATTTTAAAAAAATTGCTTGTTTTTATAGGAATTTTTTTAAAAATTTCTTATTTTTATAGAAAATTTTTAAAAAATTTCTTATTTTTGTAGAAAATTTTTAAAAAATTTCTTACTTTTATAGGAAATTTTTCAAAAATTTCTCATTTTTATAGGAAATTTTTCAAAAATTTCTTATTTTTATAGGAAATTTTTCAAAAATTTCTAATTTTTATAGGAAATTTTTCAAAAATTTCTTATTTTTATAGAAAATTTTTAAAAAATTTCTTATTTTTCTAGAAAATTTTTAAAAAATTTCTTATTTTTATAGGAAATTTTTCAAAAATTTCTCATTTTTATAGGAAATTTTTTAAAAATTTCTTAATTTTATAGGAAATTTTTCAAAAATTTCTCATCTTTATAGGAAATTTTTCAAAAATTTTTTATTTTTATAGGAAATTTTTCAAAAAATTCTTATTTTTATAGAAAATTTTTCAAAAACTTCTTATTTTTATAGAAAATGTTTTAAAAATTTCTTATTTTTATAGAAAATTTTTAAAAAATTTCTTATTTTTATAGGAAATTTTTCAAAAATTTCTCATTTTTATAGGAAATTTTTTAAAAATTTATTATTTTTTAAAAAATGTTTAAATATCTCTTATTTTTATAGGAAATTTTTAAAAAATTTCTTATTGCTATAGGAAATTTTTCAAAAATTTCTTATTTTAATAGAAAATTTTTAAAAAATTTCTGTTTTTTATAGGAAATTTTTCAAAAATTGCTTGTTTTTATAGGAATTTTTTTAAAATTTCTTATTTTTATAGAAAATTTTTAAAAAATTTCTTATTTTTGTAGAAAATTTTTTAAAAATTTCTTATTTTTATAGGAAATTTTTCAAAAATTTCTCATTTTTATAGGAAATTTTTGAAAAATTTCTTATTTTTATAGGAAATTTTTCAAAAATTTCTCATTTTTATAGGAAATTTTTCAAAAATTTCTTATTTTTATAGAAAATTTTTAAAAAATTTCTTATTTTTCTAGAAAATTTTTAAAAAATTTCTTATTTTTATAGGAAATTTTTCAAAAATTTCTCATTTTTATAGGAAATTTTTTAAAAATTTCTTAATTTTATAGGAAATTTTTCAAAAATTTTTCAAAAATTTCTCATCTTTATAGGAAATTTTTCAAAAATTTCTTATTTTTATAGGAAATTTTTCAAAAAATTCTTATTTTTATAGGAAATTTTTCAAAAACTTCTTATTTTTATAGAAAATGTTTTAAAAATTTCTTATTTTTATAGAAAATTTTTCAAAAATTTCTTATTTTTATAGGAAATTTTTCAAAAATTTTTAATTTTTATAGGAAATTTTTTAAAAATTTCTTAATTTTATAGGAAATTTTTCAAAAATTTTTCAAAAATTTCTCATCTTTATAGGAAATTTTTAAAAAATTTCTTATTTTTATAGGAAATTTTTCAAAAAATTCTTATTTTTATAGGAAATTTTCCAAAATTTTCTTATTTTTAAGGAGATTTTTCAAAATTTTCTTATTTTTAAGGAAATTTTTCCAAATTGTCTTATTTTTATAGGAAATCTTTCAAAAATAATTTATTTTTATAGGAAATATTTTATAGGAAAAAGTTCTTATTTATATAGGAAATTTTTCAAAAATTTCTCATTTTTATAGGAAATTTATTAAAAATTTCTTATTTTTATAGAAAATTTTTTAAAAATTTCTTATTTCTATAGAAGATTTTTAAAAAATTTCTTATTTTTATAGGAAATTTTTCAAAAATTTCTCATTTTTATATGAAATTTTTTAAAATTCTTGATTTTATTGGAAAATTTTCAAAAATTTCTCATTTTTATAAGAAATTTTTTAAAAATTTCTTATTTTTATAAGAAATTTTTCGAAAAATTCTTACTTTTATAGGAAATTTTTTAAAAATTTCTTATTTTTATAGGAAATTTTTTAAAAATTTCTTATTTTGATAGGAAATTTTTCAAAAATTTCTTCAAAAATTTCTCATTTTTATAGGAATTCTTTTTAAAAATTTCTTGTTTTTATAGGAAGTTTTTCAAAAAACTTTGATTTTTTTTAGAAAATTTTTTAAAAATTTCTTATTTTGATAGGAAATTTTTCAAAAATGTCTTATTTTTATACGAAAATTTTCAAAATTGTCTTATTTTAATAGGAAATTTTTTAACATTTTCTTATTTTTATAGGAAATTTTTCAAAAATTTCTTATTTTTAGAAAATTTTTAGAAAATTTCTTATTTTTATAGGCCATTTTTTGAAAATTTTTTATTTTTGTAGGAAATTTTTCAAAAATTTATAATTTTTATGGTTTTAGTGCATCATTTTAAAACAAAATAATTACAATTTTAAGATAAAAACACACAAAAATGTCATTGTACTTTAGATGAATTGAAATTAACGAATAAAATATGATTTTTATATTTTGAAGGATTTTCTTTTACTCAAGTGACATTTAATTAAAGATTTATGTGTCCAAGAGAAATATAATAAAAGGCCAGCCAAGGCAGCAGCAGAAACAAACAAATTCATATATTTCACAATTTATATGTTGCAAATTAAGAAAACAGATTTTATAGAGACATCATCCAGCTGTTCTTGGACCGAGGAAAATCGAACAGAGGTGAGCGAATGTCTGTCTATCCGTGTGTTTTAGCAGAAAAATTTAAGAAAAATAAAGAGGAATACATAAAGATTAAGTGCGTGGTGATGATGATGGCAAAATTCCAACAGATGTATAATGTTGACTTATTATTTCAAAACGTCAACAGCCATCGCCATCGAAATCGCCACCACCTACAAAATTCGTTGACAATTGCCTACAGTTACACCTCGGCATAGACAGACAGACATAGATATAGACAATAACAACTCGAACATCATCATTATCATGGACCAAAGAGTTTTACAGAAAAAGAATTAATCATTTTCTGGACATAATCAAAAGACGATATAAAAAAAACTCTTGAAAAATACATGCAAATAAAAAAAGGAGATGAATTAATTTGTAGATGAAAATATAAATTTTTGCTGAAAATGTGAATGGAACGAGAATCCATCAGAATTTATTTAATGTTCTTTAAAAAGGTATAATTTATAATTTCATTTATTTATTTTATTAATTATTTCGCTTTTTTATTTGTTTACACAAAAATAACAACAGATGTCTACGTTTCTGCACTTGATAGGCGGGGAAAAGTGGAATTCGTTATTTCCACTTGCATTTACTCTTCATAGCCAATAAATATCTCTAAGAGGGAGGAAAATTAATTTAAATTTCATTTTTTATGCGAAATTCTTGTGGAGACATTGAAAAGGTAATAATTCTTATTTAATCTGTTATGACCATTTTATTCAAAATGATATAGAACGATTCAAGGAAAGCCATTTTTTTTATTTTTAAGGGGAATTTCTCAAAAATTTCTCATTTCTATAGGAAATTTCTCAAAAATTTTTTACTTTTATAAGAAATTTTTCAAAAATTTTCTATTCTTATAGGAAATTTTTCAAAAATTTCCTATTTTTAAAGGAAATTTTTCAAAAATTTCCTATTTTTAAAGGAAAGTTTTCAAAAATTTCCTTTTTTTATAGGATTTTTTCAAAATTTTTTTATTTTTAAAGGAAAGTTTTCAAAAATTTCCTATTTCTATAGGAAATTTTTTAATAAGTTCACATTTTTATAGGAAGTTTTTCAATTTTTTCCTATTTTTTGAAGGAAAATTTTCAAAAATTTCCTTTTTCTATAGGAATGTTTTTCAAAAATTTCCTTTTTTTATAGGAAATTTATCAAAAATTTCCTTTTTTATAGGAAATTTTTCAAAAATTTCCGTTTTTCCGAAAATTTTCAAAAATTTACTTTTTATATAGGAAATTTTTCAATGAAATCTTATTTTTATAGGAAATTTTTCAAAAATTTCCTATTTTTATAGGAAATTTTTCAAAAATTTCCTATTTTTATAGGAAATTTTTCAAAAATTTCCTATTTTTATAGGAAATTTTTCAAAAATTTCCTATTTTTATAGGAAATTTTTCAAAAATTTCCTATTTTTATAGGAAATTTTTCAAAAATTTCCTATTTTTATAGGAAATTTTTCAAAAATTTCCTATTTTTATAGGAAATTTTTCAAAAATTTCCTATTTTTATAGGAAATTTTTCAAAAATTTCCTATTTTTATAGGAAATTTTTCAAAAATTTCCTATTTTTATAGGAAATTTTTCAAAAATTTCCTATTTTTATAGGAAATTTTTCAAAAATTTCCTATTTTTATAGGAAATTTTTCAAAAATTTCCTATTTTTATAGGAAATTTTTCAAAAATTTCCTATTTTTATAGGAAATTTTTCAAAAATTTCCTATTTTTATAGGAAATTTTTCAAAAATTTCCTATTTTTATAGGAAATTTTTCAAAAATTTCCTATTTTTATAGGAAATTTTTCAAAAATTTCCTATTTTTATAGGAAATTTTTCAAAAATTTCCTATTTTTATAGGAAATTTTTCAAAAATTTCCTATTTTTATAGGAAATTTTTCAAAAATTTCCTATTTTTATAGGAAATTTTTCAAAAATTTCCTATTTTTATAGGAAATTTTTCAAAAATTTCCTATTTGTATAGGAAATCTTTCAAAAATTTCCTATTTTTATAGGAAATTTTTCAAAAATTTCCTATTTTTATAGGAAATTTTTCAAAAATTTCCTATTTTTATAGGAAATTTTTCAAAAATTTCCTATTTTTATAGGAAATTTTTCAAAAATTTCCTATTTTTATAGGAAATTTTTCAAAAATTTCCTATTTTTATAGGAAATTTTTCAAAAATTTCCTATTTTTATAGGAAATTTTTCAAAAATTACCTATTTTTATAGGAAATTTTTCAAAAATTTCCTATTTTTATAGGAAATTTTTCAAAAATTTCCTATTTTTATAGGAAATTTTTCAAAAATTTCCTATTTTTATAGGAAATTTTTCAAAAATTTCCTATTTTTATAGGAAATTTTTCAAAAATTTTCTATTTTTATAGGAAATTTTTCAAAAATTTCCTATTTTTATAGGAAATTTTTCAAAAATTTCCTATTTTTATAGGAAATTTTTCAAAAATTTCCTATTTTTATAGGAAATTTTTCAAAAATTTCCTATTTTTATAGGAAATTTTTCAAAAATTTCCTATTTTTATAGGAAATTTTTCAAAAATTTCCTATTTTTATAGGAAATTTTTCAAAAATTTCCTATTTTTATAGGAAATTTTTCAAAAATTTCCTATTTTTATAGGAAATTTTTCAAAAATTTCCTATTTTTATAGGAAATTTTTCAAAAATTTCCTATTTTTATAGGAAATTTTTCAAAAATTTCCTATTTTTATAGGAAATTTTTCAAAAATTTCCTATTTTTATAGGAAATTTTTCAAAAATTTCCTATTTTTATAGGAAATTTTTCAAAAATTTCCTATTTTTATAGGAAATTTTTCAAAAATTTCCTATTTTTTAGGAAATTTTTCAAAAATTTCCTATTTTTATAGGACATTTTTCAAAAATTTCCTATTTTTATAGGAAATTTTTCAAAAATTTCCTATTTTTATAGGAAATTTTTCAAAAATTTCCTATTTTTATAGGAAATTTTTCAAAAATTTCCTATTTTTATAGGAAATTTTTCAAAAATTTCCTATTTTTATAGGAAAATTTTCAAAAATTTCCTATTTTTATAGGAAATTTTTCAAAAATTTCCTATTTTTATAGGAAATTTTTCAAAAATTTCCTATTTTTATAGGAAATTTTTCAAAAATTTCCTATTTTTATAGGAAATTTTTCAAAAATTTCCTATTTTTATAGGAAATTTTTCAAAAATTTCCTATTTTTATAGGAAATTTTTCAAAAATTTCCTATTTTTATAGGAAATTTTTCAAAAATTTCCTATTTTTATAGGAAATTTTTCAAAAATTTCCTATTTTTATAGGAAATTTTTCAAAAATTTCCTATTTTTATAGGAAATTTTTCAAAAATTTCCTATTTTTATAGGAAATTTTTCAAAAATTTCCTATTTTTATAGGAAATTTTTCAAAAATTTCCTATTTTTATAGGAAATTTTTCAAAAATTTCCAATTTTTATAGGAAATTTTTCAAAAATTTCCTATTTTTATAGGAAAATTTTCAAAAATTTCCTATTTTTATAGGAATTTTTTCAAAAATTTCCTATTTTTATAGGAAATTTTTCAAAAATTTCCTATTTTTATAGGAAATTTTTCAAAAATTTCCTATTTTTATAGGAAATTTTTCAAAAATTTCCTATTTTTATAGAAAATTTTTCAAAAGATTTATATTTTTATCAAAAAAAATTTTCAAAAATTTTCTATTTTTATAGAAAATTTTTTAAAAATTTTACATTTTTTATAGAAAATTTTGATTTTTTTAAACGGATTTTTATTGATTTTTAAATGTTAAAACATTTGTAGTTATGGCAACTCAACTTTTGCATAAATTCATCATCATCTTGGTTACTTTCCCTTTTTTCGCAGTTGCCTGTTTCTTTGAACTGGCTTTTGATGACACACCTTTACCCTGTTCGTGGCTTTTATTGCGTTCACTTGGGTCTGGTATTACCCAATGGCTCTAAATTCTATAGTTAATATTTTTATTTGCATTTTTTGTGGTTTATGTACAAATTTTAAAAAAATTTTTGCATTTAAATTTTTTTCCTTTTGATTTCATTGCATTTCAAGTGCATTCATTATGTATGCGCATGCGTAACATTTCGCCACATAATCATCAACAACGTCTGAACAATGAGTGCATCGTCGTCATGATTATCATGCACCTGGTCTCCTCCCATAAGCCTTAAGTAGCTCTAAAATTTAAAGTCAGTCGTAAAATGAAAACATGACCAAAATGTCTGAGAGTCAAAATTAAATATTTACGAAAGATTTTTTTTTTAATTTTTTTATTTTCATAAGAAAATACAAACGTAATATTTGCATTTGTACTTTACAAAAATATGAAAATGGGTCAATATGAAGTTTTATTTTTTGCAATAATAAAATTGATTTTTAAGATGATTTCGTAGAAGTTTTACTATTTAAAAAAAATGTGTATTTTTTATATTTTGGAAAAAACTTCTATTAATATTAGAAACATTTAAGAATTTAAATTATTTTAAAAATTTTCTATACAATGTTACTTTTAACAAAATCGAACAGTTCGTTCCAAAGGTACTATAAAATCATTGAATCAGCTTTTTCAAAAATGTCAAGTTTTGTCAAAAAGTGTAAATCAACCGATTTAAAGAAAAATATAGAGGAAGTGAGGGTTATGTGGTAAACCTATTTATTTTTAGAACACCAAATTTTAAGTTTCCCAGAATAACTTGCAAAAAAAAAATACATATCTTTACTTTCTTTATACTCTAAGTACATCAAACATATTTCTGTTATTCTTAAATTGGTGATTTAAGAGATAAGTTACTATACCACATTACCCGCACTTACTCTAGTGATGACTAATTTTAAAGCAAAAATTTGAATTTTGTCAACTAGTGTTATTTCTAAATCTCTTATTTAAAAAGTCATAAATTTTAGTTATAATTAAAAAAAAATGATTTATTTCAAAAACAATCCAAAAATATTTTTCTACTTATTCTAATGATTTAGAACTTGTCAGATATTTATTGACACGAAACAATCAAATAAAACGCAACACCAGTAATAAAACTCAAAACAAACAAATATTTAATTATTTATTGTCATTGTAGTCATTATCATTAATATTAATGCAAAAAAAGTAAATTAAAGAAGATCTTTTCTAATGCGATTCAAAGTTCTATGAAATTCTGTCATTTCCAAATACAATAAAAACGAAGAAATTGATTACCAGAAACAACGTCCGCAACGTCAGCGGCTTCATTTTTATGTCCCATCCATCAAATCTTGAAAAAATTTTAATAAGTTTCTGTAGTGGGTGTTTTAGTTTGGCAATCAATGAATAATTTATTAATTTTTTTGTTTATTGTTAAATATTGTTTTAAGCAAAAACCTCGACAATTGCAAACTGGTTTTGCATGGTTGATTTTTCAACAAAAAAAAAATCACAAAGAGGGAAAAATCTGAACAGATTAAGAGATAAAAATTAAGCAGAAACAATGAATGCAATCATACACTGAAAGTTATTCTATGAAAAAGCTCTTTCTCTAAAGAACAACTTGTTTTTTCCGAAAGAAAGTATTACTCTATAAAAATGTTCATAGCGCTTTTATAGAAGATGATTTCATAAAAGGAGCTTTTTCATAAAAGGAGCTTTTTCATAAAAGGAGCTTTTTCATAGAGGGAGCTTTTTCATAAAAGAAGCTTTTTCATCAAAGGAGCTTTTTATAGAAAAGAAGTTCTTTTAAAAGAAACTAACTTTTTTTGTAGAAATGGAGCTTTTTCAATATAAATTAGGTTTTTCATAGATTTTCTAAGAAAAGTAGTTTTTCTTAAAAAATATTTTAATAGAAAATAAGCTTTTTCATAAAAATTTAGCTTTATCATATAAAAACAAAGCTTTTGAATATATGTTAAATCTTAATTTCTAGATGTTAAATCCTTTTTTATAAAAAAGTTTCTTTTATATAAAAAAAAGCTCCTTTTTGTAAATAAAAAAGCTTCTTTTTCTACGAAAAAGCTCCTTTTCTATTAAAAAACTCATCTTCTATAAAAGATACTCTTTTCTAAGAATAGATTAATTTACTCCGCAAAAGCTTTTTTCTAAGAAATAATATAAAAAAAAGCTCTTTTGCTGCTAATTTTTCTCGGTGTTTTTGAAGTGCATGTGAACATGTTGAGTCTCTTCTATTTGCTTTGTGTTATGCCACAGCCACCAATTTTCTATTGGCAAAAAAAATGCAATGGAAAAACTGAAAAACAGGAAATTAGTAATTTTAGGATTTATTGTTTTTTTCTCAGAAGTTCGTAATAAAATTCTCACAGTTACAATTACCATAAAAAAAACTTGTGTAAATTTTATTCTATTGATTTAATTTGAATTTAAGTTGAAGATTGTTATTTATTTTTGCTGTTTTTTATTTGGTTCCCTCTCGTTTGCCATATAAAACGAGTTAGATTTGTATAATCGGCTTTGCCGTATCTTAAGATCCCTAAACCAGACATTTTTTTGTAAAAAAGAAATTTTCGAAAAAAGCTCTTATTCAACTCTGAAAAAGCTCTTTTTGTTAAAAAGCTCATTTGCTCTGAATGACACATTTTTCTATGGTAGGAATCTTTAAAATAACTTTTTAAATGGAAAACCTTTTTTAGAGCTTGATTCAATTCCTTTACTCTACCTCAGACATAAATTTCTATAAAAAAATATTTTTCCATAAAAATTCATTTTTTAAATCTTTTTTTTATTTTTATTGGAAATTTTTAAAAAATTTCTTATTTTTATAGGAAATTTTTCAAAAATTTCCTATTTTTATAGGAAAATTTTAAAAAATTTCTTAATTTTATATGAAATTTTTCAAAAATTTCCTAATTTTAGAGGAAATTTTTAAAAAATTTCCTAATTTTAGAGGAATTTTTTTAAAAATTCCCTATTTTTATAGGAAATTTTTTAAAAATTTCATATTTGTATAGGAAATTTTTCAAAAATTTCCTATTTTTGTATAAAATTTTTCAAAAATTTGCTATTTTTGTATAAAATTTTTAAAAAATTTCCTATTTTTGCATAAAATTTTTCAAAAATTTCCTATTTTTATAGGAAATTTTTCAAAAATTTCTTAATTTTATATGAAATTTTTCAAAAATTTCCTAATTTTAGAGGAAATTTTTTAAAAATTTCCTAATTTTAGAGGAATTTTTTCAAAAAATCCCTATTTTTGTAGGAAATTTTTCAATAATTTCATATTTGTATAGGAAATTTTTAAAAAATTTCCTATTTTTGTATAAAATTTTTCAAAAATTTCTTATTTTTGCATAAAATTTTTCCAAAATTTCCTATTTTTATAGGAAATTTTTCAAAAATTTCCTATTTTTATAGGAAATTTTTCAAAAATTTCCTATTTTTATAGGAAATTTTTCAAAAATTTCCTATTTTTATAGGAAATTTTTCAGAAATTTCCTATTTTTATAGGAAATTTTTCAGAAATTTCCTATTTTTATAGGAAATTTTTCAAAAATTTCCTATTTTTATAGGAAATTTTTCAAAAATTTCCTATTTTTATAGGAAATTTTTCAAAATTTTCCTATTTTTATAGGAAATTTTTCAAAAATTTCCTATTTTTATAGGAAATTTTTCAAAAATTTCCTATTTTATAGGAAATTTTTCAAAAATTTCCTATTTTTATAGGAAATTTTTCAAAAATTTCCTGTTTTTATAGGAAATTTTTCAAAAATTTCCTTTTTTACAGGAAATTTTCCAAAAATTTCCTATTTTTATAGGAAATTTAAAAAAAAAAATTCCTATTTTGTAGGAAATTTTTCAAAAATTTCCTATTTTGTAGGAAATTTTTCAAACATTTTTATAGGAAATTTTTAAAAAATTTCTTATTTTTCCAGCAAATTTTTCAAAAATTTCCTATTTTATAGGAAATTTTTCAAAAATTTCCTATTTTTAAAGGAAATTTTTTAAAAATTTCCTATTTTTATAAGAAATTTTTCAAAAATTTCCTATTTTTATAAGAAATTTTTCAAAAATTTCCTTTTTTACAGGAAATTTTTCAAAAATTTCCTATTTTTATAGGAAATTTTTCAAAAATTTCCTATTTTTATAGGAAATTTTTCAAAAATTTCCTATTTTTATAGGAAATTTTTCAAAAATTTCCTATTTTTATAGGAAATTTTTCAAAAATTTCCTATTTTTATAGGAAATTTTTCAAAAATTTCCTATTTTTATAGGAAATTTTTCAAAAATTTCCTATTTTTATAGGAAATTTTTCAAAAATTTCCTATTTTTATAGGAAATTTTTTAAAAAATTTCCTATTTTGATAGGAATTTTTTTTTTAAATTTCCTATTTTTATAGGAATTTTTTTAAAAATTTCCTATTTTTATAGGAATTTTTTGAAAATTTTTCTATTTTTATAGCAAATTTTTCAAAAATTTCTAATTATATCTGGAGGAAATTTTTTAAAAAGTTTCTTATTTTTATGGGAAAATTTTTAAAAATTTCTTAGTTTTTTATAAAATTTTTGAAAAATTTTTATAGGAAATTTTTCAAAAATTTCTTATATTTTTAGGAAATTTTAAAAAATTTCTTAGGTAATGTTTACTTGTTTAAAGAATTTTATGTGTTACTAGCGGCATGAAAAACTTAATATAGCCACCCTTTAGAACCCGAAGGTGAAGGGTATAAAAATAAAATGATTCATTCATTTTAATATGCTTCACTGCCAAGGTCAAGTAAAGATTCTATTGTCTTGCTATTAAATACTCACCCATTAGTTGGTACTATCTACTGGGTACCTAAAGTTAACTTTAAGTATAATATTTCAATGCAACAGTCAACTTGATTTGTAACCATCCAACCAACCAAACGAAAGCCAGATGGCAGCAGCAGAATGGAAAAAAGTGGAAATAGACAACCTCCAAGTACCAGACGGTACCAATAACAAAAGTTTAGAAAAGTAGCTTTAGCTCAAGTTAGAATAAATATTTTGTTATTGGATTTATTTAAGAGGGGTTTTTTGCAGCGATTTTTAGATTAAAAGACAGTGATTGATGACGGTAAGAAAGAAATGTTTATTAACAAAAATATGTAGAAGATAAGCTCTAATATTTCCTAAAACATTTAAAAAATTAGAAAATTCGTACTAATTTTTGAAACAAATGTAATTTAATATAATTCATCTAATCACATATCAGCTTTAATCAATAAAATTATCATTAATCAATATTTTGATACAAAATTTGTATAAATTATTGAAACAGCAACAAAATCGTAGAAATTGAAATATTTAAGAGATCAATGAACTTGACTCGAACAACCCGTTCATTCGCTCGTTCATTGCATTAACAAAATTTAAACACTCAATGCAAATTATTAAATTTATTTATGTTTTTGTTGATATTTAGCTAAAATTTAATTATTGCTGGTTTTGAAGTTCAATCAGGCGAAAAAAGAAACAATTTTCCATTTAAAAATCATTATTTATAATTTAATTACACTAGTTTGCAAAATTTAAAAAGAAATATTTTTAAAATTTGTATTCATTAAAATTTGTCTATAAGTAAAATTTCAATAAAAATATTTTATAAGAAAAATTTCATTAATATTTTTCTATAAAAAAAATTTCATTAATATTTTTCTATAAGAAAAATTTCATTAAAATTTTTATATAAGAAAAATTTCATTAAAATTTTTTATAAGAAAAATTTCATTAAAATTCTTCTATAAGAAAAATTTCATTAAAATTTTTCTAAAAGAAAAGTTTCATCAAAAATTTTTCTATGAGAAAAATTTCATAAAAATTTTTCTATAAAAAAATTTCTTCAAAAAAAAAAATTTCTGTAAGAAAAATTTCATTAAAATTTTTCTTTAAGAAAAATTTTCTTAAAATTTTTCGTTAAGCAAAATATCATTAAAATTTTTCTATAAGAAAAATTTCGTTAAAATTTTTCATAAGGAAAATGTCATTAACATTTTTTTATAACAAAAATTTAATTAAAATTTTTCTATAAGAAAAATTTTATTGAAATTTTTCTATAAAAAAATTTCATTAAATTTTTCAATACGAAAAATTTCACTCAAATTGTTCTATAAGAAAAATTTCATTAAAATTTTTCTATAAGAAAAATTTCATTAAAATTTTTCTATAAGAAAAATTTCATTAAAATTTTTCTATAAGAAAAATTTCATTAAAATTTTTCTATAAGAAAAATTTCATTAAAATTTTTCTATAAGAAAAATTTCATTACAATTTTTCTATAAGAAAAATTTCATTAAAATTTTTCTATAAGAAAAATTTCATTAAAATTTTTCTATACGAAAAATTTCATTAAAATTTTTCTATAAGAAAAATTTCATTAAAATTTTTCTATAAGAAAAATTTCATTAAAATGTTTCTATAAGAAAAATTTCATAAAAATTTTTCTATAAGAAAAATATCATTAAAATTTTTCTATAAGAAAAATTTCATTAAAATTTTTCTATAAGAAAAATTTCATTAAAATTTTTCTATAAGAAAAATTTCATTAAAATTTTTCTATAAGAAAAATTTCATTAAAATTTTTTTTCTAAGAAAAATTTCCTTAAAATTTTTCTATAAGACAAATTTCATCAAAATTTTTTTATAAAAAAAATTTCACCAAAGTTTTTCTATTTGAAAATGTTCATCAAAATTTTTCTATTTGAAAAATTCCATCAAAATTTTTCTATAAGAAAAATTTCATTAAAATTTTTGTATAAGACAAATTTTATCAAAAGTTTTCTATAAGATAAAATTTCATTAAAAATTTTCTATAAGAAAATTTCATTAAAATTTTTCTTTAAGAAAAATTTTATTAAAATTTTTCTAGAAGAAAAATTTCATAAAATTTTTTCTTTAAGAAAAATTTTATTAAAATTTTTCGTTAAGAAAAATATCATTAAAATTTTTCTATAAGAAAAATTTCCTTTAAATTTTTTTATAAGGAAAATTTCATTAACATTTTTTTATAACAAAAATTTAATTAAAATTTTTCTATAAGAAAAATTTTATTAAAATTTTTCTATAACAAAAATTTCATTAAATTTTTCAATACGAAAAATTTCACTCAAATTGTTCTATAAGAAAAATCTCATTCAAATTTTTCTATAAGAAAAATTTCATTAAAATTTTTCTATAAGAAAAATTTCATTAAAATTTTTCTATAAGAAAAATTTCATTAAAATTTTTCTATAAGAAAAATTTCATTATAATTTTTTTTCTAAGAAAAATTTCCTTAAAATTTTTCTATAAGACAAATTTCATCAAAATTTTTTTATAAGAAAAATTTCACCAAAGTTTTTCTATTTGAAAATGTTCATCAAAATTTTTCTATTTGAAAAATTCCATCAAAATTTTTCTATAAGAAAAATTTCATTAAAATTTTTGTATAAGACAAATTTTATCAACATTTTTCTATAAGATAAAATTTTATTAAAAATTTTCTATAAGAAAATTTTCATTAAAATTTTTCTTTAAGAAAAATTTTATTGAAATTTTTCTAGAAGAAAAATTTCATAAAATTTTTTCTTTAAGAAAAATTTTATTAAAATTTTTCGTTAAGAAAAATATCATTAAAATTTTTCTATAAGAAAAATTTCCTTTAAATTTTTTTATAAGGAAAATTTCATTAACATTTTTTTATAACAAAAATTTAATTAAAATTTGTCTATAAGAAAAATTTTATTAAAATTTTTCTATAACAAAAATTTCATTAAATTTTTCAATACGAAAAATTTCACTCAAATTGTTCTATAAGAAAAATCTCATTCAAATTTTTCTATAAGAAAAATTTCATTAAAATTTTTCTATAAGAAAAATTTCATTAAAATTTTTCTATAAGAAAAATTTCACCAAAGTTTTTCTATTTGAAAATTTTCATCAAAATTTTTCTATTTGAGAAATTTCGTCAAAATCTTTCTATTTGAAAAATTCCATCAAAATTTTTCTATAAGAAAAATTTCATTACAATTTTTGTATAAGACAAATTTTATCAAAATTTTTCTATAAGAAAAATTTTTTTAAAAATTTTCTATAAGAAAATTTTCACTAAAATTTTTCTTTAAGAAAAATTTTATTAAAATTTTTCTACGAGAAAAATTTCAATAAAAATTTTTTAAAAGAAAAATTTTACTATAAAAAAATTTTATCAATATTCTTCTATCAGAAATATTTCATCGAATTTTTCCTATAAGAAAAATTTCATCGAAATTTTTCTATAAGAAAAATTTCATCAAAATTTTTCTGGAAGAAAAATTTCTTTAAAATTTTTCTGTAAGGAAAATTTCACTAAAATTTTTCTATAAGAAAAATTTCATTAAAATTTTTCAATAAGAAAAATTTCATTAAAATTTTTCTATAAGAAAAATTTCATTAAAAATTTTCTATAAGAAAAATTTCATTAAAAGTTTTCTATAAAAAAAAGGAATATTAAAATTTTTCTATAAGAAAAATTTTATTCAACTTTTCTATAACATTTCATTAAAATTTTTCTTAAAAAAAAAATTCATCAAAATTTTTCTAAAAGAAAAAATTTTATCAACCTTTTTCTATAAGAAAAATTTTATCAACATTTTTCTATAAAAAAAATTCTTCAAATTTTTCTCAAATTTTTCTATAATACAAATTTCATTAAAATTTTTCGATAAGAAAAATTTCATAAACATTTTTCTATAACAAAAATTTCATCAACATTTTTTTTTAAGAAAAATTTTATCAGAATTTTTCTACAAGAAAAATTTCATCAAAATTTTTCTATAAGAAAAATTTTTTTAAAATTTTTTTATAAGAAAAATTTCATCAAAATTTTTCTAGAAGAAACATTTCATCGACATTTTTCCATAAGAAAAATTTCATCAAAATTTCTTTTAAAAAAAATTTCTTACTTCAAGTTTTTTATAGAAAATTATCGGCGACATTTTTGAATATTAAAAAATTTCATGAATATTTTTTTGTAGCTCATAAAAGTTTTTCGATGCATAAAATTTTGTCAAAATATTTTTGTATGATTTTTTTTTTAAATCAGTTACCATTTCTGCATTTGTTGTATTTTGGTTATTTCAAATTACGTCTTAAACAAACAAGTATTGTACTTTTTGATTTCAATACTTATTGAAATAACCAATAATTAAATTTGAAAAAAATTCAAAATTTTTTTATTACCATAAGAAATCGTTAAAATCCGCAGCAGCCATAAACGAAACCAGGTTTAATTTGCGTGATTTTGTCAGTTTTATAAAGTTCATCCATCCTCAAATAAATTTTATTTTTCAATATTTCAAGAATAAGACATTAAACCGAACTACCGTTATACCCTACATCACCACAAAGGCGGAAGTGTTTTGTAGTTCTAGCTGTTATTATAACTTTTCAAGATTTCTTGACTTTCGCGGACTTTCTCATAATTGATATCATTGAAACCCAAGTTTTGCTAGCATTTTTAATTCCTAAGACCACAAAGTATCCAAAATATCTAAAACTTTTAAAATTTTATTTATAGGGCCTTTTATAATTTGATATGAATAAGTAAAATTTTTTTGTTTTTACAAAACATGTGAGCAAAATTTATTGTCATTTTTTACAATTTTCTATAGATCTTATTGATTAATGACACAAATAAAGAGATTTTTATTGTTTTGTATTTTAGAGACTTCAAAGAATCAAATAAGTTTAATAACTTGTAAATTTTTTTAATTTCCAAACTTTATTGTTCTTTATTGCAAACGAAAAGTGTTAAACAAATTTCTTAAAAAGAAGTAAATTTTGTTTTTTGTTCTTGTTGTTTGCTTCTGCTTTAAAATGCACATAAAATTCCCAAATCCAAAAAAAAAGCAACCAAAATAAGCCAAAATCCAATCATACGTTCGTTAAATTTTGAATGAAGAAAAGACGTTAAAAAAGACTATTAACCAAATTCAAGGTTAAATTTAAGCCAAGCTATTAACACTTACGAATGAGAATATAATCACTCGATTACTTAAATGTGAATAAATATTTAAATATTTTGTATTAAGACAAATCAACAACAAAGTATGGGCATTTTGCGCACATTTTGGATGATTATATGGACCCACTCTCATACTTAAAAGAAGAAGAAAGAAAGAAAGAAAGAAAGAAAGAAAAAAAAAACAAATAACATCTTTTATTCTTGGTACTTGTTTTGAAGCTGCATTCAAAAAATTTTGAATTTTTGGAATTATGATAACACTGGTCAACAGCCAAAATTACACTCGAGTTAAACCAATTTTTATTTTTCGTGTTATGGTCCCCCTAATACTAAAACACCAGAAATTTAAAATTTATGGGATTTTTTCTTTTAAATTTGGTGAAATTTTTCTTATAGAAAAATTTTGATGAAATTTTTCTTATAGAAAAATTTTGAAATAAAATAATAATAATAAATAATAATAAAATAAGAATAAAAAATAAAAAAAATTTGATACAATTTTTTTATAGAAAAATTTTGATGAAATTTTTCTTATAGAAAAATTTTGATGAAATTTTTCTTATAAAAAATTTTTGATGAAATTATTCTTAAAGAAATATTTTAATAAAATTTTAATGAAATTTGTCTTATAGAAAAAACTTTGATGAAAATATTCTTATAGAAAAATTTTGACGAAATTTGTCTCATAGAAAAATTTTTGATGAAATTATTGTTATACAAATATTTTGATGAAATTTTTCTTACAGAAAAATTTTGATGAAATTTTTCTTAGAGAAAAATTTTGATGACATTTTTCTTATAGAAAAATTTTGATGAAATTTTTCTTATAGAAAAATTTGATGAAATTTTTCTTATAGAAAAATTTTGATGAAATTTTTCTTAAAGAAAAATTTTGATGAAATTTTTATTATAGAAAAATGTTGATGAAATTTTTCTTATAGAAGAATTTTGATGAAATATTTCTTATAGAAAAATTTTGATGAAATTTTTCTTATAGAAAAATTTTTCTGAGAGAAAAATTTTGATGAAATTTTTCTTATAGAAAAATTTTGATGAAATTTTTCTTATAGAAAAATTTTGATGAAATTTTTCTTATAGAAAAAATTTGATGAAATTTTTCTTATAGAAAAATTTTGATGAAATTTTTCTTATAGAAAAATTTGATGAAATTTTTCTTATAGAAAAATTTTGATGAAATTTTTCTTAAAGAAAAATTTTGATGAAATTTTTATTATAGAAAAATGTTGATGAAATTTCTCTTATAGAAGAATTTTGATGAAATATTTCTTATAGAAAAATTTTGATGAAATTTTTCTTATAGAAAAATTTTTCTGAGAGAAAAATTTTGATGAAATTTTTCTTATAGAAAAGTTTTGATGAAATTTTTCTTATAGAAAAATTTTGATGAAATTTTTCTTATAGAAAAATTTTGATGAAATTTTTCTTATAGAAAAATTTTGATGAAATTTTTCTTATAGAAAAATTTTGATGAAATTTTTCTTATAGAAAAATTTTGATGAAATTTTTCTTATAGAAAAATTTTGATCAAATTTTTCTTACAGAAAAATTTTGATGAAATTTTTCTTACAGAAAAATTTTGATGAAATTTTTCTTATCGAAAAATTTTGATGACATTTTTCTTATCGAAAAATTTTGATAAAATTTTTCTTATAGAAAAATTTCAATGAAATTTTTCTTCTAGAAAAATTTTGATGAAATTTTTCTTATAGAAAAATTTTGATGAAATTTTTCTTAAAGAAAAATTTTGATGAAATTTTTCTTAAAGAAAAATTTTGATGAAATTTTTCTTATAGAACAATTTTGATGAAATTTTTCTTATAGAAAAATTTTGATGAAATTTTTCTTATAGAAAAATTTTGATGAAATTTTTCTTATAGAAAAATTTTGATGAAATTTTTCTTATAAAAAAATTTTGATGAAATTTTTCTTATAGAAAAATTTTGATGAAACTTTTCTTATAGAGAAATTTTGATGAAATTTTTCTTATAGAACAATTTTGATGAAATTTTTCTTATAGAACAATTTTGATGAAATTTTTCTTATAGAAAAATTGTGATAAAATTTTTTTTAAAGAAAAATTTTGATGAAATTTTTCTTAAAGAAAAATTTTGATAAAATTTTTCTTATAGAAAAATTTTAATGAAATTTTTCTGATAGAAAATTTTTGATGAAATTTTTCTTATAGAAAATTTTTAAAGAAATTTTTCTTATAGAAAAATTTTGATGAAATTTTTCTTATAGAAGAATTTTGATGAAATTTTTCTTATAGAAGAATTTTGATGAAATTTAAGAAAAAGAAATAAAATAATAATAATAAAATAAAAATAAGAAATAAAAAATATTGATAAAATTTTTTTATAGAAAAATTTTGATGAAATTTTTCTTATAGAAAAATGTTGATGAATTTTTTCTTATAGAAACATTTTGATGAAATTTTTCTTATAAAAAATTTTTGATGAAATTATTCTTAAAGAAATATTGTAATAAAATTTTAATGAAATTTGTCTTATAGAAAAAACTTTGATGAAAATATTATTATAAAAAAAATTGATCAAATTTGTCTCATAAAAAAATTTTTGATGAAATTATTGTTATACAAATATTTTGAGGAAATTTTTCTTATAGAAAAATGTTGATCAAATTTTTCTTACAGAAAAATTTTGATGAAATTTTTCTTAGAGAAAAATTTTGATGACATTTTTCTTATAGCAAAATTTTGATAAAATGTTTCTTATAGAAAAATTTCAATGAAATTTTTCTTCTAGAAAAATTTTGATGAAATTTTTCTTATAGAAAAATTTTGATGAAATTTTTCTTATAGAAAAATTTTGATGAAATTTTTCTTATAGAAAAATTTTGATGAAATTTTTCTTATAAAAAAATTTTAATGAAATGTTTCTTATAGAAAAATTTTGATAAAAGTTTTCTTATAGAAAAATTTTGATAAAATTTTTCTTATAAAAAAATTTTGATGAAATTTTTCTTATAGAAATATTTTGATAAAATTTTTCATCTTGAAAAATTTTGATGAAATTTTTCTTATAGAAAAATTTTGATGAAATTTTCTTATAGAAAAATTTTGATTAAATTTTTCTTATAGAAAAGTTTTGATGAAATTTTTCTTATAGAAAAATTTTGATGAAATTTTTCTAGACAAATTTTGACGAAATTTTTCTTATAAAAAAATTTTGATTAAATTTTTCTTATAGAAAAATTTTGATGAAATTTTTCTTATAGAAAAATGTGGATAAAATTTTTTTTATATAATAATTTTGATGAAATTTTTCTTATAGAAAAATTTTGATGAAATATTTCTTATAGAAAAAATTTGATAAAATTTTTCTTATAGAAAAATTTTAATGAAATTTTTCTTATAGAAACATTTTGATGAAATTTTTCCTATAGAAACATTTTGATGAAATTTTTCCTATAGAAAAATTTTGATGAAATTTTTCTTATAGAAAAGCTTTGATGAAATTTTTCTTATAGAAAAATTTTAATGAAATTTTTCTTATAGAAAAATTTTAATGAAATTTTTCTTATAGAAAAATTTTGATGAAATTTTTCTTATAGAAAGATTTGATGAAATTGTTCTTATAGAAAATTTTTCTTATAAAAAAAGTTTGATGAAATTTTTCTAAAAGAAAATTTGAATAAAATTTTTCTTATACAAAAATTTCAATGAACTTTTTCTTAAGAATAAATAAAATTTTTTAATTTTCGATCAACAAAAATTTTTTCAACTGACTAATGACTAAATGACTAAGAAGGTGCTAAAAGTTTTCAAAAACCAAAATTTATTTAAGACAATTCCATATTAATGTTTTTCTGTTAATCATTTTAAGGAAAATGTTAATATAAAAAAAATATTTTTCAAAACTTGGCTCATTAGTGGCTTCGTTATGCAGTTGCGGCTGCTAAGAGGGAGAGAGTGAGTCATTGAAGTTAATTTAGCGTCATTGTGATTTTTTGAAACCCCTTTTCAAGTTCAAGGTTTTTTTATTTTTACTTTTCTTTATGAATATCATTTTTTTTTCTTTTCAAAATTTCAACCGCTAATTAGAGCTGCTATTTAGAGTTTGATGTTGTTGGCTATGGCGGCAGCAGCTGCTGATATTGCTACTGTTTGAAATAAAATTATTTGATAGTGTTTCATGTTTTTGCGTTTTGAAAAATTCTAAATTATGGCAGTGAAACTCTGACTCTGATCAAATGACGCTGTACTTTGTTATTATGCCCCTACATCACAATAAGTGGGTAAGGAAGTTTAAGTTTGTGCTGATGTTTAGAAAAATGTAATATGTAGTAACCTTCAGTGATACCGATCAACTAAAAATGACTTTATGTAAAACTTACAATTCTGAATGGCCCTAGTATTTGCCCATTTAAGTCTTTTTATCGAAATTATAAAGAAAAATTTAAGATTTTCCAAAGATATGTAAATGTCTAAGGCATTCGATTCACATTTGCTTTTATTGATGTAGGGTATTTTATCAATGGACTTAATACTTTATAAATTTTATTTCATATGAAATTATGACATGCAATTTGAAAACTTTGTGATGTCAATCGAAGCAAAGTTGTAAAAAATATGTACATTCATATAATTTATTTTAATTTTTTATGATATTGTACTCAAATTTAAATTATGGTTATTTCATATACGAAATAATGGCTCAAATTAATTTTAGAATTAAGTTCTTAAATATTTTTTAATGAAAATATTAAATATTGCACCTTTATCAGTTTCATGCATAAAAATTCTGTTTATACCAAAAATTTTCTTTACGAACATTTTTAATATCAAAAAGTTTTTTATAAAAAATTTATGATTCAAAAAAATTGTATTTTTATACCAAAAATTAAAAATTTTACTAACAATTTTTATACCAAAAACTAAAAAAAAAAAAAACATTTTTTTTACCAAAAAATTTCTATAAAAAATGTTGAACAGCAAAAAGTTATTTATAGAAATTGTAATCCAAAAAAAAATTCTGCAGTAAAATGGGATTTACACAAAATTTTTTCTCGAAAAATCGTATATACCAAAAATTTTTCTAGAAATTTTTAATACCAAAAAACATTTTTATTCTAAAGATCTTCCATATAAAAATTTTAAAGAACAAAATTTGTATACAAAAAAAAATCAATGTACCAAAAATTTTTAATAAATGTTTGAAAAAATGTTGGGTATATATTTTTTTAAAAAAAATTTTCATAAAAATTTTCCATAAAAAATTTCAATACCAAAATTTTTCTATAAAAAAATTTTGGTAAAATTTTTCTTAGAAAAAAATTTTGATGAAATTTTTCTTGGAAAAAAATTTTGATAAAATTATTCTTAGAAAAAAATTTTGATGAAATTTAAAAAAAAAATTTAGAAAAATTTTCATGAAATTTTTCTTATAGAAACATTTTGACTAATTTTGATGAAATTTTTCTTATAAGTTAATTTTCATGAAATTTTAATGATATTTTTCTTAATAAAAATTTGATGGAATGTTTCCTAAACAAAAAGCTGATGAAATTTTTCTTAGAAAAATTTTGATGTCGTATATTTAAACAAAATTGTTGATGAAATTTTTCTTCAAGACGAAATTTTTTTTATAAAAAATTTTGATGAGATATTTCTTATAGAAAAATTTTGATGAAATTTTTTTTATATAAAACTTTTTCTTATTCAAAAATTTGGATTGATTTTTATTTTAGAAACATTTTAAAGAAATTTTTGTAAAAAAAAAAATTGATGAAATTGTTCTTACATAAAAATTTTGATGAAATTTTTCTTGTAGAAAAATTATCTATAAAAAAATTTTCATATCAAAACTTTTTTGTACCAAAAATTTTCTATAGAAAAATTTTTATACCAAAAATTTTCTAAAGTTTTTTTTACCAAAAGTTTTTTTATAGAACGATTTTTATACCCAACATTTTCTATAGAAAAATTTGTATATCAACAATTTTTATACCAAAAATTTTCTATAGAAGAACTTTTATATCACAAATTTTCAAAGAAAAATTTTTATAATATTCAAAGAAAAATTTTTATAGTTTTCAAAGAAAATTTTTATACTAAAAATAGTGTAAAGAAAAATTTGTATACCAGAAATTTTTATCAAAAAATTTTTATACCAAACATTTTCTATAGAAAATTTTTTTTACTTAACATTTTCTTTAGAAAAAGTTTTATACTAAAAATTTTCTATACCAAAAAATATTGATATTAAAACTTGTCTCTAAAAAAAATTTGATACCAAAAATTTTCTATGGAAGAATTGTTATACCAACAATTTTCTATATAAAAATTTTTATACCAAAAATTTTATATAAAAAATATTTATACCAAAAACTTTCTGTAGAAAATTTTTTATACCAAAAATTTTCTATAAAAAATGTTTATACCAAAAATTTTATATAGAAAAATATTTATACCAAAAATTTTCTATAGAAAAATTTTTATACCAAAAATTTTCTATAAAAAATATTTATACCAAAAACTTTCTGTAGAAATTTATTTATACCAAAAATTTTCTATAGAAAATTTTTATACCAAACATTTTCTAAAAAAAATCTTAATACCGAAGATTATATATAAAAAAAATTTGTATAATAAAAATTTCCTAAAGAAACATTTTTTTGATAAAAGTATTTCGAAAAAATTCTTTAATAGAAAAATTTTAATGAAATTTTTGATAAAATTTTACATTTTATACAATTTTTATTTTTCTTAGAGAAAAATTTAAATGTCATCTTTTTAGAGAAAAATTTCGATGAAATTTTTCATCAAGATAAAATTTTTTTGATGAAATTTTTCTTAGAGAAAAATTTTGTTGAGATTTTTCTCATAGAAAAATTTTGTTGAGATTTTTGTCATAGAACAATTTTGATGAAATTTTTCTTATATACAAATTTTGATAAATCTTTTCGTTCTTACAGAAAAATCTTGATGAAATTTTTCTTATAGAAAGATTTGATGAAATTTTTGTTGAAGAAAAATTTTCTATAGAAAAATTTTTACATAAAAAATTTTCAATAGAAAAATGTTAATACCAAAAATTTTCTATAGCAACATTTTTATACCAAAAATTTTTACATAAAAAATTTTCTATAGAAAGATGTTTATACCAAATATTTTCTATAGCAACATTTTTTTACCAAAAATTTTCTAAAAAAATATTTGTTCCAAAAATTTTCTATAGAAACATTTTTATACCTAAAATTTTCTATAGAAAAATTGTTATACCAAAAATTTTATTCCAAAATTTTTCTATAGCAAACTTATGATACCAAACATTTTCTATAAAAAATGTTTATACCAAAAATTTTCTATAGAAAAATCTTTATACCAGAAATTTTCTATAGAAAATTTTTTATACCAAAAATTTTCTATAGAAAAATTTTTATACCAAAAATTTTCTATAGAAAAATTTTGATGCCAAAAATTTTCTATAGAAAAATTTTGATGCCAAAAATTTTCTATAGAAAAATTTTGATACCAAAAATTTATTATAGAAAAATTTTGATACCAAAAATTTTCTATAGAAAAAGTTTTCATACTTAAAATTTTCTAAAGAAAAATTTTTAATACCAAAAATTTTATATAAAAAAAAATTTATACCAAAAATTTTTTATAGAAAAATTTTGATACCAAAAATTTTCTATAGAAAAATTTTATACCAAAAATTTTCTATAGAAAAATTTTGATACCAAAAATTTTCTATAGAAAAATTTTGATACCAAAAATTTTCTATAAAAAATTGTAGATTTTCTTAAGAAAAATGTTTATACCAAAATTTTCTATAGAAAAATGTTTATACCAAAATTTTCTATAGAAAAATTTTTGAACCAACAATTTTCTATAGAAAAATTTTTATACCAAAAATTTTCTATAAAAAAATTTTGATACCAAAAATTTTCTATAGAAAAATTTTTATACCAAAAATTTTCTATAGAAAAAGTTTTCATACTTAAAATTTGCTAAAGAAAAATTTTTAATACCAAAAATTTTATATAAAAAAAAATTTATACAAAAAATTTTTTATAGAAAAATTTTGATACCAAAAATTTTCTATAGAAAAATTTTATACCAAAAATTTTCTATAGAAAAATTTTGATACCAAAAATTTTCTATAGAAAAATTTTGATACCAAAAATTTTCTATAAAAAATTGTAGATTTTCTTAAGAAAAATGTTTATACCAAAATTTTCTATAGAAAAATTTTTGAACCAACAATTTTCTATAGAAAAATTTTTATACTAAAAATTTTCTATAAAAAAATTTTGATACCAAAAATTTTCTATAGAAAAATTTTTATACCAAAAATTTTTCTATAGAAAAATTTTGATACCAAAAATTTTCTATAGAAAAATTTTGATACCAAAAATTTTCTATAGAAAAATTTTGATACCAAAAATTTATTATAGAAAAATTTTGATACCAAAAATTTTCTATAGAAAAATTTTATACCAAAAATTTTCTATAGAAAAATTTTGATACCAAAAATTTTCTATAAAAAATTGTACACTATAGATTTTCTTAAGAAAAATGTTTATACCAAAATTTTCTATAGAAAAATTTTTGAACCAACAATTTTCTATAGAAAAATTTTTATACCAAATATTTTCTATAAAAAAATTTTGATACCAAAAATTTTCTATAGAAAAATTTTTATACCAAAAATTTTCTATAGAAAAATTTTAATGCCAAAAATTTTCTATAGAAAAATTTTAATGCCAAAAATTTTCTATAGAAAAATTTTGATACCAAAAATTTTCTATAGAAAAATTTTGATACCAAAAATTTTCTATAGAAAAATTTTGATACCAAAAATTTTCTATAGAAAAATTTTTATACCAAAAATTTTCTATAAAAAAATTTTGATACCAAAAATTTTCTATAGAAAAATTTTTATACCAAAAATTTTCTATAGAAAAATTTTGATGCCAAAAATTTTCTATAGAAAAATTTTATACCAAAAATTTTCTATAGAAAAATTTTTATACCAAAAATTTTCTATAGAAAAATTTTTATACCAAAAATTTTCTATAGAAAAATTTTGATACCAAAAATTTTCTATAGAAAAATTTTGATACCAAAAATTTATTATAGATAAATTTTGATACCAAAAATTTTCTATAGAAAAAGTTTTCATACTTAAAATTTTCTAAAGAAAAATTTTTAATACCAAAAATTTTATATAAAAAAAATTTTATACCAAAAATTTTTTATAGAAAAATTTTTATACCAAAAATTTTCTATAGAAAAATTTTGATACCAAAAATTTTCTATAGAAAAATGTTGATACCAAAAATTTTCTATAGAAAAATTTTATACCAAAAATTTTCTATAGAAAAATTTTGATACCAAAAATTTTCTATAGAAAAATTTTTATACCAAAAATTTTCTATAAAAAAATTTTGATACCAAAAATTTTCTATAGAAAAATTTTTATACCAAAAATTTTCTATAGAAAAATTTTGATGCCAAAAGTTTTCTATAGAAAAATTTGAATGCCAAAAATTTTCTTTAGAAAAATTTTGATACCAAAAATTTTCTATAGAAAAATTTTGATACCAAAAATTTTCTATAGAAAAATTTTGATACCAAAAATTTATTATAGAAAAATTTTGATACCAAAAATTTTCTATAGAAAAAGTTTTCATACTTAAAATTTTCTAATGAAAAATTTTTAATACCAAAAATTTTATATAAAAAAAATTTTATACCAAAAATTTTTTATAGAAAAATTTTTATACCAAAAATTTTCTATAGAAAAATTTTGATACCAAAAATTTTCTATAGAAAAATGTTGATACCAAAAATTTTTTATAGAAAACTTTTGATACCAAAAATTTTCTATAGAAAAATTTTTGAACCAAAAATTTTCTGTAGAAAAATTTTTGCACCAAAAATTTTTTATAAAAAATTGTATACTATAGATTTTCTTAAGAAAAATGTTTATGCCAAAATTTTCTATAGAAAAATGTTTATACCAAAAATTTTCTATGAAAATATTTTTATACCAAAAATTTTCTATTAAAAAAATTTTATACCAAAAATTTTCTATAGAAAAATTTTTCTGCCAAACATGTTTTAAAAAAATATTTTTTACCAAAAATTGTCCATAAAAAATTTTTATGGAAAAAATTCTCTATAGAAAATTTTTATAACAAAAATTTTTTATAGAAAAATATATTATATCCAAAATGTTCTATAGAAAAATTTGTATACCTTAAATTTTCTTTCGAAAATTTTTTTTACCAACAATTTTTATTTATTCTCTTTTACTGAAGAATATGTGTTTTAAAGAAACATTTTTATATAAAAATTTTTTCCTGTAGAAAAATTATAATCAAAAAAAATATCTCTAGGAAAATTTGTACACTAAAAAATTTTTTCACCACAAAATTTTTTATAAAAAAATTTTTGAACCTTAAACTTTTCTAAAATTTGCTGCATAAATTTGTATTAACCAAAAAATTTTCTTGATCTAAAATAAATGCCAAAACTCATGCCAAGTTATCAAACTTCTATGCGTATGATTAATATTCAAGACAAAACTACACAACCAGGTCGTATACGCAATGCGTATGATTTTTGATTAAATATTCCACAAGGATTTAATACCAAATCAATAAGGAAATCGAAATTAATTTGATTTCATTTTTGTTTCAATAACTATTGAACGAACATTATAGCAAATTGAAACTAAGCAAACACATTATCAAGAATATAAGATTTATTTTAAACAAACTTTGGATTTGTTAATAGACAATGTCAGAGATTTACATAGCGAAGCCGTATTAGGGTTAGATAAGTTAAGTTAAAGAATATTAAATGGTGCTATATTTACTCCCCTAATGGCCATAGAAAATTAACCGCAAATAATTTGTAATTGATCTTCGACAAACCAATAATGGAACTAAATATATAAGAAAAAGGGGTACAGTTGTGTTGTAATGAATTGTTTTGAGTTGAGTTGACTTATAAGCTCACACCCATTTAAGATGGCTTTGGAGAATGATGAATTTATAACAGATACCCCTTTTCCTCTTACCAGCTCTTTATCAATTCAACCGTCCGTCCACTCTTAACAGCAAGAGCAAAGAAAATATCTAATACTAATAATGACAGCCAGATCTTTAGGCGGTTTATAGGCTGAACGACGACGTCTAGTTCTAAATGGCGTTTTGGTTTTTATATATTTTTTTTTATTATCTCTAGATCTCTTTTTAGTATTTTTTTAGAATTAGAGAGTCATTCATTGCAAGTGCTAGCACCACCGACAGACAATCGGCTTCGATGTATGGAATTGTTTGTGGATGTGTTGAATTTATTTTTTGCAATTTTCTTGAAGACATTACGACGCAATATCGTAAGTCAGTTGTCGGTAATCGTTTGGATGTCTAGAGAAATGCATTTTGTGAATTTTAATGGATTTCAATGGAAAAATTATTTACAAAACACCAAATGAAAATGAAATGAACATCAACATCATCATCATCAGTAGCAGCTGCAGTACAACCAACAGTTTTTTATTAAAGTTAACTTTCGCTATAGAAAAGTGTTATTTCTATACTTAAGTGCTATATTTATGTCTACCTAAGAATTTCCATAGAAAATTCTTCTAACATAAATTCTTTTAAAGAAAATTTTCTAAGGAAAATATTTTAAAAAAATTTTTCAAAAATTTTTCTAACAAAAATTGTTTATAGAAAATTCTTCATGCTAAAATTTTCATCAAAAATTTCTTAGACCTAAAATTTTCTTAAGAAAATTCTTCTAACAAAAATTTTTTATAGAAAATTCTTCTAACAAAAATTTTTTATAGAAATTTTTCCAACAAAATTTTATTTAAAAAATTCTTCTAACAAAAATTGTCTACAGAAAATTTTCTTTAGAAAATTCTACTAACGAAAATTTTCTGTAAAAATTTCTCCTAATAAAAAGATTCTGTAGAAAATTTCTCTAACAAAATTTTTTAAAGAAGATTCTGTACACAAAAAATTTTCTATATAAAATTCTTTTAACGAAAATTTTTTATATAAAATTCTTTTAACAAACATTTACTTAAGAAAATTCTTCAAACAAAAATTTTCTGTAGAAAATTTTTCTAGCGAAGATTTTCTGTAGAAAAATCTGCTAAGGATAACATTCTATAGAAAATTTGTTTAACAAAAAAAACGGCAATTTTCTATAGAAAATTCTTATTAACGAAAATTTTCTACACAAAATTGTTTTAACGAGAAATTAATTAAAATGCTTCTAACACAAATTTTCTTTAAAAAATTCTCCTAACGAAAATTTGCTACATAAAAATTCTTCTAACAAAAATTTTCTATATAAAATTCTTCTAGCAAAAATTTTCTATAGAAAATTCTTCTAACAAAAATTTTCTATAGAAAATTCTTCTAACGAAAATTTTCTATAGAAACTTCTTCTAACGAAAATTTTCTATAAAAAATTCTTCTAAAGAACATTTTCTATAGGAAATTCTTATTACAAAAATCTTTTATAGAAAATTCTTCAAACAAAATTTTCTATAGACAATTCTTCTAACTAAAATTTTCTATCGAAAATTCTTTTTTCTGTACAAAATTTTCGTTAGAAGAATTTTCTATAGAAAAATTTTCATTAGAAGAATTTTCTATAAAAAAATTTTCTTTAGAAGGATATTCTATAGAAGGATATTTTCTATAGAACATTTTCGGTAGAATTATTTTCTATAGAAAATTTTCGGTAGAATTATTTTCTATAGAAAATTTTCGGTAGAATTATTTTCTATAGAAAATTTTCGTTCGAATTATTTTCTATAGAAAATTTTCGTTAGAAATATTTTCTATAGAAAATTTTCGTTAGAAATATTTTCTATAGAAAATTTTCGTTAGAAATATTTTCTATAGAAAATTTTCGTTAGAAATATTTTCTATAGAAAATTTTCGTTAGAAATATTTTCTATAGAAAATTTTCGTTAGAAATATTTTCTATAGAAAATTTTCGTTAGAAATATTTTCTATAGAAAATTTTCGTTAGAAATATTTTCTATAGAAAAATTTTCGTTAGAAATATTTTCTATAGAAAAATTTTCGTTAGAAATATTTTCTATAGAAAAATTTTCGTTAGAAATATTTTCTATAGAAAAATTTTCGTTAGAAGAATTTTCTATAGAAAAATTTTCGTTGGAAGAATTATCTATAGAAAATTTTCGTTAAGAATATTTTCTATAGACAATTTTCGTTAGAAATATTTTCTATAGAAAATTTTCGTTAGAAATATTTTCTATAGAAAATTTTCGTTAGAAGTATTTTCTTTAGAAAATTTTCGTTAGAAATATTTTCTATAGAAAATTTTCGTTAGAAATATTTTCTATAGAAAATTTTCGTTAGAAAATTTTCGTTAGAAATATTATCTATAGAAAATTTTCGTTAGGAATATTTTATATAGAAAATTTTTGTTAGAAATATTTTCTATAGAAAATTTTCGTTAGAAATATTTTCTATAGAAAATTTTCGTTAGAAATATTTTCTATAGAAAATTTTCGTTAGAAATATTTTCTATAGAAAATTTTCGTTAGAAATATTTTCTATAGAAAATTTTCGTTAGAAATATTTTCTATAGAAAATTTTCGTTAGAAATATTTTCTATAGAAAATTTTCGTTAGAAATATTTTCTATAGAAAATTTTCGTTAGAAATATTTTCTATAGAAAATTTTCGTTAGAAATATTTTCTATAGAAAATTTTCGTTAGAAATATTTTCTATAGAAAATTTTCGTTAGAAATATTTTCTATGGAAAATTTTCGTTAGAAATATTTTCTATAGAAAATTTTCGTTAGTAATATTTTCTATAGAAAATTTTCGTTAGAAATATTTTCTATAGAAAATTTTCGTTAGAAATATTTTCTATAGAAAATTTTCGTTAGATATATTTTCTATAGAAAATTTTCGTTAGAAATATTTTCTATAGAAAATTTTCGTTAGAAGTATTTTCTATAGAAAATTTTCGTTAGAAGTATTTTCTATAGAAAATTTTCGTTAGAAGTATTTTCTATAGAAAATTTTCGTTAGAAGTATTTTCTATAGAAAATTTTCGTTAGAAGTATTTTCTATAGAAAATTTTCGTTAGAAGTATTTTCTATAGAAAATTTTCGTTAGAAATATTTTCTATAGAAAATTTTCGTTAGAAACATTTTCTATAGAAAATTTTCGTTAGAAACATTTTCTATAGAAAATTTTCGTTAGAAATATTTTCTATAGAAAATTTTCGTTAGAAATATTTTCTATAGAAAATTATCGTTAGAAATATTTTCTAACGAAAATTTTCATTAGAAATATTTTCTTTAGAAAATTTTCGTTAGAAATATTTTCTATAGAAAATTTTCGTTAGAAATATTTTCTATAGAAAATTTTCGTTAGAAATATTTTCTATAGAAAATTTTCGTTAGAAATATTTTCTATAGAAAATTTTCGTTAGAAATATTTTCTATAGAAAATTTTCGCTAGAAATATTTTCTATAGAAAATTTTCGTTAGAAATATTTTTTATAGAAAATTTTCATTGGAAATATTTTCTATAGAAAATTTTCGTTAGGAATATTTTCTATAGAAAATTTTCGTTAGAAATATTTTCTATAGAAAATTTTCGTTAGAAATATTTTCTATAGAAAATTTTCGTTAAAAATATTTTCTATAGAAAATTTTCGTTAGAAATATTTTCTATAGAAAATTTTCGTTAGAAATATTTTCTATAGAAAATTTTCGTTAGAAATATTTTCTATAGAAAATTTTCGTTAGAAATATTTTCTATAGAAAATTTTCGTTAGGAATATTTTCTATAGAAAATTTTCGTTAGAAATATTTTCTATAGAAAATTTTCGTTAGAAATATTTTCTATTGAAAATTTTCGTTAGAAATATTTTCTATAGAAAATTTTCGTTAGAAATATTTTCTATAGAAAATTTTCGTTAGGAATATTTTCTATAGAAAATTTTCTTTAGAAATATTTTCTATAGAAAATTTTCGTTAGAAATATTTTCTATAGAAAATTATCGTTAGAAATATTTTCTAACGAAAATTTTCATTAGAAATATTTTCTTTAGAAAATTTTCGTTAGAAATATTTTCTATAGAAAATTTTCGTTAGAAATATTTTCTATAGAAAATTTTCGTTAGAAATATTTTCTATAGAAAATTTTCGCTAGAAATATTTTCTATAGAAAATTTTCGTTAGAAATATTTTCTATAGAAAATTTTCATTAGAAATATTTTCTTTAGAAAATTTTCGTTAGAAATATTTTCTATAGAAAATTTTCGTTAGAAATATTTTCTATAGAAAATTTTCGTTAGAAATATTTTCTATAGAAAATTTTCGTTAGAAATATTTTCTATAGAAAATTTTTGTTAGAAATATTTTCTATAGAAAATTTTCGTTAGAAATATTTTCTATAGAAAATTATTGTTAGAAATATTTTCTAACGAAAATTTTCATTAGAAATATTTTCTTTAGAAAATTTTCGTTAGAAATATTTTCTATAGAAAATTTTCGTTAGAAATATTTTCTATAGAAAATTTTCGTTAGAAGTATTTTCTATAGAAAATTTTCGTAAGAAGTATTTTCTATAGAAAATTTTCGTTAGAAGTATTTTCTATAGAAAATTTTCGTTAGAAGTATTTTGTATAGAAAATTTTCGTTAGAAATATTTTCTATAGAAAATTTTCGTTAGAAATATTTTGTATAGAAAATTTTCGTTAGAAATATTTTCTATAGAAAATTTTCGTTAGAAACATTTTCTAAAGAAAATTTTCGTTAGAAACATTTTCTATAGAAAATTTTCGTTAGAAATATTTTCTATAGAAAATTTTCGTTAGAAATATTTTCTATAGAAAATTTTCGTTAGAAATATTTTTTATCGAAAATTTTCGTTAGAAATATTTTCTATCGAAAATTTTCGTTAGAAATATTTTCTATAGGAAATTTTCGTTAGAAATGTTTTCTATTGAAAATTTTCGTTAGAAATATAGAAAATTTTCGTTAGAAATATTTTCTATAAAAAATCTTCGTTAAAAAAATTTTTGAAGGAAAATTTTCGTTAGAAAAATGTTCTACAAAAAACGTCTCTAGAAGATTTTTATGTCAAAAATTTTGTCTAAAATATAAAGATGTTGCACTTCTATATATTTTCCCATATGGTCGTTTTGAAAAATCCCATTAAAACACGTGCTCATGAAATATATGAGTGGATAAAGCCACTTTAATTTCGCATTTGACAGAATCTTGGATCTTTATATCGAAAATATTTTATATCAAAAATTTTCAATAAAAAATTTCGAAAACTTTTTTGAAAAAAATTTATATCGGAAATTCTTTCTAAGAAAAACTTTTTAACGAAAATTTTCTACAAATTATAGAAAATATCTTTAGAAAATTCTTATATCAAACTTTATTCTAGGAAATTCTCGAGTTAAAAAAAATAAATGGTAAAATTATATTTCAATGTAGAAAATTGTTTGTATAAAAGTTTTTTTCTAATAAAGGCTCTTTTATACCAGTTTTTTATAACAGTTTTCCTTATGGAAAACTTAATTTAAGTTTTTATACAGAAAACTGTTATAATTTTTTTATAATTTTTTGTATAAAATTTTCTGGGCTAGATCGTGTTTATTTCTTTACTTGTCTTAATAGTTCCATAAATATATATAAACCTCTTTCCCCCGATCCCATATCTTATGGGTTAAATTTAAGCTTTTTCTGTTATTGCTGCTGTTCTTGATGTTGTTGTTGTTGTTGTTGTTGCCAGCACTTGTTAAAAATGTGTGAATTGAAATCGCAATCTTACATTCGAGTATTGCGATTGCGATAATAAGACCGACCACAAATAGAAAAATATGAAAATGTCCTTGAAAACAAATAAATATTTGCTTTTGCAAAAAAATGTAGGAAAAAAAACTTCTAAGTGCATTTGAATGCATTTGAAATAAGAAATAATCTTTTGACGCCGTTTTTGTTGTTGTTCTGTTGTTCGGTTCGGTTATGCCATCACATTTTCTCGAATGTGAATTGAAGGCATTTTCTGGGTCTTTTCTAGTTGAACAATGCGGCATCTTGTTCTTAATCAGCCCATGCATTCATTCAATCTTAGAAATGTATACAGTCGGTTAGTCAGGCATTAAATCACTCAGTCAGTCAGTCAGTCAGTCTCTCAGTCATTCATTTAATCATTTAACTCAAGCTGGGAAGGCAGAGGAATCATGTCTTCTATTTATTAAATGCTTTACAAATATTCTTAAATGCATCTACTTATGTTCATACATCTAACAATTTTCTAATCTCTAGTAACTAATAGTTAGAAAAAAAGCACAACTAAAAGAAATAATAATAAATAAAATAATAAAAAGAAACGAAACGAAATACAAAACAGAAAAGCCAAATATCATGGAAATTTATTTAACAACTAAATCTTATATATTATAGTATAAAGTAAGTGCAGTTTAGAGAAGCAAATAGAAAATTACTTGGAGAATATAGGAAAATAAATTTCAAGGCCATTGACACAATCTCAAAGTAAGAAAAAATAAACAAATATTCAAATGGAAAGACGGACGAATGAACGGACAGACAGACGAGCAAGAGTATGCAACAGCAGCTGTAGTCGAACCAACTAATCCATCCAACCATTTATCCAAACAAACAATCAAACATCCATCCGTTCATCAATAAATCTATTGAGGAAAACCGACAAACGTCTTACACCTCAAACTACCAAAAAAAATAGTATAAAAGATACTAAAATGAAACGAGGCCGGGAGTAAGTTTTTCTATAACAAATATTTTCAAAAAATTTTCTACAGAAAATTTTTCTAACGAAAATATTCTATAAAAAATTCTTCTAAGAAAAATCTTACATAGAAAATTCTTGTAACAGAAAGTCTTTTAAAAAAAATTTTCTATAGAAAATTCTTATAAAGAAAATTTTTTTATAGAAAATTCTTCTAACGAAAATTTTTTTATAAAAAATTCTTCTAACGAAAATTTACTATAGAAGATTCTTCTAACGAAAATTTACTATAGAAAATTCTTCTAAGGAAAATTTTTTATAGAAAATTCTTCTAAGGAAAATTTTTTATAATAAATTCTTTTAACGAAAATTTTCAATAGAAAATACTTGTAACAAAAATTTTCTATAGAAAAATCTTCTAACAAAAATTATCTATAGAAAATTCATCTAACTAAAATTTTCTATAAAAAATTCTTCTAACGAAATTGTTCTATAGAAATTTTTGTAACGAAAAATTTGTTATAGAAAATTCTTCTAACTGAAATTTTCTATAGAAAATTGTCCTAAGATAATTTTCTATAGAAAATTCTTTTAACGAGAATTGTCTAACAGAAATTCTTCTAACGAAAATTTTCTGTAGAAAATTCTTTTAACGAAAATATTCTATAAAAAATTCTCCTGACGAAAATTTTCTATAGAAAATTCTTCTAAGGAAAATTTCTATAGAAAATTCTTGTAACGAAAATTTACTATAGAAAAATCTTCAAACAAAAACTTTCTATAGAAAAATCTTCTAACAAAAATTTTCTATAGAAAAATCTTCTAACAAAAATTTTCTATAGAAAATTCTTCTAACGAAAATTTTCTATAGAAAAATCTGCTAACGAAAACTTTCTATAGAAAAATCTTCTAACGAAAATTTTCTATGGAAAATTCTTCTAACTAAAATTTTCTATAACAAATTCTTCTAACAAAAATTTTCTATGGAAAATTTTTCTAACTAACACTTTTTATAGAAAATTCTTTTAACAAAAATTTTCTTTAGAAAATTCTTTTAATAAAAATTTTCATAGAAAATTCTTTTAATAAAAATTTTTCATAGAAAATTCTTTTAACAAAAATTGTCTATAAAATTTTTTTTAAGAAAAAGACAATTTCCTTTAGGAAATTTATTTAACAAAAATTTTCTATAGAAAATTCTTGTAACGAAAATTTACTATAGAAAAATCTTCAAACAAAAACTTTCTATAGAAAAATCTTCTAACAAAAATTTTCTATAGAAAAATCTTCTAACAAAAATTTTTTATAGAAAATTCTTCTAACGAAAATTTTTTATAGAAAAATCTTCTAACAAAAATTTTCTTTAGGAAATTCTTCTAACTAAAATTTTCTATAACAAATTCTTCTAACAAAAATTGTCTATGGAAAATTTTTCTAACTAACACTTTTTATAGAAAATTCTTTTAACAAAAATTTTCTTTAGAAAATTCTTTTAATAAAAATTTTCCATAGAAAATTCGTTTAACAAAAACTGTCTATAAAAATCTTTTTAAGAAAAAGACAATTTCCTTTAGGAAATTTATTTAACAAAAATTTTCTATAGAAAATTCTTTTAACAAAAATTTACTAGAAAATTCTTTTAACAAAAATTTTTTTTATAAAAAAATCTTTAAAAAAAATTTTTATGGAAAATTCCTTTAACAAAAATTTTCTACAGAAAATTCTTTTCACAAAAATTTTTTATAAAGCATACATTTTTATAGAAAATTTTCGTTAGAAAATTCTTTTAAGGAAAATTATCTTTAGAAAATACTTCTAACGGGAAATTTTATAGAAAATTCTTCTAACTGAAATTTTTTATAGAAATTTTTCTATGGAAAATTGTTCTAACGAAAATTTTCTACAGAAAATTTTTGCAACGAAAATTTGCTATAGAAAGCTCTTCTAACAGAAGAAAATTTCTAACGAAAAATTTTTAAAGAAAATTCTTCTAACGAACATTTTTTTATAGAAAATTCTTTTAACGAAAATTTTCTGTAGAAAATTCTATAAAAAATTCTAACGATCATTTTTTCTAGAAAACTCTTCTAACAAAAATTTTCTACAGAAAATTCTTCTAACAAAAATTTTCTGTAGAAAATTCTTCTATCGAAAATTTTTTAAATAAAATTTTTTTAGAAAATTCTTCTATCGAAAATTTTCTATGGAAAATTCTTCTAACAAAAATTTTCTATAGAAAATTCTTTCAACGAAAATTTTCTATAGAAAATTCTTCTTACGAAAATTTTCTATAGAAAATTCTTCTAACTAAAATTTTCTATAGAAAATTATTGTAACCAAAATTTTCCATAGAAAATTCTTTTAAATTTAAAATATTAAGAAATAACGAAAATTTTCGATAAAAAAATCTTCTAACAAAAATTTTCTATGGAAAATTCTTCTAATAAACATTTTCTATAGAAAATTCTTTTAACGAAAATTTTCTATAGAAAATTCTTCTAACGAAAATTTTGTATAGAAAATTCTTCTAACGAAAATTTTGTATAGAAAATTATTCGAAAAAAAAATTTCCATAAAATAATTTTCTTTTAAATTTAAAATATTTTCTATAATTTCTTTAATAACTTTACCAACCTCCCTCGTTAGCAATTTGTTGCTAAAGAATATTTTAAAAAAAGGAATAACAAGCAACCAAATGATCAAGCAACGGAAAAATTAGGCGGCAGCAACGACAATACCGTCGATTGTAATCACTAAACAAATCCAGGAAATTTATTAGAATATACTACAACAACCCATTCAGGCCCTCACAAACACTCACAATCAAATGTGAAAAAAGACATAGAAAAGCCCAGTAGTTCTCTAATAATGTTAAAATTAATAGATTTTTAAACATGTGCTTCATTAGAACGGGTCAAGGGTTGGCTTACAATTAAATAACTTTGAGCTGGACCTTGAATGCATTAAAAATGTGTCTAACAGAATTTGAGACATTCCCTTCAATATGGAACTGCTGGGCTGAGCAGGAAAATCAACAAAAAATCAAAATATGTATAGAAAAAAAGCTTAATTAGCAGCTTCTTTGTTTTTTAAAGCAAAATTGCAACGAATAATAAGTGAAACGGCAAAAAATATTATCGTCTTCATAATTCAGCAACAAAACGTAAGACGTTGTATGTCGTCGGGTTGTCATTATATGACCGCGCCAGCCCATAAACCATAAAGAACAAAATGTAAAAACAAATATTGTATGAAACAATATTAGAAAAAATAAAACAAAACACAACGACAAAAAAGTCATTAAAATTAAATAAAACTAAGGAACAACAACAACAACTAGCACCAGCTCAACCATTAGAAACAATTAGAATTTTAGCAAGAAGCGCAAAAAAGTTAATAGTTTTTGCTATTTAACAAAAACTGTTAAGTTTTCTTCTTGATTTTGTTTCTAGTTAGAAAAAACGCAGAAAGGAAGGGCGGACAGATATAAGCACTTAAGCTGTGATAAGTTAATATTACGAAGATGATGATAATGATGTTTCAGGGTAGCACTCCTTATATGAACATACTCCATTCATTTTTAACCCTCGCCACCTTAGATGGAAAATGTTTAATAAGTTTGTGCTGATGTATGTAACGCATTGAAATAAAGATTTACGACCCACCTTTAATTATACCGATAGTCCTCAAATTATTTCCTGATGAAAAATCTTCAACATTTTTTTTTTATAAATATAAAAATTTTTGAACAATTTCCTATAAAAATACGAAATTTCTGAAAAAATTTCCTATGAAAATACGAAATTTTTGAAAAAATTTCCTATAAAAATAAGAAAAAATTTTCCTATAAAAATAAGAATTTTTTTAAAATTTTCCTATAAAATAAAGAAATTTTTGAAAAATTTCCTATAAAAATAAGAAATTTTTGAAAAATTTCTTATAAAAATAAGAAATTTTTGAAAAATTTCCTATAAAAATAAGAAACTTTAAAAAAATTTCTATAAAAATAAGAAATTTAAAAAAAAATCTATAAAAATAAGAAATTTTTGTAAAATTTCCTATAAAAAATAAGAAATTTTTAAAAAATTTCCTATAAAAATAAGAATTTTTTGAAAAATTTCCTATAAAAACGAGAAATTTTTGAAAAATTTCCTACAAAAATAAGCAATTTTTGAAAAATTTCCTATAAAAATAAGAAATTTTTGAAAAATTTCCTATAAAAATAAGAAAATTTTGAAAAATTTCCTGTAAATATAAGAATTTTTGACAAATTTCCTATAAAAATAAGAAATTTTTGAAACATTTCCTACAAAAAAAAATATTTTGAAAAATTTCCTATAAAAATAAAAAATATGTGAAAAATTTCCTATAAAGATAAGAAATTTTTGAAAAAATTCCTATAAAAATAAGAAATTCTTAAAAAATTTCCTATAAAAAATAAGAAATTTTTGAAAAATTTCCTATAAAAATAAGAAATTAAAAAAAAAATTCTATAAAAATAAAAAATTCTTGAAAATTTGCTATTTGAAAAATTTCTTATAAAAATAAGAAATTCTTGCAAAATTTCCTATGAAAATAAGAAATTTTTGAAAAATTTCCTACAAAAATAAGAAATTTTTGAAAAAACTCATATAAGACTAAGATATTTTTGAAAATATTCCTATAAAAAATAAGAAATTTTTGAAAAATTTCCTACAAAAATAAGAAATTTTTCAAAAAATTTCCTATAAAAATAACAAATTTTTGAAAAATTTCCTATAAAAATAAAAAATTTTTGAAATATTTCCTACAAAAATAAGAATTTTTTGAAAAATTTTCTATAAAAATAAGAAATTTTTGAAAAATTTCCTACAAAAAAAAAAAATTGAAAAATTTCCTATAAAAATAAGAAATATTTGAAAATTTTCCTATAAAGATAAGAAATTTTTGAAAAATTTCCTATAAAAATAAGAAATTCTTAAAAAATCCCTATAAAAAATAAGAAATTTTTGAAAAATTTCCTATAAAATTAAGAAATTTCCATAAAAATAAGAAATTTTTGAAAATTTTCCTATAAAAATAAGAATTTTTTTAAAATTTTCCTATAAAATAAAGAAATTTTTGAAAAATTTCCTATAAAAATAAAAAATTTTTGAAATTTTTTCCTATAAAAATGAGAAATTTTAAAAAAATTTCTATAAAAATAAGAAATTTAAAAAAAAATTCTATAAAAATAAGAAATTTTTGTAAAATTTCCTATAAAAAATAAGAAATTTTTGAAAAATTTCCTATAAAAATAAGAATTTTTTGAAAAATTTCCTATAAAAATAAGAATTTTTGAAAAATTTCCTATAAAAATAAGAAATTTTTGAAGCATTTCCTACAAAAAAAAATATTTTGAAAAATTTCCTATAAAAATAAAAAATATGTGAAAAATTTCCTATAAAGATAAGAAATTTTTGAAAAATTTCCTATAAAAATAAAAAATTCTTGAAAAATTTCTTATAAAAAAAAGAAATTCTTGCAAAATTTTCTATGAAAATAAAAAAATTTTGAAAAATTTCCTATAAAAAAATTTTTGAAAAAACTCATATAAGCCTAAGATATTTTTGAAAATATTCCTATAAAAATAAGAAATTTTTGAAAAATTTCCTATAAAAATAAGAAATTCTTAAAAAAATTTCTATAAAAAATAAGAAATTGTTGAAAAATTTCCTACAAAAATAAGAAATTTTTGAAAAATTTCCTATAAAAATAAGAAATTTTTGAAAAATTTCCTATAAAGATAGGAAATTTTTGAAAAATTTCCTATAAAGATAGGAAATTTTTGAAAAATTCCCTATAAAAATAAGAAATTTTTGAAAAATTTCCTATAAAAATAAGAAATTTTTAAAAAAATTTCTATAAAAATAAGAAATTTTAGAAAAATTTCCTACAAAAATAAGAAATTTTTGAAAAATTTCCTACAAAAAAAATATTTTGAAAAAATTCCTATAAATTTAAGAAATATTTGAAAAATTTCCTATAAAGATAAAAAATTTTTTAAATATTTCCTATAAAAAATAAGAAATTTTTGAAAAAAAATCCTATAACAATAAGAAATTTTAAAAAAATTTCTATAAATATAAAAAATTTTTGAAAATTTCCCTATAAAAATAAGAAATGTTTTAAAATTTTCCTATAGAAATAGAAATTTTTGAAAAATTTCCTATAAATATAAAAAATTCTTGAAAAATTTCCTATAAAAAATAAGAAATTTTTAAAAAATTTTCTATAAAAAAATAGAATATCTATTGCTTATATTTCCCTTTTAAATGCTAACGAACCCTATAGCTCTTTTTAAAAATCTTTTTAATATTATATTTCTTTTGAAAATTTTTGTTACAAGTAAAAGAACAAAGTTAATAATTTTTAACATTAAAAGACTAAAGATTTGTTTATATTACAAAAAAAAAGTAAATTTACTCGTTGTAAACAAATAAAAAATATGTTAATATTTATCTTTTTATTCAAATGTATCTTTTGTTTTCCTCATTCAGACAATATCTGTCTTCATTCATGTCAGTCCATTTGTTCATTTAGTCATTCTTTATCCATTACGAGCATGAATATCCTCTAATCAGAAATGACAGAAAAATTATATACAATTGTTAAAACAAAAAGTAACAACAAAAAAAAGTTAAATGTTTATGTTATAGTACAAGAAATCGTGTATGAATAAATTTTTTTAAATAAAATAAATTTAATTTTAAAAAAGATGTAAAGAAAGAGATAATGAAGAAAAAAATCAGTCAGCGGAAATGGTGTAAATTATTATATCTCGAATCAGGTGACATAATTTTTAATGGAACTCTTGTATTCAATCCTGATCACTATAACAATCACGATTTCTCACTAATACCATAATAAACTTGATTAATCAATTTTTATTTAAAGAAACAAACAAATGAATTAAATTGTTAAGCAAAATTATGACATTTTAAAATGAATGAATAAATGACATCAAGTTGGTCAAAGTCAAAGAAAGTCAGTCAATCAGTCAGTAAGTGACTCAAAACAAGAAGCGATTACGAAATTCAATTAGTCTGAATTATCCTGATATATTCATGTTCAAATTTTGTTGATGTTGTTGTTTTGTTAATGTTCTTGTTATGACATCGTTTTAATTAAACTGTTGATCAAACTTATATCTTAATGTCATCGCTGTTCTGTGATTTTTTTTATAAAATCTTTTAAAATGTTAACAAAAATCGCAGCTAATTTTAATGCAATTAAGTGGATACCATTAAAAGTACAGCAAAAAAAGTTAAGGAAAAAAAAACGTTGGTCAAGCTTGAATACAAGATACCCTTCCCCTAACCCCATTAGCAACCAAGTTTTTTACATCAAAATAAAGAAATAATTTCCAGAATTTTTTTATAAAAAAAAAAAAAAATTTTGAAAAATTTCCTATAAGAAAAATTTGTATAAAAAATTTGTATAAAATTTCATATAAAAATTAAAAATTTTTTTAAAAATTTCCCATCAAAATTAGAAAGTTTTAAAAAATTTCTATAGAAATAAGAAATTTTTGAAAAATTTCCTATAAAATAAAAAATACTTTCTATTAAAAAAAATGTATTTCTTAAAAATTGTCTATTAAAATAAGAAATTATTTCAAAATTTCCCCTTAAAAGAGGAAATTATGAAAAATTTCCTATCAAACTTTGAAATTTTTGAAAAATATCCTATAAAAACTAAAAAAAATTTAATAAATTCCTATAAAAATATGAAAACTTATAAAAAATTTCCTATAAAATTTCGACAAAAATAAGAAAATTTTCCTATAAAAATAAAAAAAATTAAAAATTTCCCATAAAAATAAGAAATTTTTTTAGCCCCACTAGCGACAACAAATTTTTATACCTAAAAATAAAAAAATAATTTCCAGAATTTTTTTATAAAAATAAGAAATTTTTGAAAAATTTCCTATAATAATAAGAAATTTTTGAAAAATTTCCTATAAAAATAAGAAATTTTTGAAAAATTTCCTATAAAAATAAGAAATTTTTGAAAATTTTTCCTATAAAAATAAGAAATTTTTGAAAAATTTCCGAAGAAAAAGGAAATTTTTTCAGAGTCGATCGTAATTGTAACCATTTGCCGACACGCCTAATACACTTCTTATTTACCATGGTGTAGGGTATAAAAAGGAAGTTATTTAAAATAAAGCGAACCGAATAAAAAACATTATAAACAATTAAAATAATTTAAATTACTACTCAACATGTCAAATGATTGAATCGTTAACCAACAAAAAAAAAACTAAAAGTGTCAAACAAAATTTGTCGCATGATGAAACTAATAAGCAAAAAATCATACAATTATAACATGAATTAGAAACAAAGACGGACGAATACAGTGGAACACAAAAAATTTCTTTTTTGTATAAGACATTTTTCAAAAATTTCTTATTTTTATAGGAAATTTTTCAAAAAATTCTTATTTTTCTAGGAAAATTTTCAAGAATTTCTTATTTTTATAGGAAATTTTTCTAAAATTTCTTTTTTGTATAGGAAATTTTTTAAAAATTTCTTATTTTTATAGGAAATTTTTCAAAAATTTCTTATTTTTATAGGAAATTTTTCAAAAATTTCTTATTTTTATAGGAAAGTTTTCAAAAATTTCTTATTTTTATAGGAAAGTTTTCAAAAATTTCTTATTTTTATAGGAAATTTTTCAAAAATTTCTTATTTTTATAGGAAATTTTTCAAAAATTTCTTATTTTTATAGGAAATTTTTCAAAAATTTCTTATTTTTATAGGAAATTTTTCAAAAATTTCTTATTTTTATAGGAAATTTTTCAAAAATTTCTTATTTTTATAGGAAATTTTTCAAAAATTTCTTATTTTTATAGGAAATTTTTCAAAAATTTCTTATTTTCATAGGAAATTTTTCAAAAATTTCTTATTTTTATAGGAAATTTTTCAAAAATTTCTTATTTTTATAGGAAATTTTTTAAAAATTTCTTATTTTTATAGGAAATTTTTCAAAAATTTCTTATTTCTATAGGAAATTTTTCGAAATTTTCCTATTTCTATAGGAAATTTTTGTAAAAATTTTTAAAAATTTCTTGTTTTTATTGGAAATTTTTCGAAAATTTACCTATTTTTATAGGAAATTTTTTAAAAATTTCTTATTTTAATAGGAAATTTTTCAAAATTTTTTATTTTTATAGGAAATTTTTCAAAAATTTCTTATTTCTATAGGAATTTTTTTTAAAAATTTCTTACTTTTAATGAAAATTTTTCAAAAATTTCTTATTTTTATAGGAAATTTTCAAAAATTTCTTATTTTTATAGGAAATTTTTTAAAAAAAATTCTTATTTTTATAGGAAATTTTTCAAAAACTTCTTATTTTTATAGGAAATTTTTCAAAAATTTCTTATTTTTATAGGAATTTTTTCAAAAATTTCTTATTTTTATAGGAAATTTTTCAAAAATTTCTTATTTTTGTAGGAAATTTTTCAAAAATTTCTGATTTTTACAGGAAATTTTTCAAAAATTTCTTATTTTTAAAGGAATTTTTTCAAAAATTTCTTATTTTTATAGGAAATTTTTCAAAAATTTTTCATTTTTATAGGAAATTTTTAAAAAAATTCTTATTTTTATAGGAAATTTATCAAAAATTTCTTATTTTTATAGGAAATTTTTCAAAAATTTCTTATTTTTATAGGAAATTTTTCAAAAATTTCTTATTTTTATAAGAAAATTTTTCAGAAATTTCTTATTTTTAAAGGAAATTATTCAAAAATTTACCTATTTTTATAGGGAATTTTTTAAAAATTTCTTATTTTAATAAAAAATTTTTCAAAAATTTCTTATTTTTATAGGAAATTTTTCAAAAATTTCTTATTTTTGTAGGAAATTTTTCGACAATTTCTTATTTTTATAGGAAATTTTTCAAAAAAATCTTAAATTTATAGGAAATTTTTTTAAAATTTTTTATTTTTATAAGAAATTTTTCAAAAATTTTGTATTTTTCGGGATATTTTTTTGAAATTTCCTATTTTGATAGGAAATTTTTCAAAAATTTCTTATTTTTATTGGAAATTTTTCAAAAATTTACCTATTTTTATAGGAATTTTTTTTAAAAATTTCTCATTTTAATAGGAAAGTTTTCAAAATTTTTCATTTTTATAGGAAATTTTTCAAAAATTTCTTATTTCTGTTGGAATTTTTTTAAAAATTTCTTACTTTTAATGGAAATTTTTCAAAAATTTCTTATTTTTATAGGAAATTTTTCGAAAATTTATGATTTTTATAGAAAATTTTTCAAAAATTTCTTATTTTTGTAAGAAATTTTTCGAAAATTTCTTATTTTTATAGGAAATTTTTCAAAAATTTCTTACTTTTATAAGAAAATTTTTCAGAAATTTTTATTTCTAAAGGAAATTTTTCAAAAATTTACCTATTTTTATAGGAAATTTTTTTTAAATTTCTTATTTTTATAGAAAATTTTTGAAAAATTTCTTATTTTAATAGGAAATTTTTCAAAATTTGTTATTTTTATAGGAAATTTTTCAAAAATTTCTTATTTTTAATGGAAATTTTTTTTAGAAATTTCTTATTTTTAATGGAAATTTTTTTAGAAATTTCTTATTTTTATAGAAATTTTTTTTATTTTTATTAAAAATTTTCAAACACTTTCCCACTGTTTTGAGTTAAATACTATCAATTGCAATTGGAAGTAACAACTTAACAAAGAAAATTAAAATTTTGTATAATTCTTAACAATTTTGGTGATTGTTGGTTGTTTCTTTTTTTAAAATAATTTTCGTCCAAAATAAAAAGCAATTCACCTGCTGATGTCATAGTATCTTTTGCATCAATTAGCTTTAAACAATGCACAGTCAAACATAAAATAAAATTATCCAAAAACAATTAAATGCGAAAACAACAAAGTATGAAATAATAATAATAACAATAATATTTAATAACAATTTCTTTGTAAGGTAATAAATAACAACAAAAAATATTAAATTAGTAACGAAAAAAGAAGAAACAAAAAACCAGGAATGACAAACAGATGAATGGATGAATTCATTAATTTTGCAACGGCTATGACTCAAAACTAAAATATGAACAACAAAAAAATTTATAACTAAAAATAAAATGAAACAATTTAACACGAATGTCAGTTGAAAAATGATTTGTTTAAAAAAGTTTTTATGGCACAAACTCTCGTCCATCTGTCCGTCCGTCCATCCATCCATCTATAACCACATAACTATTGAATGGTTTCCCCCTTCTCTACATGTGTCGGAATAAACGTGTTAAAATTTATAATTTTGAAAAAAAGCAAAAGAAACGCATTCATTTTCTTTTATTTCAATCCATTCCATTTTTAATGTTTCACTATAAACTTTTTAATACTTAACAATTTTTAGATATTTATGCCTGTGAATGCCTTAATAATAATAATAATATTTAAATTCATTTTTGGCACAAGTGCCAAAACATAAATTGTCTGATTTTTATACATTTCGTCTTGTTGATCATCATCATTATCATAATGATCATCTTCTTTACAAACGATTTATGTTTTTTTCGTTTATGTGAAAAATGAACACAAATCATCACAGCACGAGACAACAAAACAGACATGATGTAGACATTAAATGCAACAACTAAAATAACAACAACAGCAACAACTTTAAGAAAAAAAAATCATCATAAAAATATTTATTCAAAAATGAATAGTTCAAAATATAACAAATAAAATAATTTTGTTATAATAAATTAAATTACACTAACAAAATTTTAAAGATATTTATTTATGAATGTTTACCATTAGTTAGAAAAAACACCCTACACTATTCAAAGGTCAGCTAATACACAGTTATATGCAGACACTTTTAGCAAACTTCACCAATTCCCATTTAATGCATATTCTTGCATATTTTTGCCTTAACTGCATATATTTTTAGTATCAATGAAACGAAATTTTTTGAGGAGAAAATTTTATGAAATTAATTTTCAAATATAATTTCTATCATGTGGCCACCACGGCTGGCGCGTAGAAAGCACAATCTGGTACTCCAATTACACTGCTCTGCAGCCAAATCCTTCTTTTAATAAAACTATGTGGACTACATGGATTTTGATGCGCTAAACTCAGATCCGTTGTCGGTTTTTTTCCATCAGATCTGTATTTTTTTTATGGGCGTGGCAAATTTTTCACCTTAAATTATTCAGGTACGGAGACCTATTTCGTCCTAACTCGAAAGCGACTCATCCGATTTTCAAAATTAGCTCTTAGAAAAATATTTAAAATGTTAAAATTTTACTTTATCTTGTTTTTTAATTACATTTTTAACCTGAAAAAAATTACGAATTTCGCACGAAAAAAAAATTTTTCTCCATTAATTTCTAAATAACTCTAAAACGATAAGAGGTACAGAAAAATTATATAGGACTAAAATAAATGCAATTTTGTTATGCCTCTTCAAGTGTTTTAATTTTGAAAATCGGATGAGTCTTTCTCGAGTTAGGACGAAATAGGTCTCCGTACCTGACTAATTTAAGGGGAAAAATTTGCCACGCCCATAAAAAAATCCAGATCTCATGGAGAAAAACCGAAAACGGATTTGAGTTTAGCGCATCAAGATCCATATAGTCCGCATAGTTTTATTAAAAGGAAAGACAAAAAATGAATTTTTGCAGAGCAGTGTTATCAGGAAATCACTTTTTCCTGCATTTGCGGCCTTATAAATCAATTGTACCGCCCGATGTGTGGCCCCGTCCTTCTTCATATATCATCAAAGATAACACCAAGTAATTGAGGTACTAAAAAATTTCTAATTTTGTTGCTGGCGGAGTCATCAAAAACGTTTATAGGCAAAATGTTGATGTTAATAGTGATATAGCGTTCACTATTTATAGCAACATTCTGGCCATCATCGTTTTTGAAGACATATGGGCCAATGACACTTCCACCCTACAAAGCGCATCAAACAGTAACGTGTGGGTTCGCCTAACTCCAAATGCAACCAGAAATGGTCTTCATCAGACCGAATGGAAGTTCCAAATTAATATCAATTTGTGTTTCAGCCCATTCGCCGAATCGGCTCTGGTGTAAGCCGATTCATAATGAAGCTTTAAAGCAAACTAAAAAAAAACGAAATATCAGCTATAAAATGGGTGACACTTTAAAGAAAAACAAGATTTATATGAGAGGAAGGCAAAAATTTACAATAAAAACAAAACAAAATTACAATAAAATTTTATGAGCTGGGCATGTGGTGTACCACATTACCTGCCCATTTTTAAAGTCGTTTTTATTTGGATTTCAAATATTTTCTAAAATATCCCTGAAATTTGAATCGGACAAAAACTAAAACTTTGACAAACCAATAACAATAAGCTATACCACATTACCAACACCACCTCTATTTTATCTTGAAGACGACTTGTAAAATTACCCATTAATAGATTAAAAACAAAATTGTCCTTAAGTCATGCCAACACAGGATTTTTGTGCGGTCAACGGGTTTTGAAATTTGTATTACAATAAAATTTTTTGTTAAAAAATATTTTTTAAAAATTCATTAAAAAAAATGGCAATAGAATTGAGATTTTGCCCATAAATCCCAGTACTTATAAATCTATCCATCTATATTTTACCCTAGTTCCCATATAAGATCTAATTTGCGAGACAGAACAAATACGAATTATAGTATCTATGCAAAATATCAACATTAAGTAAAGATTATTATCTAAATGGAAATTCATAACCTTTTTCAGTTTTAGCTTTTCTTTAATTTGCTTTGTGATACAAAAAGACTCATAAAAACGCTTTGCAAGCTTACTTACTTATTTACTTAAATGGCCTGTAATTACAACCTGTTTAGGTCAAAGGCCGAGCATATTTTAGAATTCAAGCACCTCTATCTTGTGCACATATTCTCCAATTTCGTATACCAAGTTTCAAAAGATTTTCTTCTACTTGGACGCCCTCTTCTACGCGTTCCCTCTGGATCATTATCGAAAACTTTTTTTGCCGGAGTATTTTCATCCATTCGCACAACATGTCCTAGCCAACGCAGACGCTGTTGCTTAATGCGTTTTACTATGTCAATGTCAGCGTATAACTCATACAGCTCATGGTTCATTCGATATCTATACTCATTGTTGACGCAGACTGGTCCAAAGATTCTTCGTAGAATTTTCCTCTCAAATACTCCAAGGATAGCTTCATCTGTCTGTGCAAGTGCCCATGATTCAGCACCATACAATAACACGGGTAGTATGAGCGTTTTATAGAGCGTGATTTTAGTTCTTACAGAGAGGACTTTATTTCTTAGCTGTTTGCTTAGTCCAAAATAGCATCGATTGGCAAGTATGATTCTATGTTTGATTTCGAAGCTTATATCGTTGTTGATGTTCACAGCGGTACCAAGGTATACAAATTCTTTTACAACCTCGAAGCTATAGTTCTCAACGGACACATGTGATCCGATTCTAGTGGTCTGTCTGCCTGTAGAAACCATCAGTTTTGTTTTTGATTCATTTACAGCTAGACCCATTTTGTTTGATTCCTTCTCGATATTGGAAAAGGCGGCAGTTACATCGCGTAGAGTGCGTCCTATAATATCAATGTCATCGGCAAACGCGAGTAACATATGTTTTCTATTGAAAATTGTTCCTGTTGTATTGGCTGCTGCATCTCGCAAGATTTTCTCTAACGCAATATTGAAGAGGTCACAAGATAAACTGTCACCTTGCCTGAATCCCCGTTTAGTTATGAAGGACTCTGATAGGTTCTTACCTATCTTAACAGATGATGTTGTATTAGTAAGTGTCATCCTGCATAACTTTATAAGCTTCGTAGGGATGCCGAACTCAGACATTGCTTCAAACACCTTCTTCCGTATCAGGCTGTAAAAAGCAGCTTTGTAGTCAACAAAGGGATGATACGTATCGATTTGTTTCTCCTGGGTCTTCTCTAGGATTTGACGTAGAGTAAAGATCTGGTCAGTGGTTGATTTACCTGGTCTAAAGCCGCATTGGTATGTCCCAATTATTTCGTTTACTTTGGGCTTTAGCCTTTCACACAGTATGGTCGATAAAGTCTTATATGCAATTGAGAGGACGCTTATCCCTCTATAATTTGCACATACAGTTTTATCTCATTTTTTGTGGACTGGACAAAGGACACTGAGATTCCAATCGTCCGGCATGTGTTCTTCTGACCATATGTATTCTAGGAGCCGGGACATATACTTTATCAGCTCATCACCTCCAGCCTTAAAAAGCTCTGCTGGCAAACCATCGGCACCAGCAGCTTTATTATTTTTTAATCGCGCTATTGCAGTTCTAACCTCGTTCAGGTTGGGTGGTGGACATATAACGCCGTCATCATTGATTTGTTCAGGCGTGTCATCTTGGTCGCTTTCATTTGCAACCAACAACTTGCAAAAGTGCTCCTTCCACAGTTTCAATACGCTTTCTGTATCTGTGACCAGATTTCCTTGGTCGTCCTTACAGGAAAGGATACAGTTGCTATAACCATCCGTCTGATGCTTAATTTTTTGGTAAAATTTACGGATTTCATTTTGTGTCCTATACAACTCAATCTCCTCAAACACACGTCTCTCCATATCTTTCTTTTTTTTTGCGGAATAGTCGTTGTTCTTCCCTCTTTTTCTCTCGATATCTTTCTAAACATCCACGAGTAACTGCTGACTGCAGAGTTGCCCTGTAGGCCGCATTTTTCTCAGCAGTGGCGTTGCGGCACTCCTCGTCGTACCAAGAGTTTTTAGCATGAGGGCTTTGGTACCCTATTGCCGATTTTGCAGCAGACTTCATGGAGTTGGCAATATGTTGCCATAGCGTGTAGATATCGTTTGAGTCAGAGTTATTCTCTCTTAGCAATTGAGTTGTCCGTTTGGTGTAATCAGTGGCAATTTGCTGAGATTTTAATTTCTTCACGTCATACTTCTTTTGCGCTTCTGCCTGTACGCTCCTCGACACACTTAGACGTGTTCTCACCTTGGCTACAACAAGGTAGTGATCGGAGTCTATGTTAGCTCCTCGCATGGAACGCACATCTAACACACTTGATGAGTGTCTTCCATCAACTAAAATATGGTCTATTTGATTTTTCGTAAGTTGATCAGGAGACACCCATGTAGCCTTGTGTATATTAAGGTGTGGAAATCTGGTGCTGCTCACGACCATATTGCGAGCAGCCGCAAAGGAGATTAATCTCATACCATTGTCAGTGGTTACGCTGTGTAAACTAAATTTACCAACAGTAGGCTCAAAACAACTTTCATGCCCTAACTTTGCGTTAAAATCACCCAGTATTATCTTAACGTCGTGATTAGGGCAGCTATCGCAAACTTCCTCAAGTTGTTCATAAAAGGCTTCCTTTACATCATCATCTTTCTCCTCTGTTGGAGCGTGAGCACAAATCAAACTCAGATGGAAGTACTTAGCCTTGACGCGTATTGTCGCTAGTCTTTCGCTTACTGGTGTGAACCTGGAAACAAGATTTCGCAATCTTTTGTTAACCATAAAACCGCAACCAAACTCGTGCTTACTCTCATGGCAGCTGTAATACAGGTCACCTTTTGATGTTTTGGCGACACCGTTGGCTAGTTAAAAATACCACAAAAAATCTTGCAAAAAGTGCGTAGTCATAATATAATCACACAAATGATCGTAATATGACCACAAAAAGACTCGTATCTCGTTATGGATGATGTGACTTAGTTGATAAGCACATTGACTACTAAGCATTACATATCACATTCAGCCTGAGTTCAATCCTCGGTCTCGGCAACAACAATTTCTGTAAGTATTAATGAAACTTCACTGTTCTAAAAATAGATATGAAGTTGTTGAGCTTAATTTTTTTTAACAAATCTAGGAATTTATGTGCAGTCATAATGTAATCATAATTGTTTAGAAAAACGAGTCATTAAAGACTTTTTCTGAAGAGTCGTATGAGTCTTACACAAAAAAATCATTTTTTACTCATAAGTGATATCACAAACGATCATTTTAATCGTGAAGTGGAGTCAAAAAGACTCATAACTGATTCAAATTTTCAAAATATGCTAGCTGAGGTGATTCTCATTAAAAAAAATTCACGGTCATTAAGAATGTAGCCCAAACTGAATATAAAATACTTAAAGTGCACGATGTAAGGAGGAGACTAAAAGCAAATTTAGATATATTTTAGAAAAGATACATTAGAAAACATTTTTCCGGTTTCTCTGGTTTTAAGACCATTTTGGTTCCCCTGTTTATTTTTATTATTATTTACTATTCAAACACAATTTCGTCTGAATGATGATGATAAAGTAAAAATTCATTTTATTTTTTGTTCAAATCAGAACCAAAAATTTTTATTCTTTTTCCTTTTTTGCCAAAAAAAAACTGAAATCCAAGAATATAAAAACTTACAATGAAAAAAAAGCCGAAACGCTTAGATGATGATAAATGATTTATTTTGTTGTGTTTCGACCATAAAAATTCTGAAATTTTGTGAAAAATGTGCAACAATGTCGATTTTTTTTATATTTTCGGTCTTTAAACATAAACAAATTTTAAATAAAAAATAAAGAAAAAAACATTTTGTTAAACAAAAAACGTACAAATTGTTCATATTTTATATTTATTTGTTCGTTAGTATCATTCATAACCATCTTTGGACTCTATTTAATTGGTTTGGGATTATTTGAGATTGGGTTTGGATTGGATTGGATTGGATTGGAGGAGCTTTTTAGATTGATGGTGATGTTAAGGCTAAAAAGCAATTTGTTTATTTGTTTAAAAGACATGAGCTCATATCAGAGAATAAACATTCCTTTAACACTTGTTGCCCATGTATAAAAATTCTTTTGTTGCTTCCAAAAATTTATTTTGGTATAAATGAATAATATAATGAACATAAAATGAACAAATAATAAAACTTTACAGAAGGAGGAATGAGTATGAATTGTTAAAGCACTAAACCCATAACCAAATTTTTATTATAATTAGATGCAATTAATAACACCAGCCAACAAAATTCAACTTTGTTGACCAGTTTGATTATCTTTTATTGCAAACGGGTAGATGAGATGTTAACTCGTTATTTTTCCTAATTTAAAAAACCCATTTTGAAAAATTTTATTACAAGAACTCCTCTTTCCAAAAATTGAAAGTGAATGAACTTTAATTTTGATCCAAAAACAAATCTTATTAACTTTTTTTCATTTAACACACCTTTAAAATCGAATCTGTTTTCTGGCCTTAAGTAAATTTTCTTAAATCCCCTTAAAAAATGTAAAAAAAAAGTAAATTAATGTTTTAAAAAAAATTGTCATCTTAATGACCTTGATTTTTATTTTCGGTTTCTGCTTTTTTAAACCTTAAAATCTGAAAACAAAATCTTCTGTAAATTATACATTTGGCTTAAATAAAGAATTTTGAGTACAAAACTCGCCAAAACAAAAAACCTGTAGCCATTAAAAAGTCAAATAAAAAAAATATTTTATTGAGGACTTCTTACTTTTTCTTCTGAAACGCAAACAAATAAGAAAACGCATAATTTTTAAAAGTAAATTGATTTTTGTATGGATTTGAAATCAAACTTGCTTGTTTGAAATTGCAGATGTTTTAAGTTCTTTATGACCCAACCTATTAAATATTCAACTTTTCTATAGACTTCAACTTTTCTATAGAAATGTCTTCTTAACGTCAACTTTTCCATAGAAATGTCTTCCTAACGTCAACTTTTCTAGAGAAATGTCTTCCTAACGTCAACTTTTCTATAGAAATGTCTTCCTAACGTCAACTTTTCTATAGAAATGTCTTCCTAACGTCAACTTTTCTATAGAAATGTCTTCCTAACGTCAACTTTTCTATAGAAATGTCTTCCTAACGTCAACTTTTCTATAGAAATGTCTTCCTAACGTCAACTTTTCTATAGAAATGTCTTCCTAACGTCAACTTTTCTACAGAAACGTCTTCCTAACGTCAACTTTTCTATAGAAATGTCTTCCTAACGTCAACTTTTCTATAGAAATGTCTTCCTAACGTCAACTTTTCTATAGAAATGTCTTCCTAACGCAACTTTTCTATAGAAATGTCTTCCTAACGTCAACTTTTCTATAGAAATGTTGTCCTATCGTCAACTTTTCTATAGAAATGTTATCCTATCGTCAACTTTTCTATAGAAATGTTGTCCTATCGTCAACTTTTCTATAGAAATGTTGACCTATCGTCAACTTTTCTATAGAAATGTTGTCTTATCGTCAATTTTTCTATAGAAATGTTGTCCTATCGTCAACTTTTCTATAGAAATGTTGTCCTATCGTCAACTTTTCTATAGAAATGTTGTCCTATCGTCAACTTTTCTATAGAAATGTTGTCCTATCGTCAACTTTTCTATAGAAATGTTGTCCTATCGTAAACTTTTCTATAGAAATGTTGTCCTATCGTCAACTTTTCTATAGAAATGTTGTCCTATCGTCAACTTTTCTATAGAAATGTTGTCCTATCGTCAACTTTTCTATAGAAATGTTGTCCTATCGTCAACTTTTCTATAGAAATGTCTTCCTAACGTCAACTTTTCTATAGAAATGTCTTCCTAACGTCAACTTTTCTATAGAAATGTCTTCCTAACGTCAACTTTTCTATAGAAATGTCTTCCTAACGTCAACTTTTCTATAGAAATGTCTTCCTAACGTCAACTTTTCTATAGAAATGTCTTCCTAACGTCAACTTTTCTATAGAAATGTCTTCCTAACGTCAACTTTTCTACAGAAACGTCTTCCTAACGTCAACTTTTCTATAGAAATGTCTTCCTAACGTCAACTTTTCTATAGAAATGTCTTCCTAACGTCAACTTTTCTATAGAAATGTCTTCCTAACGCAACTTTTCTATAGAAATGTCTTCCTAACGTCAACTTTTCTATAGAAATGTTGTCCTATCGTCAACTTTTCTATAGAAATGTTATCCTATCGTCAACTTTTCTATAGAAATGTTGTCCTATCGTCAACTTTTCTATAGAAATGTTGACCTATCGTCAACTTTTCTATAGAAATGTTGTCTTATCGTCAATTTTTCTATAGAAATGTTGTCCTATCGTCAACTTTTCTATAGAAATGTTGTCCTATCGTCAACTTTTCTATAGAAATGTTGTCCTATCGTCAACTTTTCTATAAAAATGTTGTCCTATCGTCAACTTTTCTATAGAAATGTTGTCCTATCGTAAACTTTTCTATAGAAATGTTGTCCTATCGTCAACTTTTCTATAGAAATGTTGTCCTATCGTCAACTTTTCTATAGAAATGTTGTCCTATCGTCAACTTTTCTATAGAAATGTCTTCCTAACGTCAACTTTTCTATAGAAATGTCTTCCTAACGTCAACTTTTCTATAGAAATGTCTTCCTAACGTCAACTTTTCTATAGAAATGTCTTCCTAACGTCAACTTTTCTATAGAAATGTCTTCCTAACGTCAACTTTTCTATAGAAATGTCTTCCTAACGTCAACTTTTCTATAGAAATGTCTTCCTAACGTCAACTTTTCTACAGAAACGTCTTCCTAACGTCAACTTTTCTATAGAAATGTCTTCCTAACGTCAACTTTTCTATAGAAATGTCTTCCTAACGTCAACTTTTCTATAGAAATGTCTTCCTAACGCAACTTTTCTATAGAAATGTCTTCCTAACGTCAACTTTTCTATAGAAATGTTGTCCTATCGTCAACTTTTCTATAGAAATGTTATCCTATCGTCAACTTTTCTATAGAAATGTTGTCCTATCGTCAACTTTTCTATAGAAATGTTGACCTATCGTCAACTTTTCTATAGAAATGTTGTCTTATCGTCAATTTTTCTATAGAAATGTTGTCCTATCGTCAACTTTTCTATAGAAATGTTGTCCTATCGTCAACTTTTCTATAGAAATGTTGTCCTATCGTCAACTTTTCTATAGAAATGTTGTCCTATCGTCAACTTTTCTATAGAAATGTTGTCCTATCGTAAACTTTTCTATAGAAATGTTGTCCTATCGTCAACTTTTCTATAGAAATGTTGTCCTATCGTCAACTTTTCTATAGAAATGTTGTCCTATCGTCAACTTTTCTATAGAAATGTTGTCCTATCGTCAACTTTTCTATAGAAATGTTGTCCTATCGTCAACTTTTCTATAGAAATGTTGTCCTATCCTCAACTTTTCTATAGAAATGTTGTCCTATCGTCAACTTTTCTATAGAAATGTTGTCCTATCGTCAACTTTTCTATAGAAATGTTGTCCTATCGTAAACTTTTCTATAGAAATGTTGTCCTATCGTCAACTTTTCTATAGAAATGTTGTCCTATCGTCAACTTTTCTATAGAAATGTTGTCCTATCGTCAACTTTTCTATAGAAATGTTGTCCTATCGTCAACTTTTCTATAGAAATGTTGTCCTATCGTCAACTTTTCTATAGAAATTTTGTCCTATCGTCAACTTTTCTATAGAAATTTTGTCCTATCGTCAACTTTTCTATAGAAATGTTGTCCTATCGTCAACTTTTCTATAGAAATGTTGTCCTATCGTCAACTTTTCTATAGAAATGTTGTCCTATCGTCAACTTTTCTATAAAAATGTTGTCCCATCTTCAACTTTTTAAAAGAAATATTGTCCTAGTAAAGCTGACGTTACTATAGAAATGTTGTCATATTGTCAGCTTTTCTACAAAAATGTTGTCCTATCGTTTACTTTTCTATAGAAATGTTGTCCTTTCGTCAATTTTTCCACAGAAATGTTGTCCTATCGTCAACTTTTCTGTAGAAATGTTATCCTGTCGTCAACTTTTCTATAGAAATGATATTCTATAGTCAACTTTTCTATTGAAATGTTATCCTATCGTCAACTTTTATATAGAAATGTTATCCTATCGTTAACTTTTCTATAGGAATGTTGTCCTCTCGTCAACTTTTCTATAGAAATGTTGTCCTATCGTTAACTTTTCAATAGAAATATCCTATAGCAAAATTTTCTTCGCTTTATAAAGATTTGTTACAATGCAACATTTCGAAAAATATCTTAAGGTCTTTATTGGTTTAAGACGCAAAAAGCAGACTGGAATTTAAAAAAAGCCCAAGAATAAAAGAATTCATTATTTTTTCGCTCCAAATGATATTTTTGATGATCCTATTTGATGTTTAGATATTCGATGATGATGTAAGAGAAAATTAGGGTTTGCGGAGATGAATGAGAAATGAATTCTAGATTTAGGTTAAATTCTAGGTTCGTTACTAAAATTCTTATAGGAAATTTTTCGTTTTAAAAAGACTTACATATAGATTTTTTTTTTAATTTTCTCTTGAAAATTTTTTGTTTAAAAAAAATTTTATTTACAGAAAATTTTTCGTTTTACAAAAAAGTTTTCTATAGAAAATTTCGCTAAAAAAAAATTTTCTGTTTTTCTAAAATTTTTTTTATTGTTTTATTAAATTTCTGCAATAGAAAATTTTTAGTTTTAAAAATTTTTTCCTTCACAAAATTTTCCGTTGTAAAAAATTTTTTTTAGAAAATAATTCATAAATGAAAATTTTCTGCATAAAAAATTTTGGATATTAAAAATTTGATAGTGGGCGACAGGCGAACCCTATTCAAGATGATTTTTGTGCCATCTCAAGTATTGGATGTCTTGTCTTGCATGTGTATGATCTTATTGGTATGTGTTAGTCTCTGTATGTGTTTTGTGCAAATATCGGCCTTCGGGTCCAATTGAAATCGCATTGTAAATATATTCTATGGATTCATTTATGTTTGAAATCATTGAAAGATCAGTTGCATAAACAAAACTGTTACTCACAGACAAAAATGAAACTGGGTCAATTGTTAAATGGAAAAAAAAAATAATTACGTAAAGAAAATTTAAGTTAGAAAAAAGTTGAAGAGAAAAATTTTTTTTTGGAAAAAATGGGCATTAATATTTAAATTCTTAAGCTTAAGTTCTTGTTCGTTATACAGAAGGTAAGATGCATCAGTCTATCTAAATTTTCCGTACTTTTATATAGAATAAACTCTAATTTTTCCATTTCAAATTTAAATTATCTCCGCTTCATTTCCATTATATTTTCCAATTGTTGACCTAATGGTCAATAACAGCTAAAAACCTCCTACTTGTATTTATGCTTAAACTCAAATTTTATTTAAATTCCATCAATAATATTTAACAAAAAGCATCCATAGCAAATAATATCTAAAATACGAAACTCAAATGTTTGTTCATTTAATGCATTTCATTCATTTACTCAGTCCACTTAATCCAATGGGTTGACTGATTGGCTTCACTGCCTACGAAAAGTACGAAAATTGAGGTCTAACACTGTTTGTGCATTAGAGCAGCTACTTATGCAAATTTACATAAAAACCTTAAACAAACTAACGAGTACTCGTAGAATTTGCATCATTGACACAGACAATTTAAAGTTTTTAATTTTTAAATTTTGACCCATATTCGCAAATGCAAAATCAAACATAAAATTAAAGTCATTTTCCAATGTAAACGATTATAAATTACTTTAAACAAAAATTACAATGCAAAATCTTTTGTTTCAAAAAAATGTTGTCCTATCGTCAACTTTTCTATAGAAATGTTGTCTGTCGTCAACTATAGAAATATTGTTCTATCATCAACTTTTCTATAGAAATGTTGTCCTATCGTCAACTTTTCTATAGAAATGTTGTCCTATAGTAAACTTTTCTATAAAAATGTTGTCCTATCGCCAACTTTTCTATAGAAATGTTGTTCTATCGTCAACTTTTCTATAGAAATGTTTTCCTATCTTCAACTTTTTTATAGAAATGTTGTCCTATCGTCAACTTTTCTATAGAAATATCCTATCGTCAACTTTTTTATAGAAATGTTGTCCTATCGTCAACTTTTTTATAGAAATGTTGTCCTATCGTCAGCTTTTCTATAGAAATGTTGTCCTATCGTCAACTTTTCTATAGAAATGTTGTCCTATCGTCAACTTTTCTATAGAAATGTTGTCCAATCGTCAACTTTTCTATAGAAATGTTGTCCTATCGTCAACTTTTCTGTAGAAATGTTGTCCTATAGTCAACTTTTCTATAATATGTTGCCTATCTTCAATTTTTTTTTAATGTTGTCCTATCGTCAACTTTTCTACAGAAATGTTGTCCTATGATCAACTTTTCTATAGAAATGTTGTCCTATCGTCAACTTTCTGTAGAAATGTTGTCCTATCGTCAACTATTATATAGAAATGTCGTCTATCGTCAGTTTTTCTATAGAAATGTTGTTCTATCGTAACCTTTTCTATAGAAATATTGTCCTATCGTCAATTTTTCTGTAGAAATGTTGTCCTATCGTCAACTTTTCTATAAAAATGTTGTCTAATCGTCAACTTTTCTTTAAAAATGTTGTCTAATCGTCAACTTTTCTATAAAAATGTTGTCCTTTCTTCAACTTTTCTATAGAAATGTTGTCTTATCGTCAACTTTTCTATAAAAATGTTGTCCTATCGTCAACTTTTCTATAAAAATGTAGTCCAATCGTCAACTTTTCTATAAAAATGTTGTCCTTTCTTCAACTTTTCTGTAGAAATGTTGTTCTATCGTCAACTTTTCTATATAAATGTTGTCCTATCGTCAACTTTTCTATAAAAATGTTGTCCTATCGTCAACTTTTCTATAGAGATGTTATCCTGTCGTCAACTTTTCTATAGAGATATTATCCTGTCATCAACTTTTCTATAGAAATGTTGTCCTATCGTCAACTTTTCTATAAAAATATTATCCTATCGTCAACTTTTCTATAGAAATGTTGTCCTATCGTCAACTTTTCTATAGAAATGTTGTCCTATCGTCAACTTTTCTATAGAAATGTTGTCATATCGTCAACTTTTCTATAGAGATGTTGTCCTATCGTCAACTTTTCTATAGAAATGTTGTCCTATCGTCAACTTTTCTATAGAAATGTTGTCCTATCGTCAACTTTTCTATAGAAATGTTGTCCTATGATCAACTTTTCTATAGAAATGTTGTCCTATCGTCAACTTTTCTATAGAAATGTTGTCCTATCGTCAAGTTTTCTATAGAGATGTTGTCCTATCGTCAACTTTTCTATAGAAATGTTGTCCTATCGTCAACTTTTCTATATAAATGTTGTATTATCGTCAACTTTTCCATAGAAATGATGTAATATCGTCAACTTTTCTATTGAAATGTTGTCCTATCGTCAACTTTTCTATAAAAATGTTGTCCTATCGTCAACTTTTCTATACAAAATGTTGTTCTATCATCAACTTTTCTATAGAAATGTTTTCCTATCTTCAACTTTTCTATAGAAATGTTGTCCTATCGTCCACTTTTTCATAGATATATTGTCCCATCGTCAACTTTTCTATAGAAATGTTGTCCTATAGTCAACTTTTCTATAGAAAAGTTGTAATATAGTCAACTTTTCTATAGAAATGTTGTTCTATCGTCAAATTTTGGGACAAAATGTTGTCATATCGCCAACTTTTCTATAGAAAATTTTTCGTTAAAAACAAATTACCATACATAGAAAATTTTTCGTTCCAAAAAAATTTATCAAGACAAATTTTTTCTTTTTCAAAAAAATTGTTTCGTTAAAAAAAAATTTTTCATTACAAGCAAAATTCTATATAGAAAATCTTTCGTTTCAAAAAAAATCTATACTGGGACTGTTTCTTAAAAAAAATGTTTTCGTAACAAAAAAATTTAGAAAAATGATTTCACTGACTGTATACTTAGATTTTATGTAAATTTCGTTTGAAGAATAAAATTTCGTACCAGTTTCTTGAAACTGAATTTAAACAAAGAATTCTTCTTTTTTCATGTTTGGCTTCGAAAAATAAAAGTAATAGAAGTTATAAATTAACACAAATTCAAGGTAAAATTATTTGTGAAGATTGACGAAAAGATTCTTAAGAACGAAGATAAATGAACAAGAAATGAACGAAATATTCCAAAATGCACAAACAAGTGCAAATCGAAAAGATCAACAATTTTATTTGATAAAAAAGGTAGAAATTATGATTGTTAAAGAATTAACAAAAAACATATATAATTAAAATTAATGGTTTTTGAAATCAAAGAAAGATGATTTGAAGATTTAAATAATATTAATTTTTGATTTTATAAACAAGTATTAAATTATTGTAGTCGTTCAAATCTGACCATATGATGCCTCTAAACCCAACAATTTTGAAGATTTAAGTCACTTTTGAGAAAAGATCTTCTATGGGGGATATATTCAAATATGGACCTTTTCCAATTTTATTCAAGACAGCCTATCAAATGAACATTGTTAAATCAATTTAATTGGATTTTTGATATCTTTGTATAGCAAACTCCTCTGATGGTGTAGGGTATAAAAATGTTTTAAATCAAAACCAGTCTTCATTATTTTTAATTTGCTTTCGATTTTTGTATTGAATACTTATTCTCTTTTTTAAAATTCATTATTTTTTCCAATAAACTCCAAGAAAGTTTATTAACCTTTTTGGTATTGCAGTTAAATGAATCAATAATTACCACTTTTTTTGTTCAAAAATCAAATTTAATCAAAAAAATATTTGTTAAAAAAAAAACCTGTTTTTCCTTCAATGGTAAATTTTTAATACAAAAGAAAAAACACTGGACAACAGTTAAATTAAATTTAATTCCACTTAGTTTACATTAGCGTATTGCACTAAGATTCCAATTTATAATAAAATTTTTCAAAAATATCTTATTTTTATAAGAAAATTTTCAAAAATTTCCTATTTTTATAGGAAATTTTTCAAAAATTTCCTATTTTTATAGGAAATTTTTCAAAAATTTCTTATTTTTAAAGAAATTTTTTAAAAAATTTCTTATTTTTATAGTAAATTTTTTAAAAATTTCTTATTTTTATAAGAAATTTTTCGAAAATTTCTTATTTTTATAGGAAATTTTTCAAAAATTTCTTATTTTTATAGGAAATTTTTCAAAAATTTCTTATTTTTATAGGAAATTTTTCAAAAATTTCTTATTTTTATAGGAAATTTTTCAAAAATTTCTTATTTTTATAGGAAATTTTTCAAAAATTTCTTATTTTTATAGGAAATTTTTCAAAAATTTCTTATTTTTATAGGAAATTTTTCAAAAATTTCTTATTTTTATAGGAAATTTTTCAAAAATTTCTTATTTTTATAGGAAATTTTTCAAAAATTTCTTATTTTTATAGGAAATTTTTCAAAAATATCTTATTTTTATAGGAAATTTTTCAAAAATTTCTTATTTTTATAGGAAATTTTTCAAAAATTTCTTATTTTTATAGGAAATTTTTCAAAAATTTCTTATTTTTATAGGAAATTTTTCAAAAATTTCTTATTTTTATAGAAATTTTTTTAAAAATTTTCTTATTTTTATAGGAAATTTTTCAAAAATTTCTTATTTTTATAGGAAATTTTTCAAAAATTTCTTATTTTTATAGGAAATTTTTCAAAAATTTCTTATTTTTTATAGGAAATTTTTCAAAAATTTCTTATTTTTATAGGAAATTTTTCAAAAATTTCTTATTTTTATAGGAAATTTTTCAAAAATTTCTTACTTTTATAGGAAATTTTTCAAAAATTTCTTATTTTTTAGGAAATTTTTCAAAAATTTCTTATTTTTATAGGAAATTTTTCAAAAATTTCTTATTTTTATAGGAAATTTTTCAAAAATTTCTTATTTTTATAGGAAATTTTTCAAAAATTTCTTATTTTAATAGGAAATTTTTCAAAAATTTCTTATTTTAATAGGAAATTTTTCAAAAATTTCCTATTTTTATAGGAAATTTTTCAAAAATTTCTTATTCTTATAGGAAATTTTTCAAAAATTTCTTATTTTTATAGGAAATTTTTCAAAAATTTCTTATTTTTATAGGAAATTTTTCAAAAATTTCTTATTTTTATAGGAAATTTTTCAAAAATTTCTTATTTTTATAGGAAATTTTTCAAAAATTTCTTATTTTTATAGGAAATTTTTCAAAAATTTCTTATTTTTATAGGAAATTTTTCAAAAATTTCTTATTTTAATAGGAAATTTTTCAAAAATTTCTTATTTTAATAGGAAATTTTTCAAAATTTTCTTATTTTAATAGGAAATTTTTCAAAAATTTCCTATTTTTATAGGAAATTTTTCAAAAATTTCTTATTCTTATAGGAAATTTTTCAAAAATTTCTTATTTTTATAGGAAATTTTTCAAAAATTTCTTATTTTTATAGGAAACTTTTCAAAAATTTCTTATTTTAATAGGAAATTTTTCAAAAATTTCTTATTTTAATAGGAAATTTTTCAAAAATTTCCTATTTTTATAGGAAATTTTTCAAAAATTTCTTATTCTTATAGGAAATTTTTCAAAAATTTCTTATTTTTATAGGAAATTTTTCAAAAATTTCTTATTTTTATAGGAAATTTTTCAAAAATTTCTTATTTTTATAGGAAATTTTTCAAAAATTTCTTATTTTTATAGGAATTTTTTCAAAAATTTCTTATTTTTATAGGAAATTTTTCAAAAATTTCTTATTTTTATAGGAAATTTTTCAAACATTTCTTATTTTTATAGGAAATTTTTCAAAAATTTCTTATTTTTATAGGAAATTTTTCAAAAATTTTTCAAATTTTATAGGAAAATTTTCAAACATTTCCTATTTTTATAAGAAATATTTCAAAAATTTCTTATTTTTATAGGAAATTTTTCAAAAATTTCTTATTTTTATATGAAATTTTTCAAAAATTTCTTATTTTTATATGAAATTTTTCAAAAATTTCTTATTTTTATTATTTTTAAATTTTTCGAAAATTCCGCATTTTCATAGGAAAATTTTCAAAAAAATACATGTTTTTCTAAGAAATTTTTAAAAATATCTTATTTTATATGAAAATGTTCCAAAATTTATTTATTTATTTTTGTTCAAAAAGGAAAATTTTTTAATTTTTCAAAAATTATAAGGAAAATTTTAAAAAATTTCATATCTTTATTAAAAAATTTTAAAAAATTTCTTATACTAATACTTTTTCAACAGTTTCTGAATAATTACATCAAAAATTTTTCTCTTCTGAAAAAATTTCATCCAAAATTTTCTGTATGAAAAATTTCATCAAAATTTTTTTATATGAAAAATTTCATCAAAATTTTTTTATATGAAAAATTTCATCAAAATATTTGTGAAAATATTATATAGAAAAATATTTATATAGAAAAATTTTATTTAAATTTTTCATACAGAAAAATTTTTTATAAAATTTTTCTGTATGAAAAATTTAAATAAAATTTTTCTATATAAAATTTTTTTTTTTTTTTTTGTTTGTATAAAAAATTTTTATGAATATTTTTCTGTATAAAAGATTTTATCAAAATTTTTCTATATGAAAAATTTCATCAAAATTTTTTTAATATAAAAATATCATAAACATTTTTATGAATAAAAAATTTATCCAAAATTTTTCTGTATGAAGAATTTAAATAAAATTTTTCTATATAAAAACTTTAATTTCTTTCAAAACATTTTATCAAAAATTTTCAATATAAATTTTTCTGTATGAAAAATTTTCTATATAAATTTTTTTGTATAAAAAATTTCATGAAACATTTTAGATATGAAAAATTTAATGAAAATTTCTCTATATGAAAAATAACATCAATATTTTTTTTTTTAGAAAATTTAATAAACATTTTTTGTCTGATGTTTTATAAAAGACTATAGGCTGAAATGATCTAAATACAACCTTGTGTAATTAAATTTTGTATCTAGACTAAAACTATTTAGTAACTAGACTAAGGTTGTTTTAACTTAATTAATTCTTCTATGAAATGTGGGCCCTTTTCTAAAGTCTAAATAATGGTTAATTTGCATAAATAATGGACTATCTTAAAACAATCTCTCATCAAAAACAAGACGATTTAATTAAATAAGTATTTAAAATGTTAATTTTATATTAAAATATTCTACTTTTAAAATAACAAAAAAAAAAAATAAATTCCAATTAACAAGAATTTTATAGAAATAATTAGAAAAATATTGGAAATTTGCTATAATAAGAATTTTATTCTTGAAATAATAACTTTATTTTTATAATGAAAATTTTTATTATAAATGACTTATTTATTCCTTTTCTATTGGAATTTCTTATTTCAGTTCTCTTATACATAAAAGTCTAATAATTAAGACAAAAGTGTTAAATTTAACACATTTTGGTATTGACGCCATAAAATCCCTAATTTTCTGTTTAAATGCTTAACCGAAGAGGCTTTACAAAACCAGTTTCCGAGGTAACTTAACAATACAAATATGATACACAATTCATCATCGACATAACTTGGGTCAACATTAAGAACCTTTAAAAATTTGTTAAAATCATTTCACCTGAGTCGTGTAGGGTAGCAAATATACGGATTATACCCACAATAGTACTTTTGCTTTAAATTCAAGGAAGTGCTAAAATGAAATGTTTATGACATACAAATATCACAATCACAAACCGACAAACCCACAACAAAATACCTTTTAAATACTTAAAATTATATACCCACAAAAAGCGAAGATGAGGATGATGATTTCAGTAAAAATGTTCTACCTTAAACCAAACCACCAAACAAGATCTTATGTTTTGAAAACACGTGTGAATCCAACAAAAAAAATAAGATAAAAAACTTCAACATTATCAACGAAACTGCCTTAAAATGACTACTTATAGCTTGAATTCATGGTTAACGGCAACACTGCACTATATCTTTATATTTATAGTTCGTCTGTTTGTCTGCATTCCCAGCTTTATCCTCGATGTTGTCAACAACATGTTCTTGCAGTTCTTTTATGCAACATAAGTTTTAATAAAACTATTTTTGGTCCTTCTCAGAGGCGTAGCAAAAAAATTTTAAACCGAAATTTTTTAGTCTAAAAAATTTTTCTATAAAAAATTTTTTGTTCTAAAATAATTTTCTATAAAAAATTTTTGGGTATAAAATATTTTTCTATAGAAAATTTTTTGCTATCAAAAATTTTTCTATAGAAAATTTTTTGCTATTGAAAATTTTTTGGTCTAAAAAAATTTTCTATAAAAAATTTTTTGGTCTAAAAAAATTTTCTATAGAAAATTTTTTGGTCTAAAAAAATTATCTATAGAAAATTTTTTTTAGATAAAAAATATTTTTATAGAAAATTTTTTTGTCTACAAAATTTTTCTATGGAAACATTTTTTGGTCTAAAAAATTTTTCTACCCAAAACTATTTATTACAATAATAAATAATTGTAATAAATTGGGATTCTTAGTGCAATACACTACAGTAAAACTTTTTAACCAAAATTTTTTGGTCGAAAAAAATTTTCTACCCAAAATTTTTTGGTCTAAAAAATTTTTCTACAAAAAATTTTTTGGTCTTAAAAATTTTCTATAGAAAATCTTTTGCTAACAAAAATTTTTCTACAGAAAATTTTTTAGTCTAAAAAATTTGTCTATAGAAAATTTGTTGGTCTAAAAAATATTTGTATAGAAAATTTGTTGGTTACAAAACTTTTTTATAGAAAATTTTTTTGTCTATAAAATTTTTCTATAGAAAATTTTTTGGTCTACAAAATTTTTTTTAGAAAATTTTTTGGTCTACAAAATTTTTCTATAGAAAATTTTTTGGTCTACAAAATTTTTCTAAAAAAATTTTTTGGTCTACAAAATTTTTCTAAAAAAAATTTTTTGGCTTACAAAATTTTTCTATAGAAAATTTTTTGGTATCAAAAATGTTTCTATAGAAAATTTTTTGCTATCAAAAATTATTCTGTAGATAATTTGTTGCTATCAAAAATTTTTCTATATAAAATTTTTTGCTATCAAAAATTTTTCTATAAAAAATTCTTTGCTATCAAAAATTTTTCTATAAAAAATTCTTTGCTATCAAAAAATTTTCTAAAGAAAATTTTTTGCTATCAAAAATTTTTCTATAGAAAATATTTTCTATCAAAAATTTTTTATAAAAAATATTTTTTTGGTCTATAGAAAAAATGTTTATTCTATAGAAAATTTTTAGGTCTAAAAAATTTTTCCATAGAAATTTTTTGGTGTAAAAATTTGTCTAAAAAATTTTTCTATAGAGAATTTTTTGGTCTAAAAAATATTTCTATAGAAAATTTTTTGGTCTAAAAAATGTTTTTTTTTGGTCTAAAAAAATTTTCTATAGAAAAAATTTTCTATAGAAAAAAATTTCAATAGAAAATTTTTTTAGACCAAAAAATTTTCTATAGAAAATTTTTTTAGACCAAAAAATTTTCTATAGAAAATTTTTTTTATAAAAAATTTTTTCTATAGAAAATTTTTCTATAGAAAATTTATTGCTATCAAAAATTTTTTTATAGAAAATTTTTTGCTATCAAAAATTTTTCTATAGAAAATTTTTTGCTATCAAAAATTTTTCTATAGAAAATTTTTTTCTATCAAAAATTTTTCTATAGAAAATTTTTTGCTATCAAAAATTTTTCTATAGAAAATTTTTTTCTATCAAAAATTTTTCTATAGAAAATTTTTTGCTATCAAAAATTTTTCTATAGAAAATTTTTTGCTATCAAAAATTTTTCTATAGAAAATTTTTTGCTATCAAAAATTTTTCTATAGAAAATTTTTTGCTATCAAAAATTTTTTTATAGAAAATTTTTTGCTATCAAAAATTTTTCTATTGAAAATTTTTTGCTATCAAAAATTTTTCTATAGAAAATTTTTTGCAATCAAAAATTTTTCTATAGAAAATTTTTTGCTACCAACAATTGTTTCTACGCTCATGATCTTCCACTTATCCCGATACATATTATATAAGAAGTTCAATGTAATTCCATGACAAGAAACTGGCATAAAGAAGTTGTCATCAACGTCATCATCACATTTTTAACTATTTAATACGTATGAGTAAATTTTAACAATAAATACATACAGGCATACATCCATGTTATACTTACGGGTAAGTAGAAATGTAAGTATATATCACAACAATAATGATGACGACAACAGCAAGAACAATCATGCTCGACTTCATAAGATGATGATAAAAATGACAACCTGAAAATGATGATTTCTTAAAACAATTTTTTGCTGTTGTTTAAATATTTTAACGCTACAAGACAAAATGCTAAAAGCCCAACCAAGAATCAGACACAAAAATTGAGTGAAGAAAAAATCATCATCATCTTCATCAACTCGAAACATCAGAAAATGTAAAGCATTTAAAACGCGTGCAAATCGCATAAATATGTTAATTGGAATTTATGTAGTGCCGACAACTTTGTCGGCTTCTACAAATAACAAGAAAAAAGTGTAAGTGTTTTTGTATGAAAAGTGAATCTTTTGTTAAAATTTACGAAACCTCAAAGATACTCGTATAAGCAGAAAAACCTAAAATTACACTCACGCAAATTTACTCAAATTACCACAACACAATTGACTCGCATCTAATTTTGTTTTTTAAGCAATTTGTGAAGAACTTTGAGTCCGTATGTCTATCTGGTTTTTTAAATTTTTTCATCATCATTTAAATATTAACATAAAATTGTGTGATGGTATTTGGCAAATACCACAAAATTGCGTGAGTGAGTTTAGACATGTAAAGCTTTTGTAGGAATACATCTGTCCCTTGTGTGATAACGCAAAACCAAAGTCAATGTAATATGAAGATTTTGCACCCCGTACATTTTTTTCTGTAAAATACATTTAATGGGCACGTTAGCTTTCTCTTATGTATAATCGTCTCCATTAACAGCCTGTTTTTCGAAAATGAAAATATTGTTTCGTTCGTAAAAATAACGAAACGTAAATCAATTTGGTTTTTGTAAAATGAAATAAATTGTAGTGAGTGACAACTTAAAAGCTTTCGTGTCTTAAGCTTTTTTTGGGTTTTTCTTAAACAAATTCACTCGTATAAAGCGAATGAAAACGTTAAAATTTCTCGATAACCAAAGGTCTTTCGTGTATGAAATAAAAACTAAGGGCCTGATATATTTATTTGTGCAAAGTTTTAAAACAAATGCATTTATCTTTAGATTTATAAACGTTTTTGTGCATTCATGATTATTTTAGCTACTTTTGAGAATTTGTCTTGTATGGGAGGTATGGTCAAATATGGGTCGATTCCTACAAAATTAGGTACACTGATTAAGGTTATTATAGGTAATATTTGTGCTGCATGTTATTGAAATAGAACTAAATTAGTGGCTGTAAAGGACCTAAAACTCTATTTGGGGAAGGCATTCCAATGGATGGTACCCGAAATAGTAAACCGATTTTGACCAAAAAGTATAGGGATCGTTCTTGGACCAAAATATAAGCCTGTGTCAGGAAGTGATTTTGAGTCGATTGGTATACTTAAAGGTGGGTCTCAGAGCAATATTTCTATGCGTTACAAACATCAGCACAAACCCAATATACCCTTTCCACCTAATTTAATCGGGAACTGAGGGAGGCCGTTTAAAAACTTTAAAACAACTTGAGTTGCAAATATATCAAATATACCATCTATCATCGGCAACTGCTCCAAAAGTTGCAGTGCATGGTTTGCCTAAACCTGTTATTATAAGTAAATTGTCCCCACGTGAACACAGTAAGAAGAACCCGTTCGAACGATGAAGTTATATTTGAGAAGGTTTCCTCATTTTCTTCACATTTATTAGTGGCCGCGAATGCCTCCCATCTATTTAGGCATCAACACCACAACCTATATCAACCAAAAAAGAAAAGAAAACAAAATAGCCAGGTAATGAAAGAATTGGTACTATTGAGGAAACAAGTAGCCCCACAGGAGGCAATTTTAGGTGTGATGCAGTCTCAGGATGTATCTGTGAAATTTCCAAAGCTGCAAAAACTATAGCTGATTTTATTAAATATTTAAAATAGATTTTAATTTGGTAATTGTGAATTTTTAAAATTAAAATATAATTTTCTTTTTTTTTATTTTTATAAACAAAGGCAATTGACTGACAGGGTTACCACCGACAAGCTACATGTTACATATAAAAAAGCTTGGATATTTCAAAATACATATATTGGCAATAATGTTTCCTTACGAAAGAAAAAAGCTCTTTTTATGTCAAAATTATATTGACGAAAGCTTTTAAACGTTTAAGAAAAACCTAAATTTAAGCTTAATCGTAAGCAAACGAAAACAAATGTGACAAGACTTTTGTTTTCGAAAAACAGGCTGTAAGTGTTTACGAATAAGAGTATGGAACTTTTCAAAACGACCATTAGGCAAATCAATTAGTTTAGTATTTTTATGTTACTTTTTATGCCTTAAATATTAAGACTTATACCGAGGGCTCAGTGTACGTAACCATGATAAATACTTGATAATAAATACTTTGACAGTTTGTCGCCGCTAAATGTTAATTTTTTCACTCCCCTCCACCTCCTTTCCCAATTCACATTAACAATTTTCCATAGTTTTGAACTTCTGTGCAAGAACTGTCATTTAAACAATATTAAACAAATAAATAAATAAATAATTTATATGTTAAACAAAAAACAATTGAATTACATTTGTAGAGAGGCCTGACTGAATTGTTTAAAATCATATAAAAAAATTTATTATGTGAATTTAAGTTAATTTGACATTAATTAACCGTTTAGCAAATGGGGAAGCAATTAAAAAACACACACACACGAAATAATTACATTGAGCGATTTTTTGTTGTTGGATCGATCGACATAGATCGAGATATGAGGTAAAACTTTAGTTTAAAATTCAGTTTTTAAAGTAAACATGAGATAAATGACTGGCAGGAAAATTAAAGTAAACGTGATGGGAATTTTTTTGAATGTCAAATTGTGGTGTTTCGTTTTAGAGACTAATTAAGAAATTAGAAAAACAAAAACACGATCGTAAATTTCATGATCAAGTATTTACAAAGGACGTTTAAAATCAAAGATTAAGCAAACAAGACCTTATTTTGAAAGTGGATTAAGTCCATTTTTTTTAATTGAGATATAGAGAGTTTTTTTCCTACAAATGTAAATTTTTGAAAAGAGTTCCTATAAAAAGTAAATTTTTGAAAAATTTCCTATAAAAAGTAAATTTTTGAAAAATTTCCTATAAAAAGTAAATTTTTGAAAAATTTCCTATAAAAAGTAAATTTTTGAAAAATTTCCTATAAAAAGTAAATTTTTGAAAAATTTCCTATAAAAAGTAAATTTTTGAAAAATTTCCTATAAAAAGTAAATTTTTGAAAAATTTCCTATACAAAGTAAATTTTTAAAAAAAATTCCTATAAAAAGTAAATTTTTGAAAAATTTCCTATAAAAAGTAAATTTTTGAAAAATTTCCTATAAAAAGTAAATTTTTGAAAAATTTCATATAAAAAGAAAATTTTTGAAAAATTTCCTATAAAAAGTAAATTTTTGAAAAATTTCCTATAAAAAGTAAAATTTTGAAAAATTTCCTATAAAAAGTAAATTTTTAAAAAAATTTCCTATAAAAAGTAAATTTTTAAAAAAATTTTCTACAAAAAGTAAATTTTTGAAAAAATTCCTATAAAAAGTAAATTTTTGAAAAAATTCCTATAAAAAGTAAATTTTTGAAAAATTTCCTATAAAAAGTAAATTTTTGAAAAATTTCCTATAAAAAATAAATTTTTGAAAAATTTCCTATAAAAAGTAAATTTTTAAAAAATTTCCTATAAAAAGTAAATTTTTGAAAAATCTCCTTTAAAAAGTAAATTTTTGAAAAATTTCCTATAAAAAGTAAATTTTTGAAAAATTTCCTATAAAAAGTAAATTTTTGAAAAATTTCCTATAAAAAGTAAATTTTTGAAAAATTTCCTATAAAAAGTAAATTTTTGAAAAATTTCCTATAAAAAGTAAATTTTTGAAAAATTTCCTATAAAAACTAAATTTTTGAGAAATTTCCTATAAAAAGTAAATTTTTGAAAAATTTCCTATAAAAAGTAAATTTTTGAAAAATTTCCTATAAAAAGAAAATTTTTGAAAAATTTCCTATAAAAAGTAAATTTTTAAAAAATTTCCTATAAAAAGCAAAATTTTTGAAAAATTTCCTATAAAAAGCAAAATTTTTGAAAAATTTCCTATAAAGAGTAAATTTTTGAAAAATTTCCTATAAAGAGTAAATTTTTGAAAAATTTCCTATAGAAAGTAAATTTTTGAAAAATTTCCTATAAAACGTAAATTTATCATAAATCATTGACTTAATTTTTTTGGAATATGGACTTATTCCACTTTCAAAATAAAACCTTCATATATTCTTTAACAAAAATAAAAAAATTTAAAATTTTTTCATCGATTTTTCTTTTTTTCATAGTAAATTTATCATAACTTGAAAACAAATAGTCAAATTTTAACAAAAATATGGACCAATTTAAAGTTTTAGTAAAATCGGTCCAAATTTGCTCATTCCTCCCATAAAAACATTCTGAAAAAAAGCCTTATAAATGCCTAGAAATTCACAAAAAAAATTATCTAAATCGAAAGACGCATAATTTTTGTATAAACTGTAATCAATTTCCAAAATTTGGAGAAATCGGTTCACATTTGACCCTTTCAAAACTGGCTCAAGCATTTTAATCGGTTCACCCATTCTATTTTTATAGAACTTTTTTTAATAGTTTTACGTTACAAGTGAACATCCACGGTCCTTCGAAACTTTAAAATCGATTTTCCTAAAATTCTGACGTGCTACATCAAAACGCCGAGACACGTATTTCTTTATTTTAAGCCTATTTTCACATTCTGTTAACATTACTCATGTGTACCCAAAAAAATTTGATATTGTCATACTGTGTTATATATTCTAAAGGATAAATATATGGTAAATTTTTTCATAAACACAAATTCGCGATTTTGACAGTTTTAAAATTTTGTCCTTGGTTTAATGATTTTCGGATTTGCCCGCCCATTTGGTGGTGAAGGTTATCAAAATATAGGAGTGATCAAACGTCGCACAAAAAGTGTAATTTCTTAACTAGAGTGAACGAAAAATGTTCTATAGAGAACAATTTTTGAAAGAAAGGAAACATTTTTTTCAAAATTTTGTTTTATTTTTTTAAGATTATATATAGAGTACCTGGTTGACCGAGCCTTGCTCGGAGCTTTATGGTAAGCATTTTGAGGCAAATTTTAAAGTTTTTATATATTTTATTTTATAAAGTACTAAAATATATTTGGAGGAAAGACGTTGTACAAATATTCAGTTACTTTTGAATTATTTTATTTATTTTGTCCGACCAACACTTAGTTTGCATAGTTTAAGTTTAACTACTTTTAATAATTTTAAAAATTGGTCATACCAACAGAAACCTACGTCTACTCATGCGAAACAACTTTGCTAAAGATTATAGTCTGATCAAATGCACAGTTTACGATTTAATTCATTTTGAGTAGTTTTCAGTGGCGCCACCTGAAGTTGTTCATACCAACTAAGAAACCTTCGTCTGCTTATGAGTAATAACTTTGCTTATGATTATAACATGATCAAATGCACAGTTTACGATTTAATTCGCTTTGAGTAATTTTCTGTGGCGCCACCTGTCGGACTTTGTCATTCCAATTATTTAACATTCGTCGGCTCATGCGCAACAACTTTGCTGAAGATTATAGCATGATTAAATGTGCAGCTTACGATTAAATTGACTTCGAGTAAATTTCACTGGCGCCACCTGTCGAAATTCATACCAACTAAGAAACCTTCGCCGGCTCATGTGCAATAACTTTGCTAAAGATTGTAGCATGATTAAATGTACAGCTTACGATTAAATTGACTTTGAGTAAGTTTCAGTATCGCCACCTGTCAGAAATTATTCGTACCAACTAAAAAGCCGGAGGCTCATGCGCTACAACTTTGCTAAAGATCATAGCATGATCAAATGTACAGTTTATGATTTAATTAATTTTTAGTCTTATCTACTTAAAAACCTTCGCCGGCTTATCCCCAACATCTTCGCTAAAGAGCATAACATGATCAAATTCACAGTTTACTATTCTATAAAGAATATACATACAGATAAACATTCATTTGTTTAAAAGGTATAACATTACTATTTTTTTACTAATTAGGGGATAATTTTAAAAAGTTCCATATGCATATTTGGTACTTCTTTGGTACCAATTGAATTCGGTACATTTTATTATAACGCAGTTAACATAATGTTCCTATTCATATTACTTTTTGAGATGTTAAGTTTTTTACCCATTTTGACCCCAAAATCCAAAAAGTACCAAATACGTGTTTAATGTTTCTTTCACATCTATTGATTGCAGACAAAGTTTGTTTCTGTATTCTTTAGTTCAAAATATAAGAGCGGGTTAAGAAAGTACCAAAAAACTATTTTCACCCTTTTTTACCCCCTATCGGACATAGTTTCAAAAAAGTACCAAACACCTGTTAGCTTATTTTCGTAGCTGCTTAAAACGTAATTTTAACTTCGTTTCTATACCTATTACTTTAGGAGATATAGCGTTTTCGATTTTTTCCTCTTTATACCCGTTTTTACCCTCTTAGAGGCAAAGGTTCCAAAAGTCCCTTCTGCTTCGACCTATACATCAAAAAAGATACCCACTGTCCAAATTTTATCAAAATCGTTAGAGCCGTTTTCGAGATAGCCATTCTATATATATATATATATATATATATATATATATATATATATATATCGGGTGGTTAAATTTCAAGGGCCGATGTTGATTTTGAATAAAACACAAACTATTTAGGAAATTATTGTAATTTTATTTTATTATGATGTATTGGTATTACTCAATTATGTATGGAACAAAATATCGGCCAAATAGGGGCCGCGACCACAGCGACACACCTCCATCCGATGGTCCAAATTTACGATGACCCTGAGGCATAATGGAGGTTCTATGCCGTTAATGTGATGAATTATCTCATCCTTTAGCTCTTGAATTGTTGCTGGAATATTGACGTACACCTTTTCTTTCAAATAACCCCAAAGAAAAAAGTCCAACGGTGTCAAATCACATGATCTTGGCGGCGAATTGACATCGCCATTACGTGAGATAACACGGCCATTGAATTTGTTGCGCAAAAGAACCGTTGTTTCGTTAGCTGTGTGGCAAGTGGCATCGTCCTGCTGAAACCGCATATCGTCCACATCCATATCTTCCAATTTGGGCCATAAAAAGTCCGTTATCATCTCACGATAGCGAACACCATTCACAGTAACTGCCTGACCGGCCTCAGTTACACTATCGCGAACAGCAGCAATATTTTCTGCAGTACGAGTTGTACGAGCATGCACTGGTGTTCTCACATCTTCTACAGACCCGGTTTGCTCGAATTTTTCCACGATTTTTGCGATTGTACGCACATTTGGACGATCAAATTGACCAAAAAATCACGAAGTGCACGATATTCATTTTGATTTGAACTCCCATTTTCATAATAAGTCTGGATAACTTTAACACGTTGTTGGATTGCGTATCTCTCCATGGTTCAAATTAAGTAAGTCTGAAATAGAGAAATGTCGAATAAAATTCGGAAAAAAAACTTGGCGTTTAGGTGTGGTTCACATTCAACATCGGCCCTTACAATTTAACCACCCTTTATATAGATATATATATATATGTATATATACATACAATTATTGCTCGTTTAAGAATATAAGATATATAAGATATGTATATGGAATTAGTCACAAAATTATTCTGTCATGGAAAAAAATATGAAAAATTCTTGATTGAAAATTCGGGAAAGAACCAAATTTTAGTACCTTCATATTGTTTTTTATATTTCGCTAAAACTGTATTTAAATTAATCACTTCCAGGTACTTTGTTAATTGCTGGACTTTAGTTTATTTAAGTCATTTCAGTTAATAAATCTTTTAAATCTTGATTTGTTTTTTTTAATTTTTGCTAAAATTATTACTGATCTTGTCTTTAATGATTTTATTTAATAAATATTTAAGTTAGACACTTCAGATCGGACGTACCTACGTAGTAAAATTAATGACTATTATTACGTCGAAGATTTTAAAACAGACACTTGTCCATTTGTAAACCAAAGTTGGTTTACAAATGGGTTTGGTCGATCTATCGGTTGAGTTGGTTGTTTGGTTATTTAATTGTTTGTTGGTTTTACACGAATACATTTGAATTTAAAAATCTTTTTTAAAACTAGAAATGAAAAAATAAATAAAATTATTGATGGTTATTATTATTGTTATTATTACATGAGTGTAAGTACCTACACGTTTTCAAATATGCATTTTAAATTTAACCTTGAACTTGATATTAGTTATCGAATTGCATTGAGAATCTCTCTCTGGGTACTTGAAATAAGTATCACCAATAAAATGATCAGCTGCAGTAACAACAACAACAATAACAACAACAAGATCATGAGCATTACAGAACTCATGCCAGCAGCAACAAGATTAACTCACTACCATGTCCGTCTGTTCATGGCTTTTGAGTTTGTTTGTACTGGTGTTCGCTGGGTTGTTTGTGTGTTTAAGTTTTGAATTTTGCAAAAAAAAAATATTTTCAATTTAAATTTTTATTTGTGAAAACTGGTATTTTTTGCACGAGAAGATACGGAAAAATTTATTCTTATGAATAACTTATAAATACTTTTAGAAAACAGCAGCAGCAAAGATGAACGGACGGACGGACGAACGGGTGGACAGACGGACGACACAGGTTTAAGCTGAACAACAACGAACGAACCAAATAAATAAAATTAAACAAGATTTTTTTCCATTAAAAGAAAATAAGTAAAATAATTACATATAATTTAATAAACACAAATATTAAGTTTTATTATTGTTGTTAATTTTGTGCTTATAAAACAAATAAATATGTACCTACCAGAGCCACAAAAACAGGTAGTACCTGCTAATGACGATGATGATGACAATCATCATTAACGTTTATAATGATGAGAAGAAAAACATTCAACAGCAGCAGAAAAGTAAATATGTAACCCCTTAACAATCAGGCATATGTGGACCGATTGTCAATGAATATGGTCTGATCGTTAAAAAAAGTTTTGGATTTTCTTAGTATGATCTTGTTTTTATACCCTTCACCACCATAGGTGGAAAGGGTATTATAAGTTTGTGCTGATGTTTGTAACGCATAGAAATATTTGTCTTAGACCCACCTTTTAGTATACCAATAGGCTTATAATCACTTTCTGAGTCGATTTAGCGATGTCCGTCCGTCCGTCCGTCTGGCTGGCTGGCTGGACGGCTGGCTGGACCCCCATGTAAACCTTGTAATCAAACTACAGGTCGCAATTCTAAAGATAATTTGATGAAATTTGGCACAGATCATTTTTTTGATAATGGGACCATGGCTATTGAAATTGGTCAAAATCGGTCCATTATTTATGGTACCTCCCATAGGTCCCACATCCCGGAATTGCTATATTGGCCACAAATATCAATATTTTTTCATGAAATTTAAATACTGCTTATGTAAACTTAAATCACTGTACCAAATTTCGTTGAAATCGGTCCACATTTGACCATAGCTCCCATACAAATTCTTCTTTAAAAACGCACTAAATGAGACAAAAAATCACTAAAACGCTCGTAAATCTAAAGATAATGGAAATTTTGAGTCTATTTTTTGCATACATAATTTTTGTAACAACTGTAATCAATCTGCCAAATTTCGAGATAATCGGTCCACATTTGACCCTAGCTCTCATATAAGTCCAAATGACGGAAACAGGTTGAATATATAAGTTTTGAGAAAATGTTTGTATGGTGGCAAAATTTAGCAAATATTTGTCTTTACACAGGAAAAATAACACCTTTGACCTTAGTGGTGAAGGGTATTGTATGGTCGGCTTGACCGACTATAGCGCTTTCTTACTTGTTTGTAATAAATTTTGTCTACATACGAACATTTTTTCGGGAATGAAGTCATTTCCAAAAGTCTTATATGTTAATGTTATAGTAACTTTTTTTCTTAATCTGGCAATATAGGAATAAGTACCTGATTGACCGAGCCTTGCTCGGAGATTTATGATAAGCGTTTTGAGGCAAATTTTAAAGTTTTTATATATTTTATTTTATAAAGTACTAAAATTAATTTTTAGGAATGACATTGTACAAACATTCAGTTAATTTTTAATTATTTTATTTATTTTGCCCGATCAACACTCCACCTGTTGGACTTAGGTCATTCAAATTAATAAGCCTTCGTCGGCTTATCCGCAACAGCATTGCTAAAGATTATACCATGATTAAATGTACAGCTTACGATTAAATTGACTTTGAGCAAATTTCAGTGGCGCCACCTGTCAAAATTTCTTTATACCCACTTAGAAACCTTCGTCGGATCATCTGCAACAACTTTGCTTAAGATTATAGCATGATTAAATATACAGCTTACGATTAAATTGACATTGAATAATTTTTATTCATACCAACTAAAAAGCCTTCCCCGGCCTTTAATGTGCCGAATTATCTCATCCTTTACCTCTTGAATTGTTGATGGCTTATCGACGTACACCTTTTCTTTCAAATAACCCCAAAGAAAAAAGTCCAATGGTGTCAAATCACATGATCTTGGCGCCAATTGACATACCCATTACGTGAGATAACACGGCTATTGAATTTGTTGCGTAAAAGAGCCATTGCTTCGTTAGCTGTCTGCCAAGTGGCACCGTCCTGCTGAAACATCCATATCTTCCAATTCGGGCCATAAAAATTTCGTTATCATCTCACGATAGCGAACACCATTCACAGTAACTGCCTGACCGGCCTCATTTTGGAAAAAATACGGCCCGATGATGCCGCCAGCCCATAAACCGCACCAAACAGTCACTCTTTGTGGGTGCATTGGTTTTTCGACAATCACTCTTGGATTCTCATTCGCCCAAATGCGGCAATTCTGTTTATTGACGAATCCACTGAGGTGAAAATGTGCCTCATCACTGAAGATGATTTTCTTCGAAAATTGATCATTCACTGTTGCCATTTCTTGCCACCATTCTGCCCATTCACGACGTTTGGAATGGTCAAGAGGCTTTAGTTCTTGAGCCAATTGCACCTTGTAAGCGTGGAAATGCAAGTCTTTATGCATAATGTTCATCAACGACGAGCGTGAGAGGTGCAATTATTGGACACGACGACGTGTTGAGGTGGACGGCTCTTCAGCCACAATATCGCGAACAACAGCAATATTTTCTGCAGTACGAGCTGTACGAGCATGCACTGGTGTTCTCACATCTTCTACAGACCCGGTTTGCGATTGTACGCACATTTGGACGATCAAATTGACCAAAATCACGAAGTTCACGATATGCATTTTGATTTGAACGCCCATTTTCGTAATAAGTCTGGATAACTTTAACACGTTGTTGGATTGTGTATCTCTCCATGGTTCAAAATGAGTAAGTCTGAAGTCTTGGCGTTTAGGTGTAGTCACATTCAACATCGGCCCTTACAATTTAACCACCCTTTATATATATACATATATATACATATATATATATATATATATATATATAATTATTGCTCGTTTAAGAATTAAGAAAAAACTGATGTGGTTTATTTTTTCAAGCCATTTTAGGAACAAATTTAAAACAAAATCATTTTTGCCTATTCCGAAAAATAGAAAGAAATGGAGAGTCGCGTGATTGAAGAAATTAAAATGTATAATAGTCGCTATGAGGTTAATAAATTTTTCCAAAATGTCGAACACCAAACCGAAAGTCTTAACAATTGTATATTGTCTTGTAAGAACGAACAAGTTAACCTGGTGACAGATACACAAAGCGTGCAGCAGCTATGGAAGTAACACTTTTGCAAATTGATGGTATCAAATGTTAGCTATCAAGATGAAATGCCTGATCAAATCAATGATGATGACGTTGCATTTGGCAAATCCGGACGATACATTTGTACGGATTTTGTTGTGCTTAAATGTATCCCATTGCCGTTCTGCACTAAATATCTTTGCACAGATTTCCGATAATATTAGCCCTTCGATTGTGCTATCGAATGGCATTTGGTAATTTACATACTTCTTTTGGTGGAAAAAGATATTCGCTTTTAAAGTGCTGTGACGGACGCTACAAAAAATGGGAGTGACACGTCCTTCTGCAATTTTCATCCAATCGGTCATAGTAAAAAAAAAATTGTAAATGCATTAAAGTTAGATTAAAATCAGAGGATTACAAAACAGCTTTTATAAAATATTTTAACGATACAGTTTTTACTTGATTGTTTTTTATTAGGAAAAACTTCATATTTCATATTTTTTAAGGATTTGTTAATCAGTGAAAATAATAGTTTTATTTGTTCCCCAATTTTATCTCCTTTCTTTTCATGTTCGCGGTTAAAATGCCATTTTTAGGCCCAATTTAATATTTCACAAAACGGCTACATACGCCTACATTTATTCAAGTTTTTCACTTTTTACATCTTATTTTTCGTCGAAAGAATGCTGCGGCTAGCGGTTAGAGTGTCCCAAAAATCAAAAAAACTCAAATTTCAAAAGCATCAAATTTGCCCCACAGTATATTTTTTAACATCTAATATCTTAAATTTAATCTGTGGATATAGACAGTGTTATTGCTTTATGAATAAGACAGATATGTGTTAGTAAATATTGTATTTAATAAATATAATTTTGTAAAAAATATATACTGTGACGGACGCTACACACTTTCCTATACTTATTATTCTGTAAAATGCTATATAAACATCTATATATTTTTAGCCTAATGTTAAGTATACTATAACTTCTCTTTACGAACCAAGTTCAATTGGAGAAAAAGAAAAATTGCACTAGTCAAATTATTTCTGTGACGGACGCTACAAACGGTAAGCCCTTTTTTTCTTGACGTTATTTATATCACTCCAATTACTTTTGGTATGGTCTTTTACATATAACTAGCTTTATAACCCGCTACTTCGTTAGCGGCACCATTTGAATTGACAAAGTTACAAAATTTACCAAAATAACTTTTTCACTTATTTATCAATTCCGATATAAATTAAATTAAATACTTATTGGTTCTTAAGATACATATAGGACAAAATAAGTACCTACCCTCTACATTTTCAAAAAAGTACTACACACGGCTCCCTTATTTTTGTAGCTGACCCAATTTTGATTGCTAACCCAATTTAAATCTTGTTCTTGTCGCTTTTGATTTTGAATATTTTACAAAAGTTTCCTTTTTTTTACCCGTTGTTTACCCCTGATCAGCCAAATTAAAAAAAAATCCGGATACATGTCCTAATATTTTTATTGCTGATCTTAACTGCATTTTTGTTAATTGAAAAAAATACCAAACACCTGTCACATATTTCTTCAATGTCAATAGAACAGTCCATAAATCATTGATTTATTTATTATTTTATTGATTTAAACAACATGCACAGTTTAAAAGGAAAAAACCTATCTTTAAATTTTTGACCCGTTTTTGTTATTTTCGATTGCGGTATAAATTTTGTTTCTATAATAATTGATTCAAAAATTATATATGGGTCAAAAAAGTACCAAAATTTAGTTTTTATCCTTTTTATTCCCTATTTTTAGCTCATTTACGAAAAGTACCTACTAAAAACATGACTTTTTATTTTTCTATTCGATCTAAATCCAATTTAAATTTTTTTTCTGTCGATATTAGTATCAAAGATATAACTTTACTAATGTTTTTATTTTCTACCCTATTTTAACCCCAAAACTGTTTAATTTGCAAAAAGTACTGAAAAGTCCCTTAATTTTTAGGGCTGATCTTAGACCATTTTAGTGTTTGTTTCCATCCATTAGGTTAAGAAGATATAATGTCATCGATTTTTCCCTTTTTTACCTTTGATTGACACATCTCTAATTTATACTTCTGACTTCATTAGCTTAAATGAATATTTTCCCGTTTTCACATTTTGGAACCCCATTTATCGTAAAAGTACCAAGCACATGTTTAATATTTTGTTAATACTTATTGATTGTGGCATAAACTGAGTCTTTATGTTTATAAGTTCAAAAGATACGCATGGATTAAAAAAAGTACAAAAATATAGTTTTTACCCTTTTTGCCCTTGTTAGTGCCATTTTCAAAAAAAGTACAGAACACATGTCCCTTTCATTTTCTAGCCGATTATATGATTTATTCATTTTCTAGCCTGTTTTAACCATAAGCGGCCAAATTAAAAAAAAAATACCGAACCCGTGTCCTTTAATTTTTAATGCTGATCATAGACCAATTTAATCTTTGTTTCTATCACTTTTGATTTATGAGATATTACGTTACCGATTTTCCCCCTTTTTACTCCAAAAATTAAAAAAAGGAATCAATCGCGTGTCTTATACTTCTGCAATGTGAATAGACCTGTCTGTAAATTATACTTCTGGCTTTATTTGTTTAAATTATATTCATAGTTTTTACTCTTTTGTGCCTCATTTATCGTAAAAGCGCGAAGCACCATCTTAATTTTTGTTAGTCCTTATCAATTGTGATGTAAATAGAGTATTTATGTTTATTAGTTCAAGAGATACTTATAGGGTTAATAAAGTACCAAAATATAGTTTTTTTCCCTTTTTCTCCCTTATTAGTTCCATTTCCAAAAAAGTACCAAACTCGTGTCCCCTTTTTTTGCAAGATGATCCAAATCCAATTTCAACTTTGTTTCTAACGATGTAAATTTCTAAGATATGATGTTACTAATTTATCCATTTTCTTTTTCAATTTACTTTTTCAATATGAATCCACCCGTCTGTAAATTATAGTTCTGGCTTCATTAGTTAAAAACCTACCCTTGAATATTTCCCAGTTTTTATCTTTTTTACCTCAATTATCGTAAAAGTACCAAATATGTGTCTAATAATTCTTTGTTACTTATCAATTGTGACGTTTACTGTTTCTCTATGTTTGTTATTTCAAAAGATACGTATGGGTTCAAAAAAAGTACCAAAATATAGTTTTTGCCCTTTTTTACCCTTATTAGTACCATATTCAAAAAAGTACCAAATACGTTTCTCGTTTTTTTTTCAGCCCATCCGAAGCAAATTTCAACTCTATTCCTATCGTTTTGAATTTCGGAGATATGACGTTACTAATATTTCCCATTTTTTCCCTGTTTTAACCATAAAACGGCCGAATTAAAGAAAAAAGTACCGAATACATGTCCCTTAATTTAAAGTGCCGATTTTAGACCGATTTAGTTGTTGTTTCTATCACTTTTGGCTAAGAAGATATATTTTTACCGATTTTTACCCCCAAAATTAAAAAAGTACCAGACACTTATTTTACTTTTTTCAGTGTCAATTTACCAGCCAATAAATTATGCTTCTGGCTTCATTAGCCGAAAAGATATTCTTAGCTAAAAAGCAAAAAACCTACTCTTGAATATTTTCCCTTTTTTTACCCTTTCGTCCCACATTAATCGCAAAAGTACCAAATACGTGTTTAATAGTTTTTTAATGCCTATCAGTTGCAATATAAATTATGTTTCTATGTTTATTAGTTCAAAAGATATATATATGGGTTAAAAAAGTACCAAAATATAGTACCATTTTTGAAATAGTACTAAATACGTGGCCATTTATTTTTTTATCCGATTCAAATCCAATTTAAACTTCGTTTGCATCGGTGTTAGTTTCGGAGATATGATGTTACTAATTTCTCCCTTTTCTACCCTGTTTTACCCTTCAAAAGGTCGAATTTCAAAAAAGTACCGAACACGTGTCCCTTAATTTTTAGTGCTGATCTCAGACTAATTTAGTTTTTGTTTCTATCACTTTTGATTTAGAAGATATATTTTTACCCCCAAAATTAAAAAAAGTACCAAAAATGTATTTTATTTTTTCTTTGTCAATCGACCAGTCAATAAATTATTCTTCTGGCTTCATTAGCCTAAAAGATATCCATAGCTAAAAACAAAAAACCTACCCTTAAATATTTTCCCTTTTTTACCCTTTTGTACCCCATTAATCGCAAAAGTACCAAATACGTAGTTAATTGTTTTTTAATATCTATCTGTTGCGATATAAATTATGTTTCTATGTTTATTAGTTCAGAAGATACATATTAGTTGAAAAAAGTACCAAAATATAGTTTTTACCCTTTTTTATCCTTATTAATGCCATTTCCAAAAAAGGACCAAGCACGTGTCTCCTTATTTTCCTAGCCGATTCAAATCCAATTTCAACTTTGTTTGCATCGATGTTGGTTTCGGATATATGATGTTACTAATTTCTCCCTTTTTTACCCTGTTTTACCTTCTAAGAGGTTGAACTTCAAAAAAGTACCGAACACGTGTTCCTTAATTTAAAGTGCCAATCTCAGACCAATTTAGTTTTTGTTTCTATCACTTTTGGTTTAGAAGATATACTTTACCGATTTTTACCCCCAAAATTAAAAAAAGTACCAAACACGTAGCTTATTTCTTTTCAATGTAAATCTACCAGTCAATAAATTATACTTCTAACTTCATGAGCCTAAAAGATATCCATGGCTAAAAAGCAAAAAACCTATCCTTGAATATATTCCCTTTTTTTACCCTTTTGTACCCCATTAATCGCAAAAGTACCAAATAGGTATTTAGTTCTTTTTTAATATCTGTCGGTTGCGATATAAAATATGTTTCTATGTTTATTAGTTCAAAAGATACATATGGGTTAAAAAAAGTACCAAAATATAGTTTTTACCCTTTTGTATCCTTATTGGTGCCATTTTCAAAAAAGTACTAAACACGTGTCCCCTTATTTTTCTAGCCGATTTAAATCCAATTTCAACTTTGTTTCTATCTGTATTGGTTTCGGAGATATGATGTTACTGATTTCTCCCTTTTCTACCCTGTTTTACCTTTTAGGAGGTTGAATTTCATAAAAGTACCGAACACGTGTCCCTTGGTTTTAAGTGCCGATCTCAGACCAATTTAGTTTTTGTTTCTATCAGTTTTGGTTTAGAAGATATACTTTACAGATTTTTACCCCCAAAATTAAAAAAAAGTACCAAACTCGTAGTTTATTTTTTTCAATGTCCATCGACCAGTCAATAAATTATACTTCTGGCTTCATTAGCCTTAAAGATATCCATGGCTAAAAACCAAAAAAACCTATCCTTGAATATTTTCCCTTTTTTTACCCTTTTGTACCCCATTAATCGTAAAAGTACCAAATACATATTTAGTTTTTTTTTAATATCTATCGATTGCGATATAAAATGTGTTTCTATGTTTATTAGTTCAAAAGATACATATGGGTTAAAAAAAGTACCAAAATATAGTTTTTACCCTTTTTTATCCTTATTAGTGCCATTTTCAAAAAAGTACCAAACACGTGTCCCCTTATCTTTCTAGGCGATTCAAATCCAATTTCAACTTTGTTTCTGTCTATGTTGGTTTCGGAGATATGATGTTACTAATTTCTTCCTTTTCTACCCTGTTTTGCCCGCTAGGCGGCCGATTTTCAAAAAAGTACCAAACACGTGTCCCTTAATTTTTAGTGCTAATCTCAAGCCAATTTAATTTTTGCTTCTATCGCTGTTGGTTAAGGAGATATAATGTTACCGTTTTTTCCCTTTTTTACCCTTTTAATTGAAAAAAGTACCAAACACGTATTTAATATTTTGTACTGGGCAATCGACCTCCCTATAAATTTTATTGGTAGCTTTATTGGTTCAAGTCAAATACAAAGAAAAAGAAAAATGGACCTACCCTAAATTTTTTTCCCCGCTTTTCCCCCTTTTTGAACCCTGAATCAAGAAAGTACCAAACACGTGTCTAATATTTTTTTCTTGTTTACCGGCTCCGTTTTGAATTTTGTTACTCTGTTGATTGGTTCAAAAGATACACATGGGTTTAAAAAAGTACCAACATTTCATTTTTACCCTTTTTACCCCCTATTTGTCCCATCTGCTAAAAAGTACCAAACACGTGTCTACTTATTTTTGCAGCTGATCCCAACGCAATTTCAATTTCGGGCCTATGACGTTTACTTCCGGAGATACAGCATTACTAATTTTTCCCTTTTTTACCCCTTTTTACCCCCTTAGAGGCCGAATTTCCAAAAATCCCGTCTTAGTGGATCTATACTTTGAAAAAGGTACCCGCTGTCAAAATTTCAGCTCTCTAGCTTTAGCCGTTTGGGCTGTGCGATGATGAGTCAGTCAGTCAGTCAGTCAGTCAGTCAGTCACGTTAGAGTTTTATATATATAGACTGTATAAAATTAAGCAGACTTTGAGCCCCTATTGAAACTTGATAGCTAAATGGATGTTTTTGCCATTTTTATGAACTTTTAAAAAAACCTATTATCTTAAAAAAATGTATAAAAATTCGAGATGGGTGCAAATAAAGACCTGCCACTAACGAAGAGAGCAATCAAAAATTGTATCCAATATATATTCTTAAGGATCAATATATGGTTAATTTTTGCATAAACACAAATACGCGTTTTTGACAGTTTTAAAATTTTGTCCTTGGTTTAACGTTTTTTGGAGTTGCCCATATCCAAAACCCAACCATAATGAGGTTAGAATTGCAATAAATCTACTAAAAACAAGTAAAAAAGCGCTATAGTCGGTCAAGCCCGACCATACGATACCCTTCACCACTAAGGTCAAAGGTGTTATTTTTCATGTATAAAGACAAATATTTGCTAAATTTTGCCATCATACAAACATTTTTTCAAAACTTATATATTTAAGCTGTTTCCATCATTTGGGCTTATATGAGAGCTAGGGTCAAATGTGGACCGATTATCTCGAAATTTAGCAAATTGATTACAGTTATTACAAAAATTATGAACGCAAAAAATAAACTCAAAATTTTCAATATCTTTGGATTTACGAGCGTTTTAGTGATTTTTTTGTCTCATTTAGTGCATTTTAAAGAAGAGTTTGTATGGGAGCTATGGTCAAATGTAGACCGATTTCAACGAAATTTGGTACAGTGATTTAGGTATACATAAGAATTATATGTTTTAAATATTGATATTTGTGGCCAATATGTCAATTCCGGGAAGTGGGACCTATGGGAGGTACCATAAATAATGGACCGATTTTGACCAATTTCAATAGCCATGGTCCCATTATCAAAAAATGATCTGTACCAAATTTCATCAAATTATCATTAGAATTACGACCTGTAGTTTGATTACAAGGTTTACATGGGGATCCAGCCAGCCGTCCAACCAACCAGACGGACGGACGGACGGACATCGCTAAATCGACTCAGAAAGTGATTCTAAGCCTATTGGTATACTAAAGGGTGGGTCTAAGACAAATATTTCTATGCGTTACATACATCAGCACAAACTTATAATACCCTTTCCACCTATGGTGGTGAAGGGTATAATAACAAAGCTGTGGGTGCCGTCGATTTGCCAGCAGAGCTTTTTAAGGTCGGAGGTAATAGTCCAGCTTATAAAAACCATATGGTAAAAAGAACGAATGCCCGATGATAGGAGTCTCAGTGTTCTTTGTCTAGAGCACAAAAAAGGAGATAACAAAGAAAATGAAATACTTAGGACCTACCAATGTGGCTTGAGACCAGGTAAATCTACCACTTACCAGATCTTCACGCTACGTCAAATCCTGAAGAATACCCAATAGAAACAAACAGACACATATCATCTCTTTGTTGGCTACAAAGCTGCTTTTGACAAGTTGATACGGGTATCATGGGCACAAGCAGATGAAGCTATTTTTTGAAGTTTTTGGGAGGAAATCCTACAAAAAATTTAGGGACCAATCTGCGTTAACAATGAATATCGACATCGAATGAATCCAGAGTTGTATAAGTTATACGCTGATGTTAATATAGTAAAATGCAGTTAACAGTGAAGAGGACGATAAAGACTTTGCTGGTAAGACCAAGTAGAAAAAAATCGTTCAAAGTTTGGCCTACGAAACTGGAGAATATGCGCAACGAGATTCCTTGATGCATTTGTATACATAATTCCCACGACATTCCAATTGGAACAAGGGGCACTTCTCTCAGGCAATGAGCTGCATCCGATTCAATTTTTAGACTCATTGAAAGGTACCTACTTTTTAACTCCGGATCCGAACGGCAAATGCATTAGTAAAAAAAGTTTTGCATAGCCTAATACTCAATAACCAGTGGCTAGCTAAGTTATAAGGTGAATCGCTTTTTTTGACAATTTATTTTTTCAAGTGGGTCTGGCCAGGGATCGAACTTGGGACCTCTGGTATTCTAAATGGATGACTAACCTGCTATACCAAGGCGGCTGACATTTAGTATTTGGATTGTTAAATTATATTAAAATCAGACAAAAATTAAATGAAAATTTGACTAGCAAAAAACAAAATGGTAGCTTTTTAAATGAACAAAAGTTTTAAGTATAAAGTTTAAAAAAATAAATTTTGTAAACATTTACCGGAAAAAAATAAGCACATTTGTATTAGAGATAAGATATTTAGGGAAAGCTTTTTAGCTCAATAAATATTAGAAAAATGGAATAAAAGATTTTTAATTTATTCAATGTTTTATGTTTTTTTTCTTTATCCAAATATAAGGAACTTCACAATGGCATGATATGATATAGAAAAAAAAATTTTTTTCTATAGAAAAAATTCCCAAGAAATTTTTTTTTTATAGAAAAAAATTCCTAAGAAAATTATTGCTATAGAAAAAATTCTTCAAATTTTTTCTAATGAAAGAAATTATTAAGAAAAATTCTCTATAGAAAACAATTTCTAACAAAAGATTTTCTATGGAAAAATATTTCTTAAAAAAATTTATTCTTTAGAAACAAATTTGTAAGAAAATTTTTTATTTAGAAAAAACTTTTGTAAGAAAATTTTCTCTATCGGAAAAAATTCCTAAGAAAATTTTTGCTATAGAAAAAATTCTTAAAATTTTTTATAAAAAAAAAATTTCTAAAGAAAAAAAATTTCTAAGAAAATGTTTTCTATAGAAAACGATTATTTTCTTACGAATCGTTTGCTATAGAAAACATTTTCTTAGAAATTTTTTGTATTTAGAAAAAAATTTTCCTTAAAAAAAAATGTGTTAGATAAATTTTTCTTTAGAAAAAAATTTATAAGAAATTTAGCGGAATTTTTTCTGTAGAAAAAAATTTCTTAGAGAAATTTTTCTACAGAGAAACATTTTTTCTGATGAAAAAAATTTTAAAGAAAATTTTTTCTATAGAATAAAATTTGTAAAAATTTTTTTCAAATTTTTCCAAAAACCTTTTTTTAATACGTGTCTTTCAAAAAATCATATTTTGCCAAAGTAAACCACTGTGCCTAAAACGACAAGTGCCAATACTTAAGCAAAGGGAGAATAAAGGTTTTTCAATGCAAAATCATTAAAATTTCTTAGCTTCTCTTTAGATGTAAAATTAATAAGGGAAATTTTTGCGGGGTCTAAGCTGGGAAGTTTAACTTAATAGTTCTAGGTGCGGTTTAGAACAAAATGTTTACTATTTTGTTCTATGAATTTCAAAGCTGTTATTTTGGTTGTAAACTTTAGAAGAAAATAAGTATTTAGAATTTTCTTAGTAATTCTTCAACAACAACAATTAACTGACATGCACACTAACAACTTAAGTCTATTTAAAAAAAATAATTATTTAGATTTATTTCTTACAGAATTTGAAAGATTTATTTAAAATACTTGGAAATCTCAAAGCAAAACAGCGACAACAGAACACGGTGGCCATTTGTCATTACTGATTCATCGTGATTTTCATTTCAATTATGGTGATGATGATGATGAAGATAATTTCATGGGTTTCAAAGTCACATGTGGACAACATGCCTCCCAAGCCAGCTCAAATGAGTCATGATTGAGGAAATTCTTTTTGAACTGGTAATAAAGCTCGAGAATTCTAAACATAATTATTAATTAATCGAAGAAATATTTAAATTTTCTTAAGTGATTTGCAAGTGTCGTCGAGAGCACAAGAAATGTTTAACATGCAAATTTTTATAATGATTTAGTTAAGACTTTTAAACACTTGAGCTCAATTAAAATCTATTTAAAGTTTATATTAAAAATTAAAGGCAATTAATTAATCATTATTATTATTATTATTATTATATTCATCATTATAACTTAATTGTTTGTATTTTTTGTTATACCCTATACCAAGACTCGGTGTACTATATAAAAATGTGCTTGTAACCGCTTAAATTAGACTGAATTTTTTATCAGATATATTAGATATATCAGATCAGAAATTTTTCTAAAATTTCCTACTTTTGTAGAAAAGTTTACAAACATTTCTTATTTTTCAATAATTTCTTATTTTTATAGGAAATTTTTCAAAAATTTTCTATTTGTATAGAAAATTTTTCAAAAATTTCCTATTTTTATAGGAAATTTTTCAAAAATTTCCTATTTTTATAGGAAATTTTTCAAAAATTTCCTATTTTTATAGGAAATTTTTTAAAAATTTCCTATTTTTATAGGAAATTTTTCAAAAATTTCCTATTTTTATAGGAAATTTTTCAAAAATTTCCTATTTTTATAGGAAATTTTTCAAAAATTTCCTATTTTTATAGGAAATTTTTCAAAAATTTCCTATTTTTATAGGAAATTTTTCAAAAATTTCCTATTTTTATAGGAAATTTTTCAAAAATTTCCTATTTTTATAGGAAATTTTTCAAAAATTTCCTATTTTTATAGGAAATTTTTCAAAAATTTCCTATTTTTATAGGAAATTTTTCAAAAATTTCCTATTTTTATAGGAAATTTTTCAAAAATTTCCTATTTTTATAGGAAATTTTTCAAAAATTTCCTATTTTTATAGGAAATTTTTCAAAAATTTCCTATTTTTATAGGAAATTTTTCAAAAATTTCCTATTTTTATAGGAAATTTTTCAAAAATTTCCTATTTTTATAGGAAATTTTTCAAAAATTTCCTATTTTTATAGGAAATTTTTCAAAAATTTCCTATTTTTATAGGAAATTTTTCAAAAATTTCCTATTTTTATAGGAAATTTTTCAAAAATTTCCTATTTTTATAGGAAATTTTTCAAAAATTTCCTATTTTTATAGGAAATTTTTCAAAAATTTCCTATTTTTATAGGAAATTTTTCAAAAATTTCCTATTTTTATAGGAAATTTTTCAAAAATTTTCTATTTTTATAGGAAATTTTTCAAAAATTTCCTATTTTTATAGGAAATTTTTCAAAAATTTCCTATTTTTATAGGAAATTTTTCAAAAATTTCCTATTTTTATAGGAAATTTTTCAAAAATTTCCTATTTTTATAGGAAATTTTTCAAAAATTTCCTATTTTTATAGGAAATTTTTCAAAAATTTCCTATTTTTATAGGAAATTTTTCAAAAATTTCCTATTTTTATAGGAAATTTTTCAAAAATTTCCTATTTTTATAGGAAAATTTTCAAAAATTTCCTATTTTTATAGGAAAATTTTCAAAAATTTCCTATTTTTATAGGAAATTTTTCAAAAATTTCCTATTTTTATAGGAAATTTTTCAAAAATTTCCTATTTTTATAGGAAATTTTTCAAAAATTTCCTATTTTTATAGGAAATTTTTCAAAAATTTCCTATTTTTATAGGAAATTTTTCAAAAATTTCCTATTTTTATAGGAAATTTTTCAAAAATTTCCTATTTTTATAGGAAATTTTTCAAAAATTTCCTATTTTTATAGGAAATTTTTCAAAAATTTCCTATTTTTATAGGAAATTTTTCAAAAATTTCCTATTTTTATAGGAAATTTTTCAAAAATTTCCTATTTTTATAGGAAATTTTTCAAAAATTTCCTATTTTTATAGGAAATTTTTCAAAAATTTCCTATTTTTATAGGAAATTTTTCAAAAATTTCCTATTTTTATAGGAAATTTTTCAAAAATTTCCTATTTTTATAGGAAATTTTTCAAAAATTTCCTATTTTTATAGGAAATTTTTCAAAAATTTCCTATTTTTATAGGAAATTTTTCAAAAATTTCCTATTTTTATAGGAAATTTTTCAAAAATTTCCTATTTTTATAGGAAATTTTTCAAAAATTTCCTATTTTTATAGGAAATTTTTCAAAAATTTCCTATTTTTATAGGAAATTTTTCAAAAATTTCCTATTTTTATAGGAAATTTTTCAAAAATTTCCTATTTTTATAGGAAATTTTTCAAAAATTTCCTATTTTTATAGGAAATTTTTCAAAAATTTCCTATTTTTATAGGAAATTTTTTCAAAAATTTCCTATTTTTATAGGAAATTTTTCAAAAATTTCCTATTTTTATAGGAAATTTTTCAAAAATTTCCTATTTTTATAGGAAATTTTTCAAAAATTTCCTATTTTTATAGGAAATTTTTCAAAAATTTCCTATTTTTATAGGAAATTTTTCAAAAATTTCCTATTTTTATAGGAAATTTTTCAAAAATTTCCTATTTTTATAGGAAATTTTTCAAAAATTTCCTATTTTTATAGGAAATTTTTCAAAAATTTCCTATTTTTATAGGAAATTTTTCAAAAATTTCCTATTTTTATAGGAAATTTTTCAAAAATTTCCTATTTTTATAGGAAATTTTTCAAAAATTTCCTATTTTTATAGGAAATTTTTCAAAAATTTCCTATTTTTATAGGAAATTTTTCAAAAATTTCCTATTTTTATAGGAAATTTTTCAAAAATTTCCTATTTTTATAGGAAATTTTTCAAAAATTTCCTATTTTTATAGGAAATTTTTCAAAAATTTCCTATTTTTATAGGAAATTTTTCAAAAATTTCCTATTTTTATAGGAAATTTTTCAAAACTTTCCTATTTTTATAGGAAATTTTTCAAAAATTTCCTATTTTTATAGGAAATTTTTCAAAAATTTCCTATTTTTATAGGAAATTTTTCAAAAATTTCCTATTTTTATAGGAAATTTTTCAAAAATTTCCTATTTTTTAAATTTTTCAAAAATTTCCTATTTTTATAGGAAATTTTTCAAAAATTTCCTATTTTTATAGGAAATTTTTCAAAAATTTCCTATTTTTATAGGAAATTTTTCAAAAATTTCCTATTTTTATAGGAAATTTTTCAAAAATTTCCTATTTTTATAGGAAATTTTTCAAAAATTTCCTATTTTTATAGGAAATTTTTCAAAAATTTCCTATTTTTATAGGAAATTTTTCAAAAATTTCCTATTTTTATAGGAAATTTTTCAAAAATTTCCTATTTTTATAGGAAATTTTTCAAAAATTTCCTATTTTTATAGGAAATTTTTCAAAAATTTCCTATTTTTATAGGAAATTTTTCAAAAATTTCCTATTTTTATAGGAAATTTTTCAAAAATTTCCTATTTTTATAGGAAATTTTTCAAAAATTTCCTATTTTTATAGGAAATTTTTCAAAAATTTCCTATTTTTATAGGAAATTTTTCAAAAATTTCCTATTTTTATAGGAAATTTTTCAAAAATTTCCTATTTTTATAGGAAATTTTTCAAAAATTTCCTATTTTTATAGGAAATTTTTCAAAAATTTCCTATTTTTATAGGAAATTTTTCAAAAATTTCCTATTTTTATAGGAAATTTTTCAAAAATTTCCTATTTTTATAGGAAATTTTTCAAAAATTTCCTATTTTTATAGGAAATTTTTCAAAAATTTCCTATTTTTATAGGAAATTTTTCAAAAATTTCCTATTTTTATAGGAAATTTTTCAAAAATTTCCTATTTTTATAGGAAATTTTTCAAAAATTTCCTATTTTTTGATAGGAAATTTTTCAAAAATTTCCTATTTTTATAGGAAATTTTTCAAAAATTTCCTATTTTTTTAGGAAATTTTTCAAAAATTTCCTATTTTTATAGGAAATTTTTCAAAAATTTCCTATTTTTATAGGAAATTTTTCAAAAATTTCCTATTTTTATAGGAAATTTTTCAAAAATTTCCTATTTTTATAGGAAATTTTTCAAAAATTTCCTATTTTTATAGGAAATTTTTCAAAAATTTCCTATTTTTATAGGAAATTTTTCAAAAATTTCCTATTTTTATAGGAAATTTTTCAAAAATTTCCTATTTTTATAGGAAATTTTTCAAAAATTTCCTATTTTTATAGGAAATTTTTCAAAAATTTCCTATTTTTATAGGAAATTTTTCAAAAATTTCCTATTTTTATAGGAAATTTTTCAAAAATTTCCTATTTTTATAGGAAATTTTTCAAAAATTTCCTATTTTTATAGGAAATTTTTCAAAAATTTCCTATTTTTATAGGAAATTTTTCAAAAATTTCCTATTTTTATAGGAAATTTTTCAAAAATTTCCTATTTTTATAGGAAATTTTTCAAAAATTTCCTATTTTTATAGGAAATTTTTCAAAAATTTCCTATTTTTATAGGAAATTTTTCAAAAATTTCCTATTTTTATAGGAAATTTTTCAAAAATTTCCTATTTTTATAGGAAATTTTTCAAAAATTTCCTATTTTTATAGGAAATTTTTCAAAAATTTCCTATTTTTATAGGAAATTTTTCAAAAATTTCCTATTTTTATAGGAAATTTTTCAAAAATTTCCTATTTTTATAGGAAATTTTTCAAAAATTTCCTATTTTTATAGGAAATTTTTCAAAAATTTCCTATTTTTATAGGAAATTTTTCAAAAATTTCCTATTTTTATAGGAAATTTTTCAAAAATTTCCTATTTTTATAGGAAATTTTTCAAAAATTTCCTATTTTTATAGGAAATTTTTCAAAAATTTCCTATTTTTATAGGAAATTTTTCAAAAATTTCCTATTTTTATAGGAAATTTTTCAAAAATTTCCTATTTTTATAGGAAATTTTTCAAAAATTTCCTATTTTTATAGGAAATTTTTCAAAAATTTCCTATTTTTATAGGAAATTTTTCAAAAATTTCCTATTTTTATAGGAAATTTTTCAAAAATTTCCTATTTTTATAGGAAATTTTTCAAAAATTTCCTATTTTTATAGGAAATTTTTCAAAAATTTCCTATTTTTTAAATTTTTCAAAAATTTCCTATTTTTATAGGAAATTTTTCAAAAATTTCCTATTTTTATAGGAAATTTTTCAAAAATTTCCTATTTTTATAGGAAATTTTTCAAAAATTTCCTATTTTTTTAGGAAATTTTTCAAAAATTTCCTATTTTTATAGGAAATTTTTCAAAAATTTCCTATTTTTATAGGAAATTTTTCAAAAATTTCCTATTTTTATAGGAAATTTTTCAAAAATTTCCTATTTTTATAGGAAATTTTTCAAAAATTTCCTATTTTTATAGGAAATTTTTCAAAAATTTCCTATTTTTATAGGAAATTTTTCAAAAATTTCCTATTTTTATAGGAAATTTTTCAAAAATTTCCTATTTTTATAGGAAATTTTTCAAAAATTTCCTATTTTTATAGGAAATTTTTCAAAAATTTCCTATTTTTATAGGAAATTTTTCAAAAATTTCCTATTTTTATAGGAAATTTTTCAAAAATTTCCTATTTTTATAGGAAATTTTTCAAAAATTTCCTATTTTTATAGGAAATTTTTCAAAAATTTCCTATTTTTATAGGAAATTTTTCAAAAATTTCCTATTTTTATAGGAAATTTTTCAAAAATTTCCTATTTTTATAGGAAATTTTTCAAAAATTTCCTATTTTTATAGGAAATTTTTCAAAAATTTCCTATTTTTATAGGAAATTTTTCAAAAATTTCCTATTTTTATAGGAAATTTTTCAAAAATTTCCTATTTTTATAGGAAATTTTTCAAAAATTTCCTATTTTTATAGGAAATTTTTCAAAAATTTCCTATTTTTATAGGAAATTTTTCAAAAATTTCATATTTTTATAGGAAATATTTCAAAAATTTCCTATTTTTATAGGAAATTTTTCAAAAATTTCCTATTTTTATAGGAAATTTTTCAAAAATTTCCTATTTTTATAGGAAATTTTTCAAAAATTTCCTATTTTTATAGGAAATTTTTCAAAAATTTCCTATTTTTATAGGAAATTTTTCAAAAATTTCCTATTTTTATAGGAAATTTTTCAAAAATTTCCTATTTTTATAGGAAATTTTTCAAAAATTTCCTATTTTTATAGGAAATTTTTCAAAAATTTCCTATTTTTATAGGAAATTTTTCAAAAATTTCCTATTTTTATAGGAAATTTTTCAAAAATTTCCTATTTTTATAGGAAATTTTTCAAAAATTTCCTATTTTTATAGGAAATTTTTCAAAAATTTCCTATTTTTATAGGAAATTTTTCAAAAATTTCCTATTTTTATAGGAAATTTTTCAAAAATTTCCTAATTTTATAGGACATTTTTCAAAAATTTCCTATATTTATAGGACATTTTTCAAAAATTTCCTATATTTATAGGAAATTTTTCAAAAATTTCCTACTTTTATAGGAAATTTTTCAAAAATTTCCTACTTTTATAGGAAATTTTTCAAAAAATTCCTATTTTTATAGGACATTTTTCAAAAATTTCCTATATTTATAGGAAATTTTTCAAAAATTTCTTATTTTTATAGGAAATTTTTGAAAGATTTCTTATTTTTATAGGAATTTTATGAAAGATTTCTTATTTTTATAGGAAATTTTTCAAATATTGCCAAATTTGGAAATATATGAGATAATAAAATTTATTAATAAATAAATAAAAAAATTTTGAAAAAGTTCCTATAAAAATAAAAATCTTTTAAAAAAGTTCCAATAAAAATAGGAAAGTTTTGAAAATTTTCCTATAGAAATAAGAAATTTTTGAAAAATTTCCTATAGAAATCAGAAATTTTTCAAAAATTTCCTATTTCTATAGGAAATTTTTCAAAAATTTCTTATTTCTATAGGAAATTTTTCAAAAATTTCTTATTTCTATAGGAAAATTTTTAAAAATTTCTTATTTCTATAGGAAAATTTTTAAAACTTTCCTATTTTTATTGGAACTTTTTTAAAAGTTTTTTATTTTTATAGGAACTTTTTCAAAAATTTTTTTTTTATTTATTAATAAATTTTATTATCTCATATATTTCCAAATTTGGCCTCAATTAATTATTCAATATTAAATAGGGTTTGACCGACTTTATCACTTGTGAGCTTGTCATGTTTGTATACAGAAAAAACTGCTGAAGGGTATTTAAGATTCGGCATAGTCGAATTTAATATTCTGACTTGTTTTAATACAAAATAGTTTTGATTTTTCTCACGAAACACCTACATTGAGTTTGGGATTAATTCAGTCAGTTCAGAGGAGGGTTGTAGCTACATAACAAAACTGAATTCTTAAATATTTTGTTAAACTTGGAGAAGATCAGATATCAGATTATCAGGAAAGGGGATGAAATGATTGGATAATCATGATGTTATTCTCTTGTGTGGGTGAATTCTGGGTATGATAAATTTCAAATAAAATTAAAATTGTTACTTAAAAAAAAACATTTCTTTTATTTATTTATTATTTACCCCAAACATGTGTTTCAAATAATTAAATTAAATTGTTTTGTTGTAAAATTTAAACTACTATCAACTTACTTGTTGTTGTTGAAATTACACACCGCAACACACCTTTTTTGTGTTAGTCAAAATAATTAAATTTTAATTAATTCCTCTCGTCAAATTCATCTCTCTAATGGCTGTTACAAATTCTGAAAAATAATTTTAAAATGAAAAAAAAAGGTTAATTTAATTAGCCATGACTAATACAACAAATATGGTTTTGGTTTGGAAAAAAAGTTAAGCAAAAAAATTTTGTTTGAACTGAAATCAAAGCAAATAATAAAACTGAAATTGTTTAGAATGCAATTTGATTTTTTTATAAACGAATAATATGAAACCTCAAATATTTTCCATCAACTATTTCAATTCAAATAAATGAAATTCTAGTTACGCATTCCAATTTGAATTTTTTATTTAATTATTTAACATTTGAAGGCGCCATCAAAATATTAAATTACACACTTTTCGAATACGATGACAATGACAGCGAGAACGATGTGTGTACTTATCTTTTGGTTTATCTCTCCTGCGGTCCCGTTTTTTTTTTTTCTTATTTGATCGAATTTAAAAATTATTGCTTTATTAAATTTGATTTTTCAATACCCTACAGATAGAACTGAGAATTATTGAATAGAATATAAAAATGTCTTCCTAATCGTCTTTAACTTTTCTATAGAAATGTCTTCCTAACGTCAACTTTTCTATAGAAATGTCTTCCTAACGTCAACTTTTCTATAGAAATGTCTTCCTAACGTCAACTTTTCTATAGAAATATCTTCCTAACGTCAACTTTTCTATAGAAATGTCTTCCTAACGTCAACTTTTCTATAGAAATGTCTTCCTAACGTCAACTTTTCTATAGAAATGTCTTCCTAACGTCAACTTTTCTATAGAAATGTCTTCCTAACGTCAACTTTTCTATAGAAATGTCTTCCTATCGTCAACTTTTCTATAGAAATGTCTTCCTATCGTCAACTTTTCTATAGAAATGTCTTACTATCGTCAACTTTTCTATAGAAATGTCTTACTATCGTCAACTTTTCTATAGAAATGTCTTCCTAACGTCAACTTTTCGATAGAAATGTCTTCCTAACTTCAACTTGTCTATAGAAATGTCTTCCTAACGTCTTCCTGACGTCAACTTTTCTATAGAAATGTCTTCCTAACGTCAACTTTTCTATAGAAATGTCTTCCTAACGTCAACTTTTCTATAGAAATGTCTTCCTAACGTCAACTTTTCTATAGAAATGTCTTCCTAACGTCAACTTTTCTATAGGAATGTCTTCCTAACGTCAACTTTTCTATGGAAATGTCTTCCTAACGTAAACTTTTCTATAGAAATGTCTTCCTAACGTCAACTTTTCTATAGAAATGTCTTCCTAACGTCAACTTTTCTATAGAAATGTCTTCCTAACGTCAACTTTTCTATAGAAATGTCTTCCCAACGTCAACTTTTCTATAGAAATGTCTTCCTAACGTCAACTTTTCTATAGAAATGTCTTCCTAACGTCAACTTTTCTATAGAAATGTTTTCCTAACGTCAACTTTTCTATAGAAATGTCTTCCTAACGTCAACTTTTCTATAGAAATGTCTTCCTAACGTCAACTTTTCTATAGAAGTGTCTTCCTAACGTCAACTTTTCTATAAAAATGTCTTCCTAACTTCAACTTTTCTATAGAAATGTCTTCCTAACGTCAACTTTTCTATAGAAATGTCTTCCTAACGTCAACTTTTGTATAGAAATGTCTTCCTAATGTCAACTTTTCTATAGAAATGTCTTCCTAACGTCAACTTTTCTATAGAAATGTCTTCCTAACGTCAACTTTTCTATAGAAATGTCTTCCTAACATTAACTTTTCTATAGAAATGTCTTCATATCGTCAACTTTTCTATAGAAATGTCTTCCTAATGTCAACTTTTCTATAGAAATGTCTTCCTATCGTCAACTTTTATAAAGAAATGTCTTCCTATCGTCAACTTTTTTATAGAAATATCTTCCTATCGTCAACTTTTCTATAGAAATGTTGTCCTATCTTCAACTTTTCTATAGAAATGTTGTCCTACCGTCAACTTTTCTTTAGAAATATTGTCCTATCGTCTAAAAATGTTGTTTTGTCGTCAACTTTTCTCTAAAAATGTTGTTTTGTCGTCAACTTTTCTATAGAAATGTTGTCCTATCTTCAACTTTTCTATAGATGTGTTGTCCTATTGTCAACTTTTCTCTACAAATATTGTTCTTATAATTTTGAGACATTGTTATCTCTATATAGGATTTATCCAGTTCGTCTATTATCTTCTTGGGGTTTTCTTGGAAAATGATTTTTCAAACAAATTTATTTGTTTGTCATTGCAGGTTGTTTGTTTATTTGTTGTCAATAGAAAAATTTATCTAATATGAACCATTTATGATGGTTCAAATTTATTGTCACTTTTCATTTGGTTAAATCTATCAAAACTGAAAAAATGACAATGAAAAAACAAACGAATGAAACAATTTGCGGTTTCATTTTCTCATTAAAATTCAAATATGTTAGAGTTTTATATTAGGTTATGTAGAATCTTGGATACCTGTAAGTAAATATGAGTACGAAACATATGTTTTTGTCCGATATTTGGTTATATATGGTTCCAATTTTGGGCACTTGGCCAAATCTCTAATATTTAACGATTTTGTTAATTTTTGATAAATATTTTTAGTGACTACGATTTTAGTTTTTAAAAATTTGTTGAGATCTTAGAAAAATATGGACATAATTTCAAATAGAATGACGAACCTATTATATCCAATCTGCTAGTAGTGGTGTGTGGTATAAAAACACTGGCATGTGTTTGAATCTGCATAAATTTATAGATTTTTAAGAACTTTATTATGACAATTATGGCTATTTAAAATAATTATAAAGAATATTTATTTAAAATCTAAATCAGAAAAAAAAAATCCAACATTTATTGGTATTGTTGAATGTAAAGTCCAACCTTATAAGAAAAACTTCAAGCGACATGTGTTACAAAGGCAAATATTGTCAACTTTATGACAAAAAGAAAAGATAAGATTAATGTTGAGGTTTCTTTCTAGAGCTGCCAGCGTTCGCATGGCTGCTTGGTTGATTTTTACCTTGAGGTTATTTATTTTATTTTTTTTCATTAACGTTTCATCTTTTTTTCCTAAGACTCTAGAGTCGAGAGGGTCTTTCATAAAATTAAGTTGAATTTACATATAAGAATTTTAAATTAGCGTAAAAATAAATAAATATAAAAATAGCTATAAATTTTCACCATCATCTCGAGCAATATTAGGAGATTCAATTCATTAAAAATGGTGGTCATTATGATGATGTTGATAATGTTGCACAATATCTTAACATTTGCAATTCCTAAGTAAACTAATAAACTTTTTTTACAATCTTGTTTACATTTATAACTTCCTGGATTTTTCTTATTTTTTAACGATTTTCTTGAACAGCAAAATTGCAAGTAGCAGAAGACATTAGACAAACTTGATTTCAAATAGAAATGGTCAAATCCATGAAAAAGTTAAAAACGAGAGAATGCAATAAAACTTGACGAAGATGATTTAATACATCAATAAGAATTAACAACCTGAGAATTGTAAATTTTATTAATTTTATTAAGATTAAAAATATTTAAAAAAATTTTCAAAATTTTGATTTTGATTATTCTTTACGGGTCATTAAATAAAGATCATAATGAGATCTTACTTACTTACTTTGCACAAAATTTGGACTCATAACCGGGTATACTTTTATATTAATAAACTGTTAAATACTTTTGGTTGTGCTTAATGATGTAAACACAATCACGACAGCAGGCTACACGAACACCGACTACAAAAGTCGCTGGCTGCTATCGTCGCATCGTAGTCAGCAACTTAATTGTTTTTAAGACGCCAGCAACATTTCTAAACAGCTGATTGTGAGTGGTTCCAACATCGCGTTTATAAGATGGACAAAATACAAATTTTTATTTTGATACAAATGACATATTTATATTAGTACCCAGCAAAACTTTGGTAATGGCAAGTACTCTGATAACTGGTTACCTTGTAACGACTACAACATACCATCCGAATAAATAATAAGTTATTACAGAAGTACTTATTTGTAATTAAGATGGTAATTTAAACTGAATGGCCCCGGTTCAAATCCCACCAAGGGCAACATTTTTTTTTTAGTTTTTTTTTATTAAAAGAGTCTTTTTAAATGATTTTTGAATTTTAAGAACTTAAATATTATCTTCTGTAAAAAAAAATTTGTAAAACTAACTGACGTTAATGAAAAAATACCATCATGAGTCAATTTTGATTATGTAGGGGATGTTGAATACCGAACACGATTCTAATTGGTCTTAACTTGGTAAGCCCAACTTATCTGGGTCATCCTTCATCTCAACTGTGGACACACATCTCCCCGGGGAGCTAGTTTAACACCCATTAATATTGTGAGTTAAGATGTTCCGAGAGTTATCCCATAAGATCGATAAAAATGGGTTAGGATTACGGGCTAATAACCCTCTCTTGAAAAAAAATACAAAGAAGAGGATAAAATTAGAATTGAAATGTCCCACTACCTAATATTAGAGGAGGATGTCCGAAACTTCGATAGAAAGACCAAGTAGAGGAACATGTTTCAAAGCTTGGCCTATAAAATTGGAGAATATTCGCACAAGATCGAAATCGATGGAATTCTAAAATATGCTCGGACTTTGACCTTAACAGGTTGTAACATTTAAGTAAGTAAGAGTCAATCTTATGTAAAAACCTATACAAAAAAGAAGATTTAAATTGTTTAAGTTTTGAAATAATTTTCAAAAAGTTTTAAAATAATTACAAAAAATCGTATAAAAATATTTTTCCAAAAATTACAACAAAGCAAAAAAAAAACAGGGAAAAACAAAGTTATTTTCATATGATTTTGGATCTAAAAATAAAAATTGCTTATATTAATTATAAGCTGCTAAGTTTTCAACATATGAAGTAGCTCAGTGGAAGAGTCTCTGCCTAGCAGTCGGAGGGTCTGGGTTCGAGCCCCCATGGGATCATAAAAAAATTGTGTATTTCGTTTAACAATATATGTTTTTAATAAAACAACAACAAAAAAGTTGTTGTTGTTGTTGTTGTTGCTTTCAAATTGCTTACCCAAGTCATTACTTTTCTGCAATTGGTAAGCACTTGCCTCCAATGACATGCCCATGTTAATGTAATGACTTAAACAGCGAATGAGTAAGTAGTTCGTGTTCAATAGTTTAACTGTTTAACTCATTATTTGGTAATGAAAAGTTTTACTGGGTAATTAACGTCCAATATCAATGGTTTCCCTGTACCTGATAGTATATCTAAATCAAAAAATACTTATAGAAAGATTTTGGTGTGATCTCTTATTGTTTCAGAGTTATAGGCTTTTTAAATTTCAAAAATTATATGGCATAACTTTAGAAGTTTAAATCCGATATTATATTGATATTTGCTTGGTATCAAACAAAAGCTGCTAAAATACCTTTCATATGATATATATATATATTCTTCGATTTATAATGGATTAAGAGTTCATATACTAAAAACTTACTTTACAACCGACTTTTTTTTTATAAAAATGCGCATATCTTTAAACAATATAAATAGATATAGGTATACTCTTTTATATAATGAATTTTATACTTTTTAAAACAAACCAAATACGTAGCTCTAGCACGTGTAGCGCGTGTGTTATGGCAGTTTAAAAATTTACTTTTATTAAGTTATTATGATTATGGTAAATAAAGTTAAGTGTTTTAAATCGCTCATTAATTTCAATATTCTATGGTATTGACAGTACTAAATCTGTTATTGTCAGCAACAAAAATAGAAATCAGTTTAATCTTGGCCACAGCTACAACGGTGGTCGGTAGTCGCCTAGCTAAAAAATGTATTCCCATTTGAATGCGTGTATTCTAATTTTGACAGGTTGTAGCCGATAGCCTGTAGCCGTGATTGTGTTTATAGCATAACAGTTAGGCCATATACGTTGAAAGTAATACGCAGGTCCATATATTTTGTTAGGAATTCCTAATGCATCCAGCGTATTTAAAGTCTGGACTTAACATTGATTGATAGCTATCGAACTTCGTAGGTGCAATCTTAACTGAATGTACCCCCAAATATTATTGATTGTTGATATAAAAAGTGGATGTTATACATATATCGCACTTGATCAACAAGAGGGTACTAACTCAAAATTTTAAAATTTTCAGTAGAGTCAAAAAACTATTTTATTTTACTACTACTTTCATATAAAGAAGAGGGGTAAAACTGTAGTTTTTTAAAAATACCCTCTTGCTGAACAAGTGCGATATGTATATAAGACCGATTGTCGCAAAATTTGATATACTGGCTTAAATTTACATAAAGCTTATTTATGCAAAATTTAGTGGCCATAGCTATCATAGTTTTTAAGTTGATAGCTTTTAACTGGCGTTTGTGAAATTTTAGTGGTTTCCGGGAATGATTTTTATATGAAAGCTATGGTCCAACGTGGACCGATTCCTATCAAACTTGATATGCTGACCAGTAGTTGCATAAAACTTCTCTGTTCTAAA
>OW121741.1:135821648-136009148 GCA_933228675.1 Stomorhina lunata | reverse complement strand
ACTTTAGCAGTTTTATGATGTCGGCAAATGAACATTGCAAAGAAACATTGATATAAATTTATGTTTGAAAAAATCCCCAACAATTAACATCGTGATTTAAGAAAAGAATTATTTTTTCTTCATCTTCGTTCGAAAATTACTTGGACTTATCTTTGGAGTCTTCTCTTCTATTCCTTGTGAAAGCTTTTAAGAATATTGGCATCAGAAATGAAAGTGAAATGATGGAAAGACAAACAGATAAAAACCATAAAATGTGGGCGGTTTTTTTCTAATACTATAATGAAGAAGAATTGGTCTCCGGTTACCGGCATTACTTCTATGATCGCAGAATGCACGTTCAAATCCAAGTTTCATATTCAGTCATAAAAACCTAACGTCCAAATGGACTGACATTGGTAAATAGACACAGGTAGTGACTCTATGTCTATTTGTACACATTAAGTTCTCCATGTTAAAATTTTATAAAGAAAAATTTTATTGTTAAAATTTTATATAAAAAATTTTCGATTTTAAAAATGTATATAAAAAATTTTCGATTTTAAAAATTGATATAAAAAATTTTCGATTTTAAAAATTTATATATATAAAATTTTTTAAAGAAAATTTTCGATGTTAAAATTTTATATAAAAAATGTTCGATGTTAAAATTTTATATAAAAAATTTTCGATGTTAAAATTTTCGTTAAAATTTATATAGAAAATTTTCGATATTAAAATTTTATATAGAAAATTTTCGATATTAAAATTTTATATAGAAAATTTTCGATATTAAAATTTTGTATAGAAAATTTTCGATATTAAAATTTTATATAGAAAATTTTTTATTTTAAAATTTTGTATAGAAAATTTTCGATATTAAAATTTTATATACAAAATTTTTTATTTTAAAATTTTGTATAGAATATTTTCGATATTAAAATTATGTGTAGAAAATTTTCGATGTTAAAATTTTGTATAAAATATTTTCGATGTTAAAATTTTGTATAGAAAATTGTCGATGTTAAAATTTTGTATAGAAAATTTTCGATGTTAAAATTTTGTATAGAAAATTTTCGATGTTAAAACTTTGTATAAAAAATTTTCGATGTTAAAATTTTATATAAAAGATTTTTGATGTTAAAATTTTATATAGAAAATTTTCGATGTTAAAATTTTATAAAGAAAATTTTCGATGTTAAAATTTTATAAAGAAAATTTTCGATGTTTAAATTTTATATAGAAAATTTTCGATGCCAACATTTTATATAGAAAATTTTCGATGCCAAAATTTTATATAGAAAATTTTCGATGTTCAAATTTTTTATAGAAAATTTTCGATGTTAAAATTTTATATACAAAATTTTCGATGTTAATATTTTATATAGAAAATTTTCGATGTTAAAATTTTATATAGAAAATTTTCAGTGTTCAAATTTTATATAGAAAATTTTCGATGTTATAACATTATATAGAAAATTTTTACTTTTCAAATTTTATAAAAAGAAAATTTCGATAATTAAATTTTTAAAGAAAATTTTCTATTTTAAAATTTTTTACGAAAATTTTCGATGTTAATATTTTATATAGAAAATTTTCGATGTTAAAATTTTATATAGAAAATTTTCGATGTTAATATTTTATATAGAAAATTTTCGATGTTAATATTTTATATATAAAATTTTCGATGTTAACATTTTGTGTAGAAAATTTTCGATGTTAAAATTTTATATAGAAAATTTTAGATGTTAAAATTTTATATAGAAAATTTTCGATGCCAACATTTTATATAGAAAATTTTCGATGCCAAAATTTTATATAGAAAATTTTCGATGTTAAAATTTTATATAGAAAATTTAAGATGTTAAAATTTTATATAGAAAATTTTCGATGTTAAAATTTTATATAAAAAATTTGTATGTAAAAATTATATATAAACAATTTTTGATGCTAAAATTTTATATAGAAAATTTTCGATGTTAAAATTTTATATAGAAAATTTTCGATGTTAAAATTTTATATAGAAAATTTTCGATTTTAAAATTTTATATAGAAAACTTTCGATTTTAAAATTTTATAGAAAATTTTTGATTTTAAAATTTTGTAAAGAAAATTTTCAATATTAAAATTTTATATAAAAAATTTTCGATGTTAAAATTTTATATAGAAAATTTACATGTCAAAATTTTAAATAAAAAATTTTCGATGTTAAAATTTTATATAGAAAATTTTCGATGTCAAAATTTTGTATGGAAAATTTTCGATGTTAAAATTTTACATAGAAAATTTTTGATGTTAAAATTTTATATAGAAAATTTTCGATGTTAAAATTTTATATAGAAAATTTTCGATGTTAAAATTTTATATAGAAAATTTTCGATGTTCAAATTTTATGTAAATTTTTTTCTATTTAAAAATTTTATATAGAAAATTTTCGATGTTAAAATTTTATATAGAAAATTTTCGATGTTAAAATTTTATATAAAAAATTTTTATGTAAAAATTATATATAAACAATTTTTGATGCTAAAATTTTATATAGAAAATTTTCGATGTTAAAATTTTATATAGAAAATTTTCGATGTTAAAATTTTATATAGAAAATTTTCGATGTTAAAATTTTATATAGAAAATTTTCGATTTTAAAATTTTATATAGAAAACTTTCGATTTTAAAATTTTATAGAAAATTTTTGATTTTAAAATTTTGTAAAGAAAATTTTCGATGTTAAAATTTTATATAAAAAATTTTCGATGTTAAAATTTTATATAGAAAATTTTACATGTCAAAATTTTAAATAAAAAATTTTCGATGTTAAAATTTTATATAGAAAATTTTCGATGTCAAAATTTTGTATGGAAAATTTTCGATGTTAAAATTTTACATAGAAAATTTTCGATGTTAAAATTTTATATAGAAAATTTTCGATGTTAAAATTTTATATAGAAAATTTTCGATGTTAAAATTTTATATAGAAAATTTTCGATGTTAAAATTTTATATAGAAAATTTTTGATGTTAAACTTTTATATAGAAAATTGTTAAAATTTTATGTAAATTTTTTTCGATGTAAAAATTTTATATAGAAAATTTTCAATGTTAAAATTTTATATAGAAAATTTTCGATGTTAAAATTTTATATAGAAAATTTTCGATGTTAAACTTTTATATAGAAAATTTTTGATGTTCAAATTTTATATAGAAAATTTTCGACGTAAAAATTTTATATAGAAAATTTTCAATGTTAAAATTTTATATAGACAATTTTCGATGTTAAAGTTTTATATAGAAAATTTTCGATGTTCAAATTTTATATAGAAATATTCGATGTTAAAATTTTATAAAAAAAATTTCGATGTCAAAATTTTGAATAGAAAATTTTGGATGTTAAAATTTTGTACAGAAAATGTTCAATGTTAAAATTTTATATAGAAAATGATAGTCGTTAAAATTTTATATAGAAAATTTTCTATGTTAAAATTTAATATGAAAAATTTTTATGTAAAAATTATATATAAACAATTTTTGATGCTAAAATTTTATGTAGAAAATTTTCGTTCTAAAAATTTTGTGTAGAAAATTTTCTATGCAAAAATTTTATATAGAAAATTTTGGATCTTAAAATTTTACATAGAAAAATTTCCATGTCAAATTTTATATAAAAAAATTTCGATGTTAATTTGATATAGAAATTTTTCGACGTTTTCGACTTTTATGTAGAAAATTTTTGATGTCAAAATTTTATATAGAAAATTTTCGACGTTAAAATTTTATATAGAAATTTTTCGATGTTTAAATTTTATATAGAAATTTTTCGATGTTTAAATTTTATATAAAAAATTTTCGATGTTAAAATTTTATAAAAAAAATTTTCGATGTTAAAATTTTATACAGAAAACTTTCAATATTCAATTTTTATATAGAAAATTTTGGATGTTAAAATTTCATATAGAAAATTTTCGATGCAAAAATTGTATATAGAAAATTTTCGATATAAAAATTTTATATGATAATTTTCGATGCAAAAATTTTATATAGAAAATTTTTGAAGTAAAAATTTTGCATGGTAGATGTAAAAATTTTATATAGAAAAATTTTTGATGTAAAAATTTTATTTAGAAAACTTTTCGATGTTTAAATTTTATATAGAAAATTTTTAATTTAAATTTTTATATAGAAAATGTTCAATTATTTTATTCGCCAAATGAATCTTGAGTTGTAAACTCTTTCTATAATTGTTGTAATAAAAGTTGTAAAGATGTATTTACTCGTAGTAAGTAGTTTTTTTTTTGTATTGTTTTTACAATTGAATGACATAAAATGTCAATTGTCAAGTTAAATTTAACATGCACATATAATCCCAAAGAAACTCTCATTTCATTCGTATTCGATCTCGAACTTGTAACAGAAAAATATATAATATAATAATATTAAGTTAATAACATTTAATTTGAAATAAACTGCCAAGAAATCCAACATTTTTTTATTTGTACAATAACAACTTGAGAATGAAGAGAAGAGTAGAAAAATTATAAATTTTTCAAGTTCAAAGTGTTTAAATGTAATTTGTAATTGAAACACGTGAGAATTTTACACAATAAATGTTTATAACTATTAATTTGAAAAGTTAATGTTGTTGTTGTGGTTGTATACATAAATTCGACTAAGTTACACATGCACTAAAACCCATGAAGGAATTTTAACCGACAATTGGCATTAAGTCTTAGATATAGGAAAAAATTTCATTGCTGTCGTTATTTTTAAAGTTGTAAATTTTGTTATTCTTTTTAACGAGATATGTTTTTAAAAATTTAATTAAAAAAAGAGACCTGTATAACTACTACTACGACCTATACTTACATTACCATTTTTAGGCTGGGGCTATTGCAGACGTTACAAAAAATTAAAGTAATAAGGATTCTAAATTAACCCATAGATGGCGCTCTCTCTATGATATTATCGTTTTGATGGAAAATGTTTTTTTTTTTCGTTTTAGGTGTTTAGGCTGATAATAATATACAAATTAGAGGTATTTGGTACTCATATCTTTCTTGTCGTCAAAAATTGTTTACTGGTTGTCGCAATCACATTAGCTCAGGTACTACTTTGTTGTAGTTAATCACATTATGGATTTTGTTGAAACATTTGTAGGAGTTTATTACTTTTTTTTAAAACCCAGAAATAATTTTAATAATAGTTTAGACAAAGTACACGAAGACTTTTTAATTAAATACCTATTAAACGATTTACAACTTTAAAAAGTTAAACATTTCTGACTGGATGTAAATTTTGTTCACAAAACAATTTTAAGAAATTTGTTATTTAATATTAAAACAAAAGAAAACCTTGTTCAGAAATTTACAAGAAATCGAGAATTAAAAACATAAAAACCTTGAGATTTATGTCAATGTTTAGAAATGTCTAGCTTGTACTTAAAGTAAAGAATGTAATAAAGAGGTTTAATATAGAAAATTTAAAAAAATCAACATAAAACCAAACAATTTCAAAAACTTTTATAAAAATTTTACCACAATTTCCACAAAATCTGTCTTTAAGAAAAATTTCATAAAAATTTTTGTATAAAAAAAATTACCTCAAAATTTTTCATTAAGAAATATTTCACCAAAATTTTTCATTAAGAAAAATTTCATCAAAATTTTTCCGTAAGAAAAAAAATATCATCCAAAATTCTTTATAAGAAAAATTGACTCAAAATATTTCTCATAGAAAAATTATCAAAATTTGTCTCTATAAAACTTCATCAACATTTTTCTATAAGAAAAATTTCATTTAAATTTTTCTATAAGAAAAATTTCATCAACATTTTTCTATAAGAAAAACTTCATCAAAATTTTTCTATAAGAAATATTTCATCAAAATTTTTTTATAAGAAAAATTTCATTAAAATTTTTCTATAAGAAAAATTTCCTCAAAATTTTTCTATATGAAAAATTTCCTCAAAATGTCTATGGGAAAAATTTCATCAAAACTTTTTTATACAAAAAAATTTCATCAAAACCTTTGTATAAGAAAAATTTCCTCAAAATGTTTTTATAAGAAAAAATTTATTAAAATTGTCCACAAAAATAATTTCATCAAAATTTTTATATTAGAAAAATCTTATTTTCTTATATAAAAATTTTCCTGATTTTCTATAAGACAAATTTCATCAAAATTTTTCTACATGAAAAATTTCATCAAAATTATTCTATAAGAAAAATTTTATCAAAATTTTTCTATCAGAAAAATTTCATCAAAATTTTTCGTAAAGAAGAAATTTTTATTTAAGAAAAATTTTGTCAAAATTTTTCTATAAGAAAAATCTTATCAACATTTTTCTTTAAGAAATATTTCATAAAAATTTTTCGTAAAGAAGAATTTTATTAATATTTTTCTTTAAGAAAAATTTTATCAAAATTTTTCTATAAGAAAAATTTTTTCTATAAGAAAAAAAAAGAAAAATTTAATCAAAATTTTTTAATACGAAAAATTTCATAAACATTTTTCTTAAGAAAAAAATCATCAAATTTCAAAAATTTTTCGTAATGAAGAATTTTATCAATATATTTCTTTAAGAAAAATTTTGTACAAAAATTTTGTCAAAATTTTTCTATAAGAAAAATTTCATCAAAATTTTTCTATACGAAAAATTTCATAAACATTTTTCTTAAGAAAAATATCACCAAAATTGTTGTTAAGAAAAAATTCATAAAATTTTTCCATAAGAAAAATTTTATAAAAATTTTTCATTAAGAAAAATTTCATCAAAACTTTTCTATCAGAAAAATTTCATCAAAATTTTTCTGTAAGAAAACTTTTCTCAAAATTTTTCTATAAGAAAAATTTCATTCAAATTTTTCTTTAAAAAAAAGTGCATCAAAACTTTTTTTACAAGAAAAATTTCATCATTTTATTTTTCCAAAAAGAAAAATTTCATCAAAATTAAAAAAAAAAATCATTACAAATTTTCTGTAGGAAAAATTTCTTCAAAATTTTTCATAAACAAATTTCATTTTTCATTTCTTATCAACATTTTCCATTAAGCAAAACTTCATGAAAACTTTTCTATCAGAAAAATTAAATAAAAATTTTTCTATCAAAAAAATTAAATTAAAATTTTTCTCTAAGATACACATTTACATACATTTTATTAAAATTTTTCGATAAGAAAAATTTCTTTAAAATTTTTCTATAAGAAAAATTTCATTAAAATTTTTATATAAGAAAAATTTCATTAAAATTTTTATATAAGAAAAATTTCATTAAAATTTTTCTGTAAGAAAAATTTCATTAAAATTTTTCTATAAGAAAAATTTCATTAAAATTTTTCTATAAGAAAAATTTCATTGAAATTTTTCTATAAGAAAAATTTCATTGAAATTTTTCTATAAGAAAAATTTCATTAAAATTTTTCTATAAGAAAAATTTCATTAAAATTTTTCTATAAGAAAAATTTCATTAAAATTTTTCTATAAGAAAAATTTCATTAAAATTTTTCTATAAGAAAAATTTCATTAAAATTTTTCTATAAGAAAAATTTCATTAAAATTTTTCTATAAGAAAAATTTCATTAAAATTTTTCTATAAGAAAAATTTCATTAAAATTTTTCTATAAGAAAAATTTCATTAAAATTTTTCAATAAGAAAAATTTCATTAAAATTTTTCTATAAGAAAAATTTCATTAAAATTTTTTATAAGAAAAATTTCATTAAAATTTTTCTATAAGAAAAATTTCATTAAAATTTTTCTATAAGAAAAATTTCATTAAAATTTTTCTATAAGAAAAATTTCATTAAAATTTTTCTATAAGAAAAATTTCATTAAAATTTTTCTATAAGAAAAATTTTATTAAAATTTTTCTATAAGAAAAATTTCATTAAAATTTTTCTAAAAGAAAAATTTCATTAAAATTTTTCTATAAGAAAAATTTCATTAAAATTTTTCTATAAGAAAAATTTCATTAAAATTTTTCTATAAGAAAAATTTCATTAAAATTTTTCTATAAGAAAAATTTCATTAAAATTTTTCTATAAGAAAAATTTCATTAAAATTTTTCTATAAGAAAAATTTCATTAAAATTTTTCTATAAGAAAAATTTCATTAAAATTTTTCTATAAGAAAAATTTCATTAAAATTTTTCTATAAGAAAAATTTTATTAAAATTTTCGATAAGAAAAATTTCTTTAAAATTTTTCTATAAGAAAAATTTTATTAAAATTTTTCTATAAGAAAAATTTCATTAAAATTTTTCTATAAGAAAAATTTCATTAAAATTTTTCTATAAGAAAAATTTCATTAAAATTTTTCTATAAGAAAAATTTCATTAAAATTTTTCTATAAGAAAAATTTCATTAAAATTTTTCTATAAGAAAAATTTCATTAAAATTTTTCTATAAGAAAAATTTCATTAAAATTTTTCTATAAGAAAAATTTCATTAAAATTTTTCTATAAGAAAAATTTCATTAAAATTTTTCTATAAGAAAAATTTCATTAAAATTTTTCTATAAGAAAAATTTCATTAAAATTTTTCTATAAAAAAATTTTTCTATAAGAAACATTTCATCAACATTTTTTCTATAAGAAAAATTACATCAAATTTTTCCTATAAGAAAAATTTAATCAAAAGATTTCTGTAAGAAAAATTTCAAAATTTTTTAAACATTTTTCTTGACAGTTTTATCATCAACTTTAATACTCGTACGTCTAAAGATTTAATTATGCGTTTTAAAGGAGTATTCGAAATTGGTGGCGCTGTTGACTGATGACAGTAGAATTATTCATGATTTCTTTGGGTCCTATTCATTATTTTTTCCCGGTATCTCTTAACTTAATTTTGATTGCAAGCACGTGTTTTTATACTTACGAGTACGTATCTTTCGAATATCATGAAACTAATCAAAAGTGATCATGATGTGGAATAATAAGCTTGAGTTCTTTTCTTATTTGTAAAATCATTATAATTTTTTCATGTGTCTATTTCTTGAGGCAACTTATAATTATGGCTTCATTATGAGCATTATAATTAATTGTATTTTTTGTGTTTTTGCAGTTGCAAAATAGATCCGGGAATGAAAAATGGCAATAATGAGGAAAGGTTGTCCACATCAGCATTTTTTGAAACAAAACAACAGTTGAAACAAAAAAACAGTTTAAACATGGAGATCCTAGTGCAATACACTTAAGTAAAATTTTTCATAATTTTTTCACTTATTACCCTTTTCCTGCTATCGGCCGATATTTATTTTTTTTATCCATATGTTTGTACTGGAATCAGCGAAGTATTGGCACAGGATATAAAACTTTTGCAAATATTTGTGTTTCCTATTTCCTTCTTTCCTTGGATTTCGTTAACTTGCATTGAAAGTCGGTTGCAAAATATTTCAACTAATTCATTGAATTTGGCATTAAGCCAAAATATAAAGTTTTATTTGTGGATTGTAAAAATAATTTGAGAGCGAAATAAGTAAGGGTACTATATTCCAAATATATACCGAATCTTTTATACCCTCCACCAATGATGTTCGAAAAGAAAAATACGGAATCAAAAGTATTTATGGTCAAATTCTATAAAAATGGCATGACTTGGGGCAAAACTGGGAGACTGATATATAACACTTTAATACAATAATTAATTACAAATGCTGTCAAAAATATTTGTATTATTTAAAATTTCTATAGGGAAAATTTAATCAAAATTTTATTCTAAATTTTTCTACAAGAAAAATTTCATCAAAATTTTTCTATAAGAAAAATTTCATCAAAATTTTTCTATACAAAAAAAATGTCTATAAGAATAATTTCATCAAAATTTTTCTATAAGAAAAATTTCATCAAAATTTTCTATAAAAAAAATTTCATCAAAATTTTCTATAAGAAAAATTTCATCAAAATTTTTCAATAAGAAAAATTTCACCAAAATTTTTCTACAAGAAAAATTTCATCAAAATTTTTCTATAAGAAAAATTTCATCAAAATTTTTCTATAAGAAAAATTTCATCAAAATTTTTCTATAAGAGAAATTTCATCAAAATTTTTCTGAAAAAAAAATTCATCAAAATTTTTCTATAAGAAAAATTTCATCAACATTTTTTTTTAAAGAAAAATTTCATAGAATTTTTTTTCAAAAGAAAATTTTCATCAAAATTTTTTTATAAGAAAAATTTCATCAAAATTTTTTTATAAGAAAAATTTCATCAAAATTTTTCTATGAGAAAAATTTCATCAAAATTTTTCTATAAGAAAAATTTCATCAAAACTTTTCTATAAGAAAAATTTAATCAAAATTTTTATCAAATTTTTCTATAAGAAAAATTTCATCAAAATATTTCAATAAGAAAAATTTCATCAACATTTTTCTATAAGAAAAATTTCATCAAAATTTTTCTATAAGATAAATTTCACCAAAATTTTTCTATAAGAAAAATTTCATCAAAATTTTTCCATAAGAAAAATTTCATAAAAATTTTTTAATACGAAAAATTTCATCAAAATTTGTCTATAAGAAAAATTTTATCAAAATTTTTTAATAAGAAAAATTTCATCAAAATTTGATTATAAGAAAAAATTCATCAAAATTTTATTATAAGAAAAAATTCATCAAAATTTTATTATAAGAAAAATTTCATCAAAATTTTTCTATAAGAAAATTTCATCAAAATTTTTCTATAAGAAAAATTTCATCAAAATGTTTCTATAAGAAAAATTTCATCAAAATTGTTCTATAAGAAAAATTTCATAAAAATTTTTTAATAAGAAAAATTTCATCAAAATTTTCTTTAAAAAATATTTCATCAAAATTTTTTTATAAAAATAATTTCATCAAAATTTTTCTATAAGAAAAATTTCATCAAAATTTTTCTATAAGAAAAATTTCATCAAAATTGTTCTATAAGAAAAATTTCATAAAAATTTTTTAATAAGAAAAATTTCATAAAAATTTTTTAATAAGAAAAATTTCATCAAAATTTTCTTTAAAAAATATTTCATCAAAATTTTTTTATAAAAATAATTTCATCAAAATTTTTCTATAAGAAAAATTTCATCAAAATTTTTCTATAAGAAAATTTTTTCTATAAGAAAAATTTCATCAAAATTTTTCTTGAAGAAAAGTTTCATCAAAATTTTTTTATAAGAAAATTGTATCAAAATTTTTCTTTAAGAAAAATTTCATCAAAATTTTTCTGTAAGAAAGGTTTCATCAAAATTTTTCTATAAGAAAAATTTCATCAAAATATTTCAATAAGAAAAATTTCACCAAAATTTTTCTATAAGAAAAATTTCATCAAAATTTTTCCATAAGAAAAATTTCATCAAAATTTGATTATAAGAAAAAATTCATCAAAATTTTATTATAAGAAAAAATTCATCAAAATTTTATTATAAGAAAAATTTCATCAAAATTTTTCTATAAGAAAAATTTCATCAAAATTTTTCTATAAGAAAAATTTCATCAAAATTGTTCTATAAGAAAAATTTCATAAAAATTTTTTAATAAGAAAAATTTCATCAAAATTTTCTTTAAAAAATATTTCATCAAAATTTTTTTATAAAAATAATTTCATCAAAATTTTTCTATAAGAAAAATTTCATCAAAATTTTTCTATAAGAAAAATTTCATCAAAATTGTTCTATAAGAAAAATTTCATAAAAATTTTTTAATAAGAAAAATTTCATCAAAATTTTCTTTAAAAAATATTTCATCAAAATTTTTTTATAAAAATAATTTCATCAAAATTTTTCTATAAGAAAAATTTCATCAAAATTTTTCTATAAGAAAATTTTTCTTGAAGAAAAGTTTCATCAAAATTTTTTTATAAGAAAATTGTATCAAAATTTTTCTTTAAGAAAAATTTCATCAAAATTTTTCTGTAAGAAAGGTTTCATCAAAATTTTTCTATAAGAAAAATTTCATCAAAATATTTCAATAAGAAAAATTTCATCAACATTTTTCTATAAGAAAAATTTCATCAAAATTTTTCTATAAGATAAATTTCACCAAAATTTTTCTATAAGAAAAATTTCATCAAAATTTTTCCATAAGAAAAATTTCATAAAAATTTTTTAATACGAAAAATTTCATCAAAATTTGTCTATAAGAAAAATTTTATCAAAATTTTTTAATAAGAAAAATTTCATCAAAATTTGATTATAAGAAAAAATTCATCAAAATTTTATTATAAGAAAAAATTCATCAAAATTTTATTATAAGAAAAATTTCATCAAAATTTTTCTATAAGAAAAATTTCATCAAAATTTTTCTATAAGAAAAATTTTATCAAAATTTTTCTATAAGAAAAATTTCATCAAAATTGTTCTATAAGAAAAATTTCATAAAAATTTTTTAATAAGAAAAATTTCATCAAAATTTTCTTTAAAAAATATTTCATCAAAATTTTTTATAAAAATAATTTCATCAAAATTTTTCTATAAGAAAAATTTCATCAAAATTTTTCTATAAGAAAATTTTTTCTATAAGAAAAATTTCATCAAAATTTTTCTTGAAGAAAAGTTTCATCAAAATTTTTTTATAAGAAAAGTTTCATCAAAATTTTTTTATAAGAAAATTGTATCAAAATTTTTCTTTAAGAAAAATTTCATCAAAATTTTTCGATAAGAAAAATTTCATGAAAATTTTTCTGTAAGACAAACTTCATCAAAATTTTTCTAAAAGAAAAATTTTATCAAAATTTTTCTATAAGAAAAATTTCATCAACATTTTTCTATAAGAAAAATTTCATCAAAATTTTTCTATAAGAAAAATTTCATACAAATTTTTCTATAAGAAAAATTTCATCAAAATTTTTCTATAAGAAAATTTTAATCAAAATTTTTCTATAAGAAAAACTTAATCAAATATAAGAAAAATTTCATCAAAATTTTTCTATAAGAAAAACTTCATCAAAATTTTTCTATCAGAAAAATTTCATCAAAATTTTTCTATAAGAAAAATTTCATCAAAATTTTTCTGTAAGAAAAATTTCATCAAAATTTTTCTGTAAGAAAAATTTCATCAAAATTTTTTTATAAGAAAAATTTCATCAAAATTTTTCTATAAGAAAATTTTTTCTATAAGAAAAATTTCATCAAAATTTTTCTTTAAGAAAAGTTTCATCAAAATTTTTCTTTAAGAAAAGTTTCATCAAAATTATTTTATAAGAAAATTTTATCAAAATTTTTCTTTAAGAAAAATTTCATCACAATTTTTCTATAAAAAAAATTTCATCAAAATTTTTCTATAAGAAAAATTTCTTAAGAAAAATTTCATCAAAATTTTTCTATAAGAAAAATTTCTTAAGAAAAATTTCATCAAAATTTTTCTTTAAGTAAAATTTCATCAAAATTTTTCTTTAAGAAAAATTTCATCAAAATTTTTCTTTAAGAAAAATTTCATCAAAATTTTTCTTCAAGAAAACTTTTATTAAAATTATTCTTTAAAAAAATTTCATTAAAATTTTCTTTAAAAAAATGTCATCAAAATTTTTCTTTAAGAAAAATTTCATCAAAATTTTTCTTTCTATAAGATAATTTCATCAAAATTTTTCTATAAGAAAAAGGAATAAGAATTATAATCTAGTTCTATCCTCTATAAGCTCCAGAAACTTGATTTCAATAGAGGGACCGACAGATCGAAAGGAAGTCAGGCAGACAACGGTAGATCGATTTTTTGTGTCGATTTTGTGGGGTATAAGATTAATACATAATAAAAAAAAAACTTACAAACTAATGCACAAACTCAAAATACCAGTCAGCTTTTGGTGAAGGGTATAAAAATAGGAATATTTGTATAACAACTCAAAAGTCGTATAAAAAAGTATAAATATATAATATAACAAACAATTGGTAAACGTTTTTATTTTGCTAGAGATACAGGAAAACTTATTTAGTTACGTTCTAAAGGCTTCCTACAAATTCAATCAATTGTTGGTGGCTAATCATTATGATATTTGTTCCGCCAAAAATTAAAATTTTTTTCTGGGTAAATGTTTGAGCAATGTGCAGTGACCTTGAAATAGAAATAGTTCTACATAATGGTAAATTAAATATATAATATAAAATTTTTATGAACAAAATTAGACACTTTTTTAAGCTTGAAACTATAAATAGCAAAGCTTTTTTCATTTAAATTGCAAAATTATGATTATTAATTTCTTTATAATAAATTTGAATACGACTGGCAATAAACCGCATAAAACAGTAGCTCACTGTTTTAATTACAGGTCCATTGTAAAGCAATAAATAAATAAATAAATCCATAAAACCAACAGACTCCAAAGATGTTGAAGTAAAAAATCAGAAATTATTTAACATAAATCATTAAGATTGAGCCTCTAAAAATAAAAAGAAAGATAAACATTGTTAACGGATCTCCTTTGCATCTTCTTCTTAAAGTCAACTTCAAGCATCAGATCGTGAAGATCATGCAGATGATGATGATGGAGACGATGATGTAAACTTTTCTGCATCATTAATAAAAAAAACCCATTACAGCGGCCAAGCCAACAGACGTTTGTATGTATGTCTTATTCTCGTAGTTACAATTTATTTAAGCACAAGTCACCTTGTTAAGTTATTCCTTTTTTTATTTATTTTTAGTTTTTTTCTTCTTAATGAGGTGCTAAGATGGTAATATTTTCATTTCTTTCATGGTGCAACCAAGCCAGATTTTTAAATACTCCACCACCAGAGATGAAAAGGGTATAATAAGTTTGTGCTGATGCATGTAAGATATAGAAATATTGATAGTAATACACTCAGAATCACTCCCTAAGTCGATTTAAGACTCCCGTCTTGACGTCTAGCTCGATGCCGATGTAAAGTTAAAATCAAAGTATAGGTTGCAATTTTTAAGATAATTTAATGAAATTTAACATAGATATTTTTTTTACATCAGAAACATTGCTATTGAAATTGGTATCGGTAAATCGGTCTATTATTTCGCGTACTTCTTACATGTATCACTTTCCGGAATTGAGCCAAAAATTTCAGTATATTTTTATGAAATTTTGAAAAAATTATATAAAATTATTTATTATTTATATAAAAAAAAAAAGAAAACACTGTACCAAATTGTTTTTGAAACGGTCCTATATTTGACCATAGCTTCCATGCAACAAGATCTTCTGTCAAAAGTCACTTAAATGCGAAAAAAAATCACAAAAATGCTCCTAAATCTGAAGATTATGACAATTTTATGTTTATGTGCAAAATTTCGAGAAAATCGGTCCCGATATGATTCAAGTTCCATTAACCGCAACTGAAGGCTTAAATATACACAATTCTTGAGAAAATGTTTGAATGGTGATAAAATTTACGAAATTTATGAAACAAAAAAGACATTTGACCTCAGTAGTGAAGGATATTAGATATGTCGGGTTTGACCCACTATAACACTTTCTCGGTGATTATTTATTTATTTAGTGTTACTCAATTAAAACCCCATAATTTTAGTATGATTATGATGTGAAGAAAATTAAATCCTCTATTGAAGTTTGGAAACGGAGATAATTTTACATAATCGAAATAAAAACATCAGATCGCTTGTCAAAATTAGAATCAGGTCGGTCCGATCCAATATAATAAACTTTGTAATCTATAAGGCCTCTAGAATATACATTTTTTAAATAAATTTTAGAATTTAAAATTTTCTATAGAAAATTTTTATGGAACAAAAAATTTTCTAGAGAAAAAATTATGAAACAAAAACATTTCTATACAAAAAATTTTTAATGAAACGAAAAATATTCGACACAAAAAATTTTTATAAAAAGAAAATTTTTCTATAGACAAAATTTTTATGAAAAGAAAATTTTTTTTAAAACGAAAAATTTTCTATTAAGAAAATTTTCTATGGGGAAAGTTTTTTAAAACGAAAATTTTCTATTGAGAAAATTTTTAAAATGAAAAATTTTCGATAAAGAACATTTTTTTAAAACAAAAATTTTCTATAAAGGAAATTTAAAAACAAAAAAAATTCTATTAAGAAAGTTTTTTTAAAACGAAAATTTTCTATTGAGAAAATTTTTAAAATGAAAAATTTTCTATAAAGAAAATTTTTTAAAACAAAAATTTTCTATAGAGGAAATTTTTTTAAAATAAAAAATTTTCTATAAAGAAAATTTTTAAAATGAAAAAGTTTTTATAGAGAAAATTCTATGGAGAAAGTTTTTTTAAAACGAAAGTTTTCTATTGAGAAAATTTTAAAAATGAAAAAATTTCTATAAAGAAAATTTTTTAAAACAAAAATTTTCTATAGAGGAAATTTTTAAAATGAAGAATTTTCTATAGAGAAAATTTTCTAATATGAAAAATTTTCTATAAAAAAAAAATTTTTTTGATGAAGAAAATTTTTAAAATTAAAAATTTTCTATAAAAAAAAAATTAAAACGAAAAATTTTCTATAGAGAATTTTTTTTTGAAAACGAAAATTTTCTGTAAAAAAAATTTTTTAAAAAGAAAAATTTTCTATAGAGAAAGTTTTTTAAAACGAAAAATTTTCTATAGAAAAAATTTCTTAAAACAAAAAATTTCTTCAAAAAAAAGAGTATTCGCATTTGATCCCAAATCTGTTACATTTATTTATTAATGTAACAGACAAATTTATTGATAAAAAGCCAATTTGTATGAAAAGAAAATTTTTTTTAAAACGAAAAATTTTCTATAAAGAAAATTTTCTATGGGGAAAGTTTTTTAAAACGAAAATTTTCTATTGAGAAAATTTTTAAAATGAAAAATTTTCTATAAAGAAAATTTTTTTAAAACAAAAATTTTCTATAAAGGAAATTTAAAAACAAAAAAAATCTATTAAGAAAGTTTTTTTAAAACGAAAATTTTCTATTGAGAAAATTTTTAAAATGAAAAATTTTCTATAAAGAAAATTTTTTAAAACAAAAATTTTCTATAGAGGAAATTTTTTTAAAATAAAAAATTTTCTATAAAGAAAATTTTTAAAATGAAAAAGTTTTTATAGAGAAAATTCTATGGAGAAAGTTTTTTTAAAACGAAAGTTTTCTATTGAGAAAATTTTAAAAATGAAAAAATTTCTATAAAGAAAATTTTTTAAAACAAAAATTTTCTACAGAGGAAATTTTAAAAATGAAGAATTTTCTATAGAGAAAATTTTCTATAGAGAAAAAAAAATTTTTGATGAAGAAAATTTTTAAAATTAAAAAAATTTAAAACGAAAAATTTTCTATAGAGAATTTTTTTTAAACGAAAATTTTCTGTAGAGAAAATTTTTTTAAAACGAAAAATTTTCTATAGAGAATTTTTTTTAAACGAAAAGTTTTCTATAGAGAAAATTTTTTAAAAAGAAAAACTTTCTATAAAGAAAATTTTTCTAAAAGAAAAATTTTCTATAGAGAAAATTTGTTTAAAATAAAAATTTTCTATAGAGAAAATTTGTTTAAAAGAAAAATTTTCTATAGAGAAACTTTTTAAAATTAAAAACTTTCGATGAAGCAAATTTTAAAAATTAAAAATTTTCCTTAGAAAAAAGTTTTCTATAGGGAAATTTTTTTTTAAAACGAAAATTTTCTATAAACTATTTTCTTTTTTAACGAAAATTTTCTTAAGAGAATATTTTTTTTTAAACGAAATTTTTTTTAAAACGAAAATTTTTTAAAAATATTATTTTTTAAATTTTTTAAAATAAAAAATTTTCTGCAGAAAAAATTTTTATAACGAAAAATTTCTATAGAGAAAATTTTTTAAAACGAAAAATTTTCTATAGAGTGTTAAAAAATTTCGAATATTATTTCTTATATAAAAAGATATTTATTAATTAAAACTTATATCATGTATGAAAATTTCTGACAAACTAATATGAAAAAATATTTTCATATTCAACAAATTATTCAAAACAATTTGATATTGAATTTACATTGAAATTCAAAATAGAAAACATTAAAGTGTTTCTAACAAACGCCTCCTCAATGTAAATTCTATCATCAATTAAATAATTACATAATTATCAAAATCAAAATAACATATTGATATAAAATTACATTAACAAAATTCATTTTAAATTTAATAAATTACAACATTTTAAATGACTTTGGTTTGGCAAAGACTTAGTTAAAATATCAGCTGTATTACTATCAGTTGGAACATAGTCCAATTTAATTTCATTTGCATTATATTTGTCCTTTATATAGTGATATCGAATATCAATGTGTTTGCTTCTTTTCATCGTCATTTGGCTTTTCGTTAAATACTGAGCGCCTTGATTGTCACTATACAATACAGTTGGACTTTGAATCAAATTTTTAAATTTCAGCTCGTCAAGTAAACTTCTATAGAAACTTATTTCTTTAGCAGCTTGGCACATCGCTATATATTCTGCTTCCATAGAACTCAACGCCACTATGTTCTGTTTCTTCGATTCCCAGGCTATTACGTTATTCTGGGCCCATAACCAATGTTAAAAAATTTCGAATATTATTTCTTATATAAAAAGATATTTATTAATTAAAACTTATATCATGTATGAAAATTTCTGACAAACTAATATGAAAAAATATTTTCATATTCAACAAATTATTCAAAACAATTTGATATTGAATTTACATTGAAATTCAAAATAGAAAACATTAAAGTGTTTCTAACATAGAGAAAATTTTTTAAAACGAAAAATTTTCTAAAAAGAAGCTTTTTTAAATCCAAAAATTTTCTATAGAGAATATTTTTGAAAACGAAAAATTTTTTATAGAGAAAATTTTTTAAAACGAAAATTTTCTATAGAGAAAATTTTTTTTAACGAAATTTTTTTTTTAATTTTTTATAACGAAATATTTTCTATAAAGAAAATTTTTTTGAATCGAAAAATTTTCTAGAAAGAACATTTTTTTAAAACGAAAAATTTTCTACAAATAACTTTCTATAGATAACATTTTCTTAAAACGAAAAACTTTCAATAGAGAACATTTTTTTAAAACGAAAAAGTTTCTATAGAGAAATTTTTTTAACAACAAAAAGTTTCTATAGAGAAAATTTTTTTCAAACAAAACATTTTTGATAGAAAAATTTTTAATATAACCAAAAATTTTCTATAGATAAAATTTTTTTGAAACGAAAAAATTTCTATAAAGAAAATTTTTGTAAAACGAAAAATTTTCTCTAGATGCATTTTTTTTAAACGAAAAATTTTCTACAGAGAAATTTTTTTTTTTCTACGAAAAATTTTCAATAGAGAAATTTTTTTAAAATTAAAAATTTTCCATAGAAAAAATGTTTTAAAATGAAAAATTTTCTATAGAAACATTTTTATTATCGAAAAATATTCTATATAGAAAATAAATTTTTAAACGGAAAATTTTCTAAAAAACGAAAAATATTCTATGGAGAAACATTTTTTTTTAACGATAAATTTTCTAGATTTTTTTTATAAAAAGAAAAATTTTCTATAGAGAAAATTTTTATGCAACGATAAATTTTCTCTATAGAAAAATTTTAAATATTTTCTTTAAAGAAATTTTTTGTTATTAAAAATTGTTTACGAAGTTTAAACAAAATATTTGTATTGTTTTTAGCGAATTTTGTTAGACAAAATGTAGGATAAAGCAGGGGAGTTTTGGAAATGGATATAGGGGAAAGAGCATTAAGAATCTGAATCGTTAGAAACGCTGGGTCTTAATATCCAGTAGTTTAATAAAGTCGACCTTAAAAAACTACAACAACAAAATTGCCTATAAGTCCTGCCTTAATTATGCAACACTTAACACTTTATTGTCATGGACACGGGTACTCGTAAATATTTTTATGGTCTACCAATTAATTTATTTTACACTTTTACTGCCTTTTTGCTGCCTCTGAGGCTGAAAAGAACAAATAAAAAAAAATAACTTAAACAGAAACTTACACTTACATCATTAATAAGTTTATTGGTTTTAATTTTTTTTATTTATTTAATTTATATTTTTTATTGTAAGTTATAGTGGCTGTAATTTTTTATTTCTTATTTATTGATTGTTTAAATATTGTTGTGGTTTTCTTAATAATAATTTTTTCTTTTTTTCTGTTATAAATTGTAGAGTATCTGTGTATCTTTGGGCTTGTGTATCTTTGAGTTTCGGTTTTAAACAATTTCAAGTGTTTTAAATATTTGACATGAAATTAAACAATGACACAGCTGAACTAAAATGGGTCATGCTACTGAGTCTTTTTTTTTTTTGCTTCTTTTTATTATTTTCAATATTTTTCCTCTAGTGTTGGGGTTTTTTGTTGCTCGATTTTATTTGTTTTTGCCAGTTAAAACAAATTTTACTTTTGCACAAGAATTGTAAGGAAGGAAACAAATAAATAAATAAAATAAAAGTGATGAATTCATAAAGAAGTTTCACTTTTTAAGTCTGCAACACAACAAAGTAAACAACGAACAAAAAGATAATATGTTGAATGACGTAAGGTTTTGAAACACTGTGTGTGCATGAAATGAAACTTGGTTTTTAACAAATAGACAAATGATCCATGAAACAATAAGTGCTGATTATATTATAAAGATACGTCTTTATCACTTCAGTTTTTCTTAAGAAAAGTTGTCCTATCGTCAGCTTTTCTGTAGAAATGTTTTTCTATATGTCTTCCTATCGTCAACTTTTCTATAGAAATGTCTTCCTATCGTCAACTTTTCTATAGAAATGTCTTCCTATCGTCAACTTTTCTATAGAAATGTCTTCCTATCGTCAACTTTTCTATAGAAATGTCTTCCTATCGTCAACTTTTCTATAGTAATGTCTTCCTATCGTCAACTTTTCTACAGAAATATCTTCCTATCGTCAACTTTTCTATAGAAATATCTTCCTATCGTCAACTTTTCTATAGAAATGTCTTCCTATCGTCAACTTTTCAATAGAAATGTCTTCCTATCGTCAACTTTTCTATAGAAATGTCTTCCTATCGTCAACTTTTCTATAAAAATGTCTTCCTATCGTCAACTTTTCTATAGAAATGTCTTCCTATCGTCAACTTTTCTATAGAAATGTCTTCCTATCGTCAACTCTTCTATAGTTATGTCTTCCTATCGTCAACTTTTCTATAGAAATGTCTTTCTATCGTCAACTTTTCTATTGAAATGTCTTCCTATCGTCAACTTTTCTATAGAAATGTCTTCCTATCGTCAACTTTTCTACAGAAATATCTTCCTATCGTCAACTTTTCTATAGAAATGTCTTCCTAACGTCAACTTTTCTAAGAAATGTCTTCCTAACGTCAACTTTTCTATAGAAATGTCTTCCTATCGTCAACTTTTCTATAGAAATGTCTTCCTATCGTCAAATTTTCTATAGAAATGTCTTCCTATCGTCAACTTTTCTATAGAAATGTCTTCCTATCGTCAACTTTTCTATAGAAATGTCTTCCTATCGTCACCTTTTCTATAGAAATGTCTTCCTATCGTCAACTTTTCTATAGAAATGTCTTCCTATAGTCAACTTTTCTATAGAAATGTCTTCCTATCGTCAACTTTTCTATAGAAATGTCTTCCAATCGTCAACTTTTCTATAGAAATGTCTTTCTATCGTCAACTTTTCTATTGAAATGTCTTCCTATCGTCAACTTTTCTATAGAAATGTCTTCCTATCGTCAACTTTTCTACAGAAATATCTTCCTATCGTCAACTTTTCTATAGAAATGTCTTCCTATCGTCAACTTTTCTATAGAAATGATATCCTATTTTCAACTTTTCTATATAACTATTATTCTAACGTCATCCTTATCTTGCTGATAGTTGAAAACATTTGCTCAAAAGACATATTATACATCATTGTAAGTTTTTCAACCGGCAATTAAATTCTAAGTATATAATCACGCAATTGCAATTTTAAAAGCAGGAAATCTGCAAAATTAAATCAAATTAGATTAGATAAACTGACTATAAGTTAAAATAAAATATATACTTGAGATGTTTGTATTTCCTTCTCGTTTCAACTTGTCAAAACTCTAACAGATAATTAATCTTTATAAAAAAGACACATTTGATTCTGACACCTTGTAATTAAGATGATGGATACAAATTACAATTTTTTCATGATCATAGGGATCAGCGTTACGTATGAGTAATAAGAAAATACATTTTGAAAAGTTAATTTTCTATTTTCTAAAAATTAAAATATATTTTTTTGAAAATTTTTTAATAAAATTACACAATTTCTTTTTAATATTCAGATATGTTTGAGGCCTTAAATTCTTAAATGTCCTAATTTTTGCTCTGAATATTTCTTGGAACTAAGAGCCTATTTATCTATTTTAACTTTTTTTTTTAAATTTAAAAATTTCCTTTTTTCTTCTCCTATTAAATTTTAGAACAAAATCGCAAAATTGTTGCCCACAAGTGGGACGCCTTTCTACTCCTTCATCAAATGAAGACGAAGTGAAGCATTGAAAAATGAAATAAACTTTGGGAAACATAATGCAATCTGTTTAGTCGTTGCATTTTTTTTATTATTTTTTCTTTTGATATTTTTTTGTTCTATTCAGTTGTTGTGTTCTAATTTAATCTTGCAGTAAACGTCACCCACTTGTCGACATCCAATGCAATTTTTAATTTTTTCTCTAAATGTTGTTGCTGTTTGCCTTTACATTTAATGTTTTTTTTCTAACTCAACAACTGCTGTTTATTGCTTGCCTTCGTCCATAGTTTAAGGCTGTATTTATAGAGAAGCGTGTAGGCACAGTGGGGTAGGAGAGTAAAAATTTTCCGATATTTTTTTAATCTGCTAGAATTATAATTTCAAGTAAAATTTAAACCCCTTAGTCAACTTTTTCATAGAAATGTCTTGCTAACGTCAACTTTCTATAGAAATGTCTTCCTAACGTGAACTTGTCTATACAAATATCTTCCTAACGTCAGTTTTTCTATAGAAATGTCTTCCTAACGTCAACTTTTCTATAGAAATGACTTTCTAACGTAAACTTTTCTATAGAAATGTCTTCCTAACGTCAACTTTTCTATAAAAATGTCTTCCTAACGTCAACTTTTCTATAGAAATGTCTTCCTAACGTCAACTTTTCTATAGAAATGTCTTCCTAACGTCAACTTTTCTATAGAAATGTCTTCCTAACGTCAACTTTTCTATAGAAATGTCTTCCTATCGTCAACTTTTCTATAGAAATGTCTTCATATCGTCAACTTTTCTATAGAAATGTCTTCCTAACGTCAACTTTTCTATAGAAATGTCTTGCTAACGTCAACTTTTCTATAGAAATGTCTTGCTAACGTCAACTTTTCTATAGAAATGTCTTCCTAACGTCAACTTTTCTAAAGAAATGTCTTCCTAACGTCAACTTTTCTAAAGAAATGTCTTCCTAACGTCAACTTTTCTATAGAAATGTCTTCCTAACGTCAACTTTTCTATAGAAATGTCTTCCTAACGTCAACTTTTCTATAGAAATGTTATCCTGTTGTGATCTTTTCTATACAAATGTCTTCCTATCGTCAACTTTTCTATAGAAATGTTGTCCTATAGTCAACTTTTCTATAGAAATGATGTCCTGTCGTCAACTTTTCTTTAGAAATGTTGTCCTATCGTTAACTTTTCTATAGAAATGTTTTCCTATCTTCAACTTTTCTATAAAAATGTTGTCTTATAGTCAACTTTTCTACAGAAATGTTGTCGTATCGTCAACTTCTCTATAGAAATGTTGTCTTTTCGTCAACTTTTCTATAGAAATGTTGACCTGTCGTCAACTTTTCTATATAAATGTTGTCCTGTCGTCTACTTTTCTGTTAAATTGTCTATTGTAAGAAATTTCTTTGACATCAACCCCACTGTGCAGTATGCAAACGTACATATATAAGTATGTACGTATAATATTCAAATGGTATAAATGTTTATCTTGGCATATTGTAGAATTTTGAGACGGTTCGTTATTGTTGCTGCCGCTGCCACTGCTGCTGCTGCTCAATATGCATGTAAATTTTGCAAAGACGAACAACTGCAAAAAAAGTTTAAAATAAATCTATAACAATGAGAGTAAGTAGAATTTTTGCAAAACGTATTTGGGTTCTAAACTAAACATATGACTATTAAACTCATTAGTGTGTCAGTATGTTTTTGTGCTGTTTTATTATCGCAAAAATTATATATTTTTTTTTTTTGAAGGCATCATTATGCCGTTTATTTTGTAATATTTTTCTTTTTTTACTTTGAATATTTGTTTGAATTGTGATTCTTGAACTCATTTCTGTTTTATTTCTTTAAAGACAAAATAACGAAAAAAAAATTGAAATATGTATTACTGGTACTTTTGGCTGTTTAAAATTCAAATTTTTCCAGTCGTCATTGTAGTTATTTATTATTTATTTGAAATGGTTTTGAGTGTGTAGAGGTGAATTTCAATTTTACCATATTGTCGATTTTTATACATAAATATTAAGATTTTTCAAGTCGTTTTTGGTTTTTCAAAGAAAATGTAACAAGTCGTCGGCTGGCTGATGGTGCAGCAGCGACAGCAGCGGCAACAACAGTAATAAAAATTATAACAACAGCAGCAACAACAAAATTAACTATAACAACATCAGTCCGACACACATCAATGGAGGAAAAATTAATGAAAAAACTACTTTTATGTCTTTAATAGTTTTGCAAAAGAAACACAACCAGACGAAGGACGGACACATTCTTCTCTACAATATTTAGTTACTTAAAAAGATCTGCGATTTTAGATCTTTTTCTTTTTTGTTAAAAACATTAAAGATACAAACAACCATAAAGATGACCTAATTTGCTGCAAAATAAGAAAAAAATGCGCTAAACATTAAAATGTTTTTACTTATTTGAAATAATTTTTAAATTAAGTTCTGTTTTACAGAATTTGCAAAATGGCAGTTGTTTTTTATAATTTTTAGAACTATTGAAAAAATAATGACTACTTTAAGATTTCCTATAAAAATAGGAAATTTTTGAAAAATTTCCTATAAAAATAGGAAATTTTTGAAAAATTTCCTATAAAAATAGGAAATTTTTGAAAAATTTCCTATAAAAATAGGAAATTTTTGAAAAATTTCCTTTAAAAATTGGAAATTTTTGAAAAATTTCCTATAAAAATAGGAAATTTTTGAAAAATTTCCTATAAAAATAGGAAATTTTTGAAAAATTTCCTATAAAAATAGGAAATTTTTGAAAAATTTCCTGTAAAAATAGGAAATTTTTGAAAAATTTCCTATAAAAACAGGAAATTTTTGAAAAATTTCCTATAAAAATAGGAAATTTTTGAAAAATTTCCTATAAAAATAGGAAATTTTTGAAAAATTTCCTATAAAAATAGGAAATTTTTGAAAAATTTCCTATAAAAATAAGAAATTTTTGAAAAATTTCCTATAAAAATAGGAAATTTTTGAAAAATTTCCTATAAAAATAGGAAATTTTTGAAAAATTTCCTATAAAAATAGGAAATTTTTGAAAAATTTCCTATAAAAATAGGAAATTTTTGAAAAATTTCCTATAAAAATAGGAAATTTTTGAAAAATTTCCTATAAAAATAGGAAATTTTTGAAAAATTTCCTATAAAAATAGGAAATTTTTGAAAAATTTCCTATCAAAATAGGAAATTTTTGAAAAATTTCCTATAAAAATAGGAAATTTTTGAAAAATTTCCTATAAAAATAGGAAATTTTTGAAAAATTTCCTATAAAAATAGGAAATTTTTGAAAAATTTCCTATAAAAATAGGAAATTTTTTAAAAATTTCCTATAAAAATAGGAAATTTTTTAAAAATTTCCTATAAAAATAAGAAATTTTTGAAAAATTTCCTATAAAAATAGGAAATTTTTGAAAAATTTCCTATAAAAATAGGAAATTTTTGAAAAAATTCCTATAAAAATAGGAAATTTTTGAAAAATTTCCTATAAAAATAGGAAATTTTTGAAAAATTTCCTATAAAAATAGGAAATTTTTGAAAAATTTCCTATAAAAATAGGAAATTTTTGAAAAATTTCCTATAAAAATAGGAAATTTTTGAAAAATTTCCTATAAAAATAGGAAATTTTTGAAAAATTTCCTATAAAAATAGGAAATTTTTGAAAAATTTCCTTTAAAAATTGGAAATTTTTGAAAATTTTCCTATAAAAATAGGAAAATTTTGAAAAATTTCCTATAAAAATAGGAAATTTTTGAAAAATTTCCTATAAAAATAGGAAATTTTTGAAAAATTTCCTATAAAAATAGGAAATTTTTGAAAAATTTCCTATAAAAATAGGAAATTTTTGAAAAATTTCCTATAAAAATAAGAAATTTTTGAAAAATTTCCTATAAAAATAGGAAATTTTTGAAAAATTTCCTATAAAAATAGGACATTTTTGAAAAATTTCCTATAAAAATAGGAAATTTTTGAAAAATTTCCTATAAAAATAGGAAATTTTTGAAAAATTTCCTATAAAAATAGGAAATTTTTGAAAAATTTCCTATAAAAATAGGAAATTTTTGAAAAATTTCCTATAAAAATAGGAAATTTTTGAAAAATTTCCTATAAAAATAGGAAATTTTTGAAAAATTTCCTATAAAAATAGGAAATTTTTGAAAAATTTCCTATAAAAATAGGAAATTTTTGAAAAATTTCCTATAAAAATAGGAAATTTTTGAAAAATTTCCTATAAAAATAGGAAATTTTTGAAAAATTTCCTATAAAAATAGGAAATTTTTGAAAAATTTCCTATAAAAATAGGAAATTTTTGAAAAATTTCCTATAAAAATAGGAAATTTTTGAAAAATTTCCTTTAAAAATTGGAAATTTTTGAAAAATTTCCTATAAAAATAGGAAATTTTTGAAAAATTTCCTATAAAAATAGGAAATTTTTGAAAAATTTCCTATAAAAATAGGAAATTTTTGAAAAATTTCCTATAAAAATAGGAAATTTTTGAAAAATTTCCTGTAAAAATAGGAAATTTTTGAAAAATTTCCTATAAAAACAGGAAATTTTTGAAAAATTTCCTATAAAAACAGGAAATTTTTGAAAAATTTCCTATAAAAATAGGAAATTTTTGAAAAATTTCCTATAAAAATAGGAAATTTTTGAAAAATTTCCTATAAAAATAAGAAATTTTTGAAAAATTTCCTATAAAAATAGGAAATTTTTGAAAAATTTCCTATAAAAATAGGAAATTTTTGAAAAATTTCCTATAAAAATAGGAAATTTTTGAAAAATTTCCTATAAAAATAGGAAATTTTTGAAAAATTTCCTATAAAAATAGGAAATTTTTGAAAAATTTCCTATAAAAATAGGAAATTTTTGAAAAATTTCCTATAAAAATAGGAAATTTTTGAAAAATTTCCTATAAAAATAGGAAATTTTTGAAAAATTTCCTATCAAAATAGGAAATTTTTGAAAAATTTCCTATAAAAATAGGAAATTTTTGAAAAATTTCCTATAAAAATAGGAAATTTTTGAAAAATTTCCTATAAAAATAGGAAATTTTTGAAAAATTTCCTATAAAAATAGGAAATTTTTGAAAAATTTCCTATAAAAATAGGAAATTTTTGAAAAATTTCCTATAAAAATAGGAAATTTTTGAAAAATTTCCTATAAAAATAGGAAATTTTTGAAAAATTTCCTATAAAAATAGGAAATTTTTGAAAAATTTCCTATAAAAATAGGAAATTTTTTAAAAATTTCCTATAAAAATAAGAAATTTTTGAAAAATTTCCTATAAAAATAGGAAATTTTTGAAAAATTTCCTATAAAAATAGGAAATTTTTGAAAAAATTCCTATAAAAATAGGAAATTTTTGAAAAATTTCCTATAAAAATAGGAAATTTTTGAAAAATTTCCTATAAAAATAGGAAATTTTTGAAAAATTTCCTATAAAAATAGGAAATTTTTGAAAAATTTCCTATAAAAATAGGAAATTTTTGAAAAATTTCCTATAAAAATAGGAAATTTTTGAAAAATTTCCTTTAAAAATTGGAAATTTTTGAAAATTTTCCTATAAAAATAGGAAAATTTTGAAAAATTTCCTATAAAAATAGGAAATTTTTGAAAAATTTCCTATAAAAATAGGAAATTTTTGAAAAATTTCCTATAAAAATAGGAAATTTTTGAAAAATTTCCTATAAAAATAAGAAATTTTTGAAAAATTTCCTATAAAAATAGGAAATTTTTGAAAAATTTCCTATAAAAATAGGAAATTTTTGAAAAATTTCCTATAAAAATAGGAAATTTTTGAAAAATTTCCTATAAAAATAGGAAATTTTTGAAAAATTTCCTATAAAAATAGGAAATTTTTGAAAAATTTCCTATAAAAATAGGAAATTTTTGAAAAATTTCCTATAAAAATAGGAAATTTTTGAAAAATTTCCTATAAAAATAGGAAATTTTTGAAAAATTTCCTATAAAAATAGGAAATTTTTGAAAAATTTCCTATAAAAATAGGAAATTTTTGAAAAATTTCCTATAAAAATAGGAAATTTTTGAAAAATTTCCTATAAAAATAGGAAATTTTTGAAAAATTTCCTATAAAAATAGGAAATTTTTGAAAAATTTCCTATAAAAATAGGAAATTTTTGAAAAATTTCCTATAAAAATAGGAAATTTTTGAAAAATTTCCTATAAAAATAGGAAATTTTTGAAAAATTTCCTATAAAAATAGGAAATTTTTGAAAAATTTCCTATAAAAATAGGAAATTTTTGAAAAATTTCCTATAAAAATAGGAAATTTTTGAAAAATTTCCTATAAAAATAGGAAATTTTTGAAAAATTTCCTATAAAAATAGGAAATTTTTGAAAAATTTCCTATAAAAATAGGAAATTTTTGAAAAATTTCCTATAAAAATAGGAAATTTTTGAAAAATTTCCTATAAAAATAGGAAATTTTTGAAAAATTTTCTATAAAAATAGGAAATTTTTGAAAAATTTCCTATAAAAATAGGAAATTTTTGAAAAATTTCCTATAAAAATAGGAAATTTTTGAAAAATTTCCTATAAAAATAGGAAATTTTTTAAAAAATTTACTATAAAAATAGGAAATTTTTGAAAAATTTCCTATAAAAATAGGAAATTTTTGAAAAATTTCCTATAAAAATAGGAAATTTTTGAAAAATTTCCTTTAAAAATAGGAAATTTTTGAAAAATTTCCTATAAAAATAGGAAATTTTTGAAAAATTTCCTATAAAAATAGGAAATTTTTGAAAAATTTCCTTTAAAAATAGGAAATTTTTGAAAAATTTCCTATAAAAATAGGAAATTTTTGAAAAATTTCCTATAAAAATAGGAAATTTTTGAAAAATTTCCTATAAAAATAGGAAATTTTTGAAAAATTTCCTATAAAAATAGGAAATTTTTGAAAAATTTCCTATAAAAATAGGAAATTTTTGAAAAATTTCCTATAAAAATAGGAAATTTTTGAAAAATTTCCTATAAAAATAGGAAATTTTTGAAAAATTTCCTATAAAAATAGGAAATTTTTGAAAAATTTCCTATAAATATAGGAAATTTTGAAAAATTTCTTATAGAAATAGGAAATTTTTGGAAAGTTTCCTAAAATTAACAAATTTTTGGAAAATTTCCTATAAAAATAGGAAATTTTTGGAAAATTTCCTATAAAATAGGAAATTTTTGGAAAGTTTCCTATAAAAATAGGAAATTTTTGGAAAGTTTCCTATAAAAATAGGAATTTTTGGAAAATTTCCTATAAAAATAGGAAATTTTTGGAAAATTTCCTATAAAAATAGGAAATTTTTGGAAAATTTCCTATAAAAATAGGAAATTTTTGGAAAATTTCCTATAAAAATAGCAAATTTTTGGAAAATTTCCTATAAAAATAGGAAATTTTTGGAAAATTTCCTATAAAAGAAGGAAATTTTTGGAAAATTTCCTATAAAAATAGGAAATTTTTGGAAAATTTCCTATAAAAATAGAAAATTATTAAAGAAAATTCCTATAAAAATACAAAATAAAACAAATTAAAGAATTTCCTATGAAAAGATTAAATTTTTAAAAAATTTCCTATGAATATAAGAAATTTTTTTAAAATTTCCTACAAAAATAAGCAATTTTTGAAAAATTTCCTATAAAAATAAGAAATTTTTGAAAAAATTCCTATAAAACTAAGAAATTTTTGAAAAATTTCTTATAAAAATAAGAAATTTAATAAAAAAAAACAATCTATAAAAATAAGAAATTTAAAAAAATTTCTAAACACAAAAAATTTTTTAAATTTTTAATATAAAAATATTTTTTTTTTTAATTTTCTTACAAAAACAAGAAATTTTTTAAAAATTTCCTATAAAAATAATAAATTTTTGAAGAATTTGCTATAAAAATAAGAAATATTTGAAGAAATTTTTGAAAAATTTCCTATAAAAATAAGAAAATTTGTAAATAAAAATTTCTATAAAAATAAGAAATTTAAAAAAAATTCTAAACACAAAAAATTTTTGAAAATTTTAATATAAAAATAAATTTTTTTTTAAATTTTCCTATAAAAACAAGAAATTTTTTAAAAATTTCTTATAAAAACAAGAAATTTTTTTTAAAATTTCTTATAAAAATAAGAAATTTTTGAAAAATTTCCTATAAAAATATGAAATTAAAAAAAATCCCATAAAAATAAGAAATTAAAAAAAATTTCTAAACACAAAAAGTTTTTGAAAATTTATTTTTAAAATTTTCTATAAAAATTAATTTTTGAAAAATTTTTTATAAAAATAGTAAATTTGAAGAATTTCCTTTAGAAAGAATTCGATTTGCAGATTAATACATTTCTGTTTGGGTGTTTGTATTTGAATTTATAAATAAATGAGTTCAATACAATAACATTTTGAAATGCATAATTTTATTGAAGTTAAGTTTGTTCAAAAATTAGCTCTTAGACTTTTTAAGAGCAGTTTCTTATTATTAGATAATTATCATAAGAGCAAATTTTAAGAGTAATTCTTTTTCTCGGTTGTAAGAGTATAATATCTCTTTAACATTGAATTAAAATAGAATTTTAATCCTAAATTCTCTTAAAGTGTTGTAACCATTTTAACATGCGCAATTTTTAAACATCTTTTAGGAATATCTCTGTTATTTTGCGTATTATTTTCTCCACATATACCAACAAACCGATACTATACATTTTTATATTGTTTTTAAATATTTTTTGCGCCTAAAAGAATTAATTTAAACAATATGCAGAATAAAATGTTTTTAACGATAGGAACAATCTAACAAATGGAAGGAAATTGTGCCGACAAGAAACATTCGAAAGCCGAAAGGGGAATGAAATTGTTTGGAAATACGGAAATGGCTTTTGAGTTTGTTAAGAAAAGAAATAGGTTTTAACTTAAATACATTTTTAATAAACATTTGGAAAGAAGAGAAGAATCTTAAAATTTTAACAGAAACTTGAGTAGAAATAACTTTTTAACATTAACATCCTACCACATCCTTTTATTTAACTTTTAAAGGAAATAATCAAAATGATGATGGTGAGACATATGGTTGTGACATCACTTTGATAACACTACGCATTGACACTCATCACAGAAGTAAATATTAAAAGAAACAATAACTAAAATTTAAATATAAAATCTTTTTATATACCCACCATCAAGAAGAATTTGGGTATACTAAGATTGTTCATTCTGGAATATCCCGTCATTTATATTGTCGGAATGTTTTACCGGTCGTATGATCAATATTTCTTAGGGTTAGTTTAGCACTCATATGCCATATAAACCAGCAAAAGATATAATGATAAGCAAGTATGATAAATCTATAGTGAGTTTTTGATACATTCTTGGTCAAGTTTGGACCAATTATAGAATTTTTTCAAAATTTTTTTATTTTGACACTTCTTTATCAACAAACGGGGGACATGTTGGGTAAAGATAATTTTTATACCCTTCAGCATAGGTGGAAACAACTGTAATCATTTGCCAAATTTCGAGATAATCGGTCCACATTTGACCCTAGCTCTCATATAAGTCCAAATAGCGGTAACAGCTTAAATATATAAGTTTTGAGAAAATGTTTGTATGATGGCAAAATTTAGCAAATATTTGTCTTTATAAAGGAAAAATAGCAGCTTTGACCTTAGTGGTGAAGGGTATCGTATGGTCGGGCTTGACCGACTATAGCACTTTCTTACTTCATTTTTGTTAGCTTTAGTTTTCGAGATATAGCGCATTTTCAAAAAAAAATATTGCGATTTTTTTAAAAATTTTGTTGCCGACTTTCGGTTTTTTGACTTAGTTCAAAAAAGTAAACAGTTTTTCAGTTACGCGAATATTAACTGCACAACCTCCTCCATGTTTTAAGGCGCTATATCTCGAAAACTAGCACCGTACTAGGTTATAACGAAAATTTTTCTATAAAAATTTTTTAACGAAAATTAAAAAAAATTTTATAACGAAAACTTTTCTATAAAAATTTTATAACGAAAATTTTTCTATAAAAATTTTATAACGAAAATTTTTCTATAAAAATTTTATAACGAAAATTTTTCTATAAAAATTTTATAACGAAAATTTTTCTATAAAAATTTTATAACGAAAATTTTTCTATAAAAATTTTATAACGAAAAATTTTTTATAAAAATTTTATAACGAAAATTTTTCTATAAAAATTTTATAATGAAAAATTTTATAACCAAACATTTTTCTATAAAAATTTTATAACGAAAATTTTTGTACAAAAATGTTATAACGAAAATTTTTCTATAAAAATTTTATAACGAAAATTTTTCTATAAAAATTTTATAACGAAAATTTTTCTATAAAAATTTTATAACGAAAATTTTTCTATAAAAATTTTATAACGAAAATTTTTCCATAAAAATTTTATAACGAAAATTTTTCTATAAAAATTTTATAACGAAAATTTTTCTATAAAAATTTTATAACGAAAATTTTTCTATAAAAATTTTATAACGAAAATTTTTCTATAAAAATTTTATAACGAAAATTTTTCTATAAAAATTTTATAACGAAAATTTTTCTATAAAAATTTTATAACGAAAATTTTTCTATAAAAATTTTATAACGAAAATTTTTCTATAAAAATTTTATAACGAAAATTTTTCTATAAAAATTTTATAACGAAAAATTTTCTATAAAAATTTTTTTATAAACATTTTTTAACAAAAATTTTTCTATAAAAATTTTTTTACGAAAATTTTTCTATAAAATTTTTTTTACGAAAATTTTTCTATAAAAATTTTATAACAAAAATTTTTCTATAAAAATTTTATAACGAAATTTTTTCTATAAAAATTTTATAACGAAAATTTTTCTATAAAAATTTTATAACGAAAATTTTTCTATAAAAATTTTTTAACGAAAATTTTTCTATAAAAATTTTATAACGAAAATTTTTCTATAAAAATTGTGTAACAAAAATTTTTCTATAAACATTTTATAACGAAAATTTTTCTGTAAAAACTTTATAACAAAAATTTTTCTATAAAAATTTTATAACAAAAATTTTTTTATAAAAATTTTATAACGAAAATTTTTCTATAAAAATTTTATAACGAAAATTTTTCTATAAAAATTTTATAACGAAAATTTTTCTATAAAAATTTTATACCAAAAATTGTTTCTATAAAAATTTTGTAAAGAAAACTTTTCTATAAAAATTTTATAACGAAAATTTTTCTATAAAAATTTTATATCGAAAATTTTGCTATAAAAATTATTTATAAAAATTTTAAAACAAAAATTTTTCTTTAAAAAATTTATAACGAAAATTTTTCTATAACAATTTTATAACGAAAATTTTTCTTTAAAAATTTTATGATGAAAATTTTTCTATAAAAATTTTATAACGAAAATTTTTCTATAAAAATTTTGTAACGAATTTTATACCGAAAAATAACACCTTCACTTTTTTGTTTAAAAGTCTTCAATACCTTTTCACAATACGAAGTTCTGGGAAGTTGGATGGATTTTCTTCTCGGGCACTCTGTGAAAACTCTTAGAAAAGAAAAGATGTTTTTGTAGGCACTTCGTTTTATATATATATGTAAATACTGTTGTAAATCAATTGTCCTCGTTTTCATGAACATCTGGACCAAATAAAACGTAATTTCTAAATCTTTAAATGATTAAGACAATTAAATGCTTAAATGTGTCATGTCTCTCTTAAACATTTTCATTAAAAGTAAGAACATTTGAGCTGTTGCAATAAAATACAATATGATATTGTATAATAATCAATTTTAGATGACTCAATTACTTCACCTTCTATTTAAAAATATTTGCTTAAAACAGCCTTTTGGCAAAGATTTCATTTAAACATTTAACATCATAAGTAGCAGCCAATACTTGTCTATTTGTTCGACTGAATGAATGAATGTAATCGTCGTTTGCTGTTTTGCAAGTGAAAACTTGATGACAATGAGTTAGTGACACTGCCTTAAGCTTAAAATATGGTCCAACATTGACCTTAACTAAAACTCAATGACGCTAAAAAAAAGCGTGTACTTTTTTGTTTAGTCAATTTTACTAGAATTTAGAACAGAATTTTTAGTTTAATTTAGTATTGACTGTATTTTTTTTTAATACAGTCCAAAATAAACTTGAAAATGGAAAAAAAACAGAAAACCTCCCTCCTCCATCCATCTAGTCTCTGGTGGTTTTATTTTAGCTGTTGCCTATTATTGGCTGTCGTTGTTTACCATTTCAAGCTGCATTTCAATAAAAACCACATTATTTTATTTATATTTAAACCGAGCGAGAATGGATGAATGAAAAAATAATTAAAAATGCAATAAACGTAAGAGATTAATAGCAGTTAATATAATTTACTTATTCACATGCTTAAAAGCTTAATAAGAAGCAATCGGCAGCAATTCTATAACAAATAGTTTCTAATGAAATACTTCAATTGCGCATGCGTGCAGTTGGAAGACAATAAACCATAGACATATGATTATTTTGATACCATACATCATCATATGTTATTTGGAAAGGGTATATTGTCTTTATGCTTATACTTGTAACATACAGAAATATTGATCTGGCAAATCCTTCTATGGCAATAAATGTTGATGTTATATCCATGCTAATTCTCTAATACATAGCCAAGCGTGGATTGGAGTGTGTAGATCAAGGTTGGCCATTATTTGCGAGGCAGGGGAATAACAACAATTTACATTAAACAAAAAAACTTTTTTTACTCGTTCTCAAAAAAACACAAATAAGAGACTTCTTCAGTCCAGGTTTTCTTGTTACAGCAGTCAAGGTTATCACATATGCGGATAACTGTTATCTCATTACGGTTATCTCATATGCGGAGGTCAATGGCATATAAATTCCGATCATGAATTACCCGAATCATCAAAAGAGTTCAAGGTCAATTAAGGGGTACCACAAGGCTTCGTTCTTTATTCTACACTTTGTCTTATTTTTCAAAATGACCTATTTTGTGAAACATAAAACTTTGATTTTCTTGGAAACTAGAGGAGATAGTGCCATGTGGACAAAAATCTGTGATCACGAAAAAAAAACTTCAAAACTAGTACTAAAACTCAATTTTTTGAAAATGTTTATATGAAAACCTAAAACCTTGATTTTCTTGGAAACTAGAGTAGATAAAGCCATTTGGGAAAAAATCTGTGACCACTAAAAAAAATTTCAAAATTCGTACTAAAACCCAATTTTTATATGAAAACTTAAAACTTTGATTTTCTTGGAAACTAACAGAGATAGTGCCATTTGTGCAAAAATCTGTGATAACTAAAAAAAAACCTCAAAATTCGGACTAAAGCTCAATTTTTTGAAAACACAAAACCATAATTATCTTGGAAACTAACAGAGATAGAGCCATTTGGGCCAAAATCTGTGATAAAAAAAAAATTCAAAATTCGTACTAAAACTTAATTTTTTGAAAATTTTTATATGAAAACATTAAACCTTGATTTTCTTGGAAACTAGAAGAGATAGAGTTATTTGGGCCAAAATTTGTGATCACTAAATAAAATTTCAAAATTCATACTAAAACTCAATTCTTTTTAAATTTTTATATGAAAACATAAAACATGGAAACTAAAGTAGATAGAGCCATTTGGGCCAAAGTCTGTGATCACTAAAAAATTTTCATACTAAAACTCAATTTTTAAAAATTAATATATGAAAACATAAAACTTTGATTTTCTTTGAAACCAACAGAGATAGAGCCATTCGGACCAAAATCTGTGATCTAAAAATATTTTTTGAAAATTATATATGAAAACATAAAACTTTGATTTTTTTGGAAAGTTTCTTTGGAAATTAGAGGAGATAGAGCTATTTGGGCCAAAATCTGTGATCACTAAAAAAAAATCAAAATTCGTACTAAAACTAATTTTTTTTTAAATTGTTATATGAAAACATAAAAACTTGATTATCTTGGAAACCACATGAGATAGAGCCATTTGGGCCAATCAGGAATCTTGTTCCCAGAAACTATATATTTTTGCGAAAAACTCATCTTTTCTAAAGCACATCCATTTATGGGCGACTGGTCAGAAAATAGCTCAACGCATTACAGACAAAATTTGTTTTTTAGCCGTATGTGAAATAAACTTCCCGCAACTTACTAAAGTTCTGTTATGATCTTGCTCAGATCATAAGTAAATAATTAAATAAACAATTTGTATTTAATTTAACAAAAGATGTGTTTATTCAATCACGGTAAAATAAGAACTAAAACTAAGAAAAAAGAATACACAAGAACTGTTGAATTCAAAATTTACTGGCGTTGCCAGATTGTACAATAACTTAACTAATTTTATGGCTGTTGCCAACAAGTTCAATTCAAATGACCTCAAAAACACTACTCCCTCTGTTATCCTTTCATAACCTTTTTATTGCATAAGTAGGGGTCATTCCCTAAATTTCGGACCAAAAAACTTCTGTTAAGAAATATAAAACATATCTTCTCTCCAAATCATCTTGACCAGTTAAGAAGTGTCACTTCGTGCTAACGCATCTGTTCCGTTTAGGATGTCATTGGGGAAATCACTGAAACTTTAACATCAGATCAGAGTCGTAAAAAAGCGACGATATTCGCGATTTTAGATTATCGCAAGAATGTTAGGAGGCCGCCAAATACAAGGAATATCAGAAGATATATCTTCAGATAAAGATAGAATACAAAGGTATGAAAGTGATTCCCTCACATTCATAGGGAAAAACCTACCCCTCGATTACACTTTTTCGAATGAGGACATATTATATCAGAGGAAAATGCAAAAGACCGCAGAATATAAGAGTGGTTTTGATAAAATTGACGCTGGGATTGACTAACGGACTTATCATACTTTTGTCTCTTATAGACCGTACCGTCCCATTACAACAAGGTATAGCCAAGGCATGGTATTTGAGGTAAAATGAAACATAAACTAAGAAAATAAGTTTCTGTACCAAATTTTATTAAAATCGGTATATTTGACAATAACTCCCATACAAGACCATCTTTCGAAAATCTATTAATTATCACGAAATTAAAAAAATTCTCATAGAGTTTAAGATAATAAAACATAGACTAGAATATGGGCTAAAACATAAAATAAAAAATAGACTACAATATATACTAAAATTAGGAAATTTTTGTTGGAGTCGACCTACCTCTTATATAAAACCTTTGTTTAAAAGTTGTTGATAATCACAAATCTTTATACTAAATTTCGAGAAAATTAGTGCAATTTTTTTTTTCTAACTCTAAAATAAGACCCTCTACTATAAATGACTAAAACATACCAAAAATTTAAGCAAAATTTTGTATTTTTGTATTTGTCGACAATCTTTCCACATATAAACTTTGTAGAGTAGGGTACTATATTGTCGACTTTAGTGTTTTCTTATTTGATTTTTTATTATTTTTTTACTTAATTATTATCTTTTAAATGTTGGTTAATAAAACAGTATCTTATACTTAAAAACTCTATTTTACTAAACAAGCTACAAGCAACATAAGTGAATTAGTTAAGAAATTGACTTCAGAGCCATAAAAAGTTCTCGTAAATTTTATGAATTGATGTTCAAAGATAGCGTTAAAACTTTAATAGATGATATTTTTTTATAAAAGATAAATTTAGTTGCCTCCCCCTGAAGCACAATGGGTTGGGAAATAGGCATATTTCATATGTATATATTTTTACCCTGACCTTATTCAAACTTTCACTCATACTTTCGCAAACAAGCTCACAATCTAACAGTACAAAATGAAACTTTTTATCAACTTTTTTTAACTATCTGTCCCATTGTTCCTTATATCATATATTCACTAACTACTGGCTCTCTCATTGGCTGCTTATAACAATTTTGTTTTAGTTTTTGTAAGTTTTATTGCTTCATTTGTATTTGTTACTAAGAATCAGGTCAAGGTTAGTAAGACATAGTAATAAAATTCCTTGGTTGTTTTACCTTTTATTAAATCACAACAACTTTAAGAAACGTATATAAATCTTACGTAAATGTTTGTACAAATGTGTTGAACTTGTTACCAATTAAATAAAACATCTAAACAAGATTGAAATTATATTATACAAAAGATTATTATGATAGAGGAGGTTGAGGGTAATGAGTTTTTTAAGAGATATTTAAAAAAAAAATATTTCAAATCCTAATAAAACCTTATTTCAAAATGTGAATGTAATGTAGTTAACCAAATTTCCAGCTCAAATTATATTACCACATCATAATGATTGTGATTATCAATTAATTTAATCCTTAAGTTTTGAATCCAACCCCATGAAATCTATCAAATAACTTGCAAAAATAAAACAGTTCTATACTCTCTTTATTCTATGAAAATTACAAACTATTACTAGTCTTTCTGTTATTTTTATATTTTAAATTTAAGAAAATAATTATTATACTACAAAATCAGCCTATACCACATTACCAGCACTTACTTCAGTTCTATCCATTCAATTAATTAATATGTTTTTTAATGTATTGAAATTATTATATAGAAATTAATATGTTTTTTAATGTATTGATCTCAAATTTACCCAAATAGAGATAATCTTCCAATATGTTTTTAATTTTCAATTTTGTTCTATTTCAATTTTGTTCAACTAATTTTTTTAAATAAAACCGTTATTAATTTAAATTTTTAATTGAACACAAAAATTATCGTAAAATAAACACAAATACTATGTAAATACATCGTAATAAACACACCACTATCTCTCATTCACAGACTCCCATCTCTAAGAACTCTCATAAACAAACAAAAAAAAACAACGGAATTTAATAGCAAACTTTTGCCCAACAGATTTTAAATTAAATTTTCTTTAAAATTAGAACACATACTATGAAAATTTCATTACATATTATTAAATTAACTCACATATTCATTTTTCCACAGTTTAAATAGGAATAACAACAAAATGAACAACATTTTGATTGGGGAAACTTTTGCTAAGTCACTTTTGGTCTGCCACGCACATTTTGTTTCTTTTAAACAAATTTCTTTTGTTTTTAACACTTATTTCTAAAAACACATGTATAGCATAATGTAGTAAAGACTTGAAAATAAGATTTTATAAATTTCTTGCACATTTAAGAATATTTTTTAATAAAAAACAATTTTCCATTCCAATTAGATGCTTGATTTAGTTAAAGGCGCGCACTGACTGACAATTGAACGTAAACAACAAAGGGAAATGGAAAAAGACGGTTACTGTTAATAACAGATTATGTTATTAAAATTAAAGAAATGTGGATAGTTATTAAAATGTTACCCGGGAATCAATAATAAATGAAATTAGTTGTAACTTCATTTAAATTAAAAAAAAAAACTATTTTCATTGAGAAACTTACAATTTAATTGTTATTTGTACCTCATTGATTTTTAATGGTTTTGATCAAATATTTTGTTACATTTCTTTATTGTAAGGGCCAAATAAGTAAAATTTTCAAAGGAAATTCTCGTTATAGAAAAGGATTCAATTAGCGAATTTTTACCTTAAAAAAAGTTAAGTGCCGATATGCAGATTGTAGCTAAAAAATTGGCGATTTTTAAGATAATATCAGAAACCAACATTACATCAAAGTTTTAAATTTTTTCTTTTTGACATATATGATAAATCAGAGGCTAAAAAACGGTATAAGTTTTCAATGATTGCGAATGATTGGAATTTACAAAGTCAAAATTTAGAAACGAAATAAAAAATTTCAATAAAACCTTGTGCTATATAAAATTTTTCAACATAAACATTTTTTTAAAAAGTTTTACTGCAGTGTATTGCACTAAGATTCCAATTTATTACAATTATTTATTATTGTAATAAATATTTTTTGACAAAACCAAAAAATGTTGGTGGGGAAACCTTGACGCGTTCCGATGATTGGTTAGGCCATCTCTTCAAGAGGATTATCCCTAATTCTAGACGAAGCGAAACCACATATTATATCTTATTTTCGGGACAGAATAAATACGAATTATTTTGTCCAACAAACATCAACATAAAGCGGTTATTATCATCTGAACAGAAACACACAACATTTTTCAGTTTTATATTGTCTTTTGTTGTTACTTTTTTGGCGACTAAGATAAAAATGCTATAAAGGGGATTAAAAAAAGATTAAAATAAACAGAGGTTTATTTTAAAACTTGGCCCAGGTGCAGCCGTATATTTATTTAAAAGGGTTTTTCAATAGTTTTGAGACATCAAACATTACTGTAGTGTATTGCAGTAAGATCCTAATTTATTACAATTATTTATTATTGTAATAAATAGTTTTTGGATAAAACCATAAAATTTTCCTATCCAATTTTTTGTAAAGAAAAATTTTCTACATAATTTTTTTTTATATGGAAAAATTTTCCATATATATAAAATTTTTTTTTATGGAAAAATTTTCCATATAAAATTTTGTGTATAGAAAAATTTTCTACATATATTTTTAGTATAGAAACATTTTCAATATAAGATTTTTTGTATAGAAGAATTTTTGATATAAAATTTGTTGTATATTTACGATATAAAATACTTGTATTTACGTGACAGTTGTATTCCATTTTCGGTCGGTTATAAGTAGTATATATATTAAGGAGATCAGTGTCTTGGCTTTAGAAAGCCGAGACACTTGAATGCATCTTTCGACACTTGAAAAACGTGATTAGTCCAACGGACATCACACTGAATTTTCATGCCTAGAACATCAAGAGTTTCTGATTCCTCAATATTTATACCATCCATACTTACAGATGATGCAACATTGTTCGTAACGCTTTTGTGTGTTAACACACAACATTGGGTCTTACGAGCGTTGAAATCGACCCTATTAGAACGACCCCAATTGGATATTGTAGAAAGTCGGAATTTAGCGTATCATTGATGGTTTGCCTCTTGGAATTGATATCCAACATGCTTGGCCTATAGTTAAATGCATGATACAGGTATAAGGTAGTTCTAATAGTCTTACTAAATTTTTAATAAGAATTTTTGAAGTTTCATTTTTATATTTACATTTGAAAAAATATTGCCACTTTTTAAAAACACAGCTTTGAATATCAAACGGCATCAAATTTGCATATCATTATAAACACATTTTTGACCTTGTAATTGTTATAATGGTTGTCTAGAAGTATTCCTCTATGATCCAGGCTCTTTTAAATTCAATATTTAATATATTTTTTTTTTTGATATTTATATTGAAAAAAAAAATAATTTCAATGAAAAAATTAATATGCTTCAAAAATGGTAGCTTTATTTTTTTACAAATGTCATAATCCTTATATATGTCAGATAGTGATTTTTAAATTTAAAATTGACAATGGAACTACCGTGTACATATATCTTGGTTGAATGAATACGAATGACAGATGTTGCTATCATCTGCAAAAGAGTAGATAGGGTTGGAAGTTTGACATAAAAGGTCATTTAGCAAAAATAAGAAATAAAGTAGGAGAAAGAACGGAGCCTTGTGGTACCCCCGAATTAATAATAAACTCTTTGGACGATATCTCATATATTACAACTTTTACAGTGCGATCTCTGAGAAAGCTTGATATAAACTGAGAGAAATTGTTACCTACACCAAAAGCAATAAGTTTTGATAGAAGTGCTCCATGCCACACTCTATCAAACGCCTTAGAAATATCAAGAGCTATAACTTTACTTTCGCCAAAACGGTGAATAGAACGGCTCCATTTTTCCGATAAAAAGGCTAATACATCACCCGTAGAGCGGCCCCTACAAAATCCATACTGCCGGTCGTTTAGTAGGTTATTAGACTCCAAATATTTAACTAGATGATAGTTTACCATACTTTCCATCAGTTTGGACAGCGCTGAACAAATTGCTATTGGGCGGTAATTTTCGGGATACATTAGCAACCTTCCAACTAAGACACTGTAATTAGTATTTATTTTGTTTCGCAAAGTAGATATTAAGCGCAGTTTTCGATCTGTTTAGAACTATGATTACTTCTCCTGACGATGTTGGCTTAACTAAACAACAAAACTCATCGAGGACATTTTTTTTTTTTTTGGTTTTATTAAAAAAACTGTTATTATAAAAAAAAACTGTTTTTTACAAAACTTTTTAATAAAATATTTGTTATTCCATTATTTATTTTTAAAATAAAACCCCTTTAAACAACTTAATTTAGAACTTACCTAAATAGAAAAGATCTTCAGATGTTTTTTTTTTATTTTTCATTTATTTGAATTTTTGTTCAACCTATTTTTATTAAAAAAAACGTTATTAATTTTGTTTCAAATTGAGAACAAAATATCATCGTAAATATTATCGTAATATTATCAACACTAACACCTTGTAAATACATCGAAACACTACCCTCTCTTTTATATACTATCATCTCTAAAAACAAACAAAAAAAAAACAACGGAATTTAATAGCAAACTCGATGATCTTAAATTAAATTTTCTTTAAAATTAGAACACTCTATGAATATTACATTACATATTATTAAACTTTCAAACACTTTTTGACTTTTTTCACATTTTAGTTAAGAAGAACAACAAAAGAAACAACATTTTGATAAAGAAAATTTTCACCTAAATCACTTTGGTCTGCCACACACATTTTATTTCTTTTTAACAAATTTCTTTTGCTTTCAACACTTATTTCTGCAAACACTTTTGGAACATAAGATAATAAGACTTTAAAATAAGTTTTTAACAATTATTTGCACATTTAAGAATATTTTTAAACAATTAACAATTTTCCATTCTAATAAGACGCTTGATTAAGTTAAAGGCGCGCACTGACTGGCAATTGAATGTAAACAAGAAAAGGAAATAGAAAAATAATACTGTTAAGAACAGATTATGTTATTAAAATTAAAGAAATGAGAATGTTAATTAATATGTTACCCATTCCAGGGTATAGAAACATATCCAGGATCAATAATAAATGAAATTATTTTTAATTTTAATAATATTTAAAAAAAACTTTGCAAATTTAATAGTAATTTGTACGTCATTGATTTTGAATGGCTTTGAAGTAATTTTTTGTTATTTTATTCTCTCGTTATTTCATTGAATTCTAAAAAACATTGTAAATCAAAATCATTTATAATCATTGCCATCGACGATTACAATTTTAAATGTTTCATGGCTTTAAAAAGTATGTAATGGCAAAAATATCGCGAAAAACTTCACCATATGTTTGTTTGACTCTTTTAGGCTGTTTAGTTTTTTAGTATTTTTTTTTTTTTTATTTCTATAATTAAATGTTTGTGTGTTTGCCTATAGCGAATTGGCTCAAGATCAACTAGAAGCTATAGCTTAAATTGCCACACGTTAAAGGCATACCAGTAATATTTTTGAGGCTGTTTCATTTATGTAGAGTCTCTATCGTTAATGGAAATCAATTTGAAACGTTTGTACATATGTATATGCTAAAATTAATTTTATGAAATAGAAGATATAATTATAATCTGATAAAAAAAAATCTGTTTTCAATATTTTAAGTTTATTTTATTTAAAACCGCCATCAAAATGTCCTAAGTAATTTTCAAAGACATAAATAATTCACTGTTCAAAATTTAAAATAGTTCACAAGACATGTAATTAGATTCAAAAGCGTATTGAGCTCAAAACATTTACTTAAATTAAGATTTGTAATTTATAAAAAATGTATATAGGAAAATTTATAGAAAAATTGTGTATGAGAATTTTCTATAAAAGTTTTTGTTGGATTTTCCTTTAAGAAAAATTTTCTATAAAAATTTTATTTAAAAAAAAGGTTTAAAAGAAAAATTTTCTATGAAAATTTTGATTTGTAAAATTTAAAAAAAATTATATGGAATTTTTCAGCGAAAATATACATATATAGAAACATTTTTCTGAAATTTTTACAAAATTTTATTGTAATTTATAAAAAAAAAACTTATATGGGAAAATTTATAGAAAAATTTTGTATACGATATATATAGAAAATTTTTCTAGAAGAGTTTTGAATGAAATTTCCTTTAAGAAAAATTTTCTATACAAATTTTATTTAAAAAAAGTTTAAAATAAAAATTTGCTATGAAAATTTTCATATAGAAAAATTTTCTATAAAAGTTTTCGATTTAATTTCCTTTAAGAAACATTTTCTATAAAAGTTTTTTTTTATTAAAATTATATAGAATTTTTCAACAAAAATATTTTTCATAAAAAATTTTCTATGAAAATTCTATACTAAACATTTTTCTGAAAATTTTCTGAAATTTTATTGTAATAAAAAAAATGTATGTAGGAAAATTTTTCATAGAAAAATTTTCCTCAAAAAGAAGAGTATTCGCATAATACTCTTCTTTTTGAATAATATTAACATCTCTACTATTTTGTTATTTTTTAAAGAAAAATTTTCTATAAAATTTTTCGCTGAAATTTCCTTTAAGAAAAATTTTTTAATAAAAATTTTATTTAAAAAAAGTTTAAAGGAAATATTTTCTATGAAAATTTCAAAATATATAGAAAACTTTTGTATGAAAATTTTCATATAGAAAAATTTTCTATAAAAGTTTTCGATAAAATTTCCTTAAAGAAAAATTTTCTATAAAAGTTTTATTAAAATAAAAGATTTAAAGAAAATTTTAAATTGTAAAATTAAAAAAAAAAAACAAATTATATAGAATTTTTCAACAAAAATATTTTTCATAAAAATTTTTCTATGAAAAATCTATATAAATGTTTTTATTTAAAAATTTATAAAATTTTATTGTAATTTATAAAAAAAAAAGTATATAGGTAAATTTATAGAAAAATTTTGTGTTAGAATTTTCACATAGACAAATTTTCTATAAAATTTTTCGATGAAATTTCCTTTAAGAAAAATATTTTTATAAAAATTTTATATAAAAAAAGTTTAAAAGAAAAATTTTCTATGGAAATTTTAATTTAAAAAAAAATATATAGAAACTTTCAACAAAAATATTTTTTATAAAAAAAATTTCTATGAAAATTCTTTAATATAGATATTTATAAAATTTTATTGCAATTTATACAAAAAAATGTATATGTGACCGGCCTATGAAATGGGAAAAGGTAGCTATGACTCAAAAACAAAATTTCGAAAAATTAGCTAAAAATTTTGAAAAATTAGCTAATTTTTCGAAATTTTGTTTTTGAGTCATAAGCCACCTTTTCATAGACTGGGTCACATATAGGAAAATTTATAGAAAAATTTTATGTAAGAATTTTCACATAGAAAAATTTTCTATAAAAGTTTTCGATGAAATTTCCTTTAAGAAAAATTTTCTATAAAAATTTGAATTAGAAAAAGTTTAAAAGAAAAATTTTCTATGAAAATTTGAAATAGTAAAATTTAAAAAGAAAAATCTATATAGAAATTTTCAACAAAAATATTTTTCATAAAAAAATTTTATATCGAAAAATTTTTATGGAAAATTTTATATGGAAACATTTTCAATGAAATTTTTTTTAAGAAAAAATTGTATACAAGTTTTTTACCTCAGGAGCGAATCGGTTTTTCGTACTGGAACGACTCGGAAAACTTAGGATTCTGACCAAGAATATTACCAACAATATTGCAGTTACAACAACAACAATAAATTCAAAAGATATTAATATTTTAGATATTTTTATTCGTTTTATTTTCAATAATATAAATTTTTTAGTTTATTTCTATTATTAATTTTGTATTTCATATATTTTTTTATTTTATTTGATTTTTAAATAAATGTTTTTTTCTGTTTTGGATTATCTTATAAGTAAAAGTAGAGATTTTTTTAAGAGTCTAAACTAAAAACTAAAAAAAATAAATTAATGTGTTTTAAGATTTAAATTATAATAACGAAAAGTTATTTAAGAACAATTAATCGAACAACAAAGTTATTAAGTTAAGATACGTTACGATGTAGCGTATGTGTAATATCTGGTTAGATAAATACTAGACTACATTGTTGTTGTTAGATATATTAAATTTTTATTTTTTACAACAATAAAACCAAATGTTTCCAAATAAGATAAGAAGAAAAAAGCCGGTCAAACAAAATCCTATAAAGCTTTAAGCTCAAAAAGCGTTTCAAAGAATTTATCAAATCTCTTTTATGACGTTATTAAAAAAAAAGAAAAGGAAAACAAAAAATTTAAATTTTAAATAAGTGAATGAATTGATAATTTTTAGCCGGTTTGACACTGGACCCTTTCAAAATGTGGACCACCCTCATAATCCTCATCTTCATCCATGCCACCATGAGCACCTCGACGATCGTTTTCATCTCGCGGTTGAAATTCACTCAATTGCACTTCTTCTGCCTCCAGCGGCATGGAGAATGGTTCTCTGGGTGGCAATAACGTTTCTAATAGCTGCAATTGTTCTGGACTAGCAAAACCATTTTCGGGAAACTCCACTATAAATGGCACTAACAAATCGCCACGATCAAAGGGATTGTTGCGCAGAGGCATTCCCTCACCAGGTATCACTTTTAATTCACCATGACGTAATACTTCACCCGGATTGGTGGTAATACATATATTTCTGCCATCTAAATGTTTAAAACAATGCACCAAACCGCATAAAGCCTGCGTTAGATTAATGCTGATGTTACGCATGATGAGATCATTGTTACGACGTTGAAACAATGGATGTTCGGCTTGTATAAGAACTACCACAAGATCGCCACGATTGCCGTGCAGACCCTGATTGCCCTCGGAGGCAAAGGGAATTTTTAGCATATTGGGGGCTCCCTTTTCGACAATAATATCACGCTTTACATTTTCTTCGACTAGACCTTTGCCGTGACACGAAACGCAACGTAGGTTTTCAGGAATAATATTACCATTACCTTCACAAGTTAAGCAGACCTTAAATGAAATTAAAGATTTTTTTTACTATTTTTTAACTTGATAAATAATATTAGCCCAGTTTAAAATCAGTTGCAAATAGCAATTGCAATTAACAAATTAAAACTTTTAAATTTTGTATTTCAATAGAAATTCTACGATACTAGGTCCATTAGCCAGGTTTGGCTTATCAAGTCTTAACTTTGTATGAGAAAAAACTGACAGAATTAAAATTGAGCAAACCTGACCGTACTATCAATTTTGAAAATTTGTATAAAATTGAAGGAAAATAAAACGAAAACTAATAAAGAAAATGTTCGTGTGTGAAAGTGAATGCAGGTTCAAAAGAAATTTAAAGAAAAACTGATCAAGTAAACCTGATTCGTGTGAAACGGGACTAGGCTATTTGAAATGGGTTGTCAACTGGGCTATTAATTTCAACTTACCGTTTCCACTGGTGTCAAACCCATAAATACAAAACCGGCAGTACGTCCCAAGCCATTGCAAGCATTACACTTCTCCTGACCCTCTTTTGGACCACCCTCACCATTACATTGCTGGCAGAATGAGGTTCTTTTATATTCAACTGTCTTGTTTACGTTACCATTGTAAATTTCCTCCAACGTAACTTCCAATTTAATAACAATTTGAGCCGCTTTACCTCGGCCATCTCGACCTCCGCCACTGCCGCCCATGTTAAAGGGAAACCAATGAGAAAAGAATTCTCCAGCATCGCTAAACCCATCGGCTCCCTCTTGTAGACCTTTTATGCCAAAACGATCGTATACTTTACGTTTTTCCGGATCGGAAAGAACTTCATAGGCAAATGAAATCTCCTTGAATTTATCACCAGCCTCGGGATTTTTATCGGGATGGAATTCCTTGGCCAATTTGCGGTAGTTCTTAGAATAAAGAATTCGAAATTAAATAGTTATAAAGATTTAAATGTAAAAATTATGATTAGGGTACGAAGACATATTTATTTAGTTCTGTGGACAAATTGACAGACAACTTGAAAAATTTAAATTGTCCTTCTTTTAATTACTTGATGCAACTGTGGTTATTTTTTAAGTAATAACATGGCGAATGGTTTCGTCTTGGGTCTAAATTATATTTGGCCTATCGGACCATAGTTTCCAAATATATTTAGGACAGGCATAAGGGTTTACTACTTTGTAATAAGCAATTACTACTTGAGAATGTCGGAAGGGGAAGTACTATCCCCCATACTCTTCAATATTTATCTTGCTATTATGTATATTGAACTGCCGTGGTACAGCAGGTTAGTCATCCGCTTAGCATACCAGAGGTCCCAAGGCCAGACTCACTTGTCGTCGTTTTTTCAAAAAAGCGACGGTTCACCTCATAACTCAGCTAGCCACTGGTTATTGAGGATTAGGATACGTAAAACTTCTTTAACTAATGCATTTGCCGTTCGGAGTCGGAGTTAAAACGTCCCTTTCAATGAGTCTAAAAATAGAATCAGATGCAGTTTATTGTCTGAGAGAAGTACTCTTTGTTCCAATTGGAATATTATCTACAAGTAAAGTACTATCCTCCAAATGAGATAATAATGACGGAAGGATGGCACTACATTTGAAAGATATTTCAGAGCACAGATCGTGTAAAAGATAATCATTTTTATACCGTTCCATAAATATAAACGATATTTTGATATATGTTTCATAAACTTTGAAGGCATAACTCCTAAACCAAAAGCTTCTACCCCGGAAATAAGCTTTTATTGGAAGTGTTTTTTGTGTCCTGTATAAAATGTCCCACAGAAAAATAAATACATCTGGCATCACAGCGCATAAAATGGTATTCCCTCTCTTTATATATGAATTTCCTCTCATATTTGTCTATTAAATTTATCAAGTTTCACGGAAACCAAATTAAATTTTTGAATTAATTGTTACACATGATTAACTTTTATTTATAATTTTGAATTTATTTGATTATTTACACTCGATGTTTTAAGTAAATTGACTTATTTTCGAAATTTCACATTGTCTTCTTTTATTCACCTTTGACATTACATATTACTTTTTGCCTTTTTCCCGAACTCAATACTCAATTTTCTTTCCTTCTTCTTGGGAAAGAAAAGTTCATTAACAATTTTTACCTTTTTTATTTCTGCATCTGTCGAGTTTTTTGTTACGCCAAGAATCTCATACAAATCCAAATTATCCATAGTTGTGCCAGTTAATAATTTAAATACACTTTATTAATGTTTTATTGATATAATTATCAAACAAAATAAATTATATCCGAAAATTGTACAAAAAGAAAATTTCGTTTCAATTGGCTAAAAATCCCTTTATTTGTCTTTCTTTGCAAAAAGACAAGAACAACAACAACAAATCTCTCTCTCTGTCATCTGTGAACGGTGATGTTAATCGAGCGATTTTCTTGGAAACATTAGAGTTTTTGTAAGTAATGCAGTGTTAAGGAATTTCGCGTATTTTGTGGGTGCTAGAGAAACCGTGATTTTAAAAGATCTTAACTACCAATAACAAAAACAAGACTTGATATTTGAGTAACGAATGTTTATAATTAATTAAAACAAGTTAGTCTACTTTCACACTAGTCAGTTTTAGCTCATCAAGTCTTGAGTTTTCATGAGAAAAATGTAATATCAAGTTTACGAAGATTTTGAAAATTTGTATGAAATTTAAGAAGAATAAAATGAAAACTGATGAAGAAAATGTTCGTGTGTGAAAGTGAATGTATTTTCAAAAAAAATTGAAGAAAACTGATCAAGTAAATCTGATGTCTGTTAAACAACACTAAACTCATGAATGTCTTCTCAAGTCTTGAGTTCTTAGGAGAAAGAGGTGAAGAAATTGAAATATGTAATGTTATAGAAAATTTTATAAAAATGTCATTGAATATCGTCGCTGCTCCTTTTTTTTATTTGAAACTTAGTGGGGGTTACATGTGATATATTTAATGTTAAATTGTCCTATAGGTTTTCTCTATACTAAATTTGATCATCGTATGGTGAAATGTTTTCTTGACTTCTTTCGTTGAGGCGCTTTTAAGTTTTCAATAGCTTAAATTTCTTAGAATTTCATTAAGATTCTATATGTATTATGGATCTTAATGACGTTCTAATATATAATATGCACATATATAATATGCACATAATTCCCACGACATTCCAATTGGAACAAGGGGTACTTCTCTTAGACAACGTGTTGCATCCGATTCGTTAGATGACTTTCGTCAGCAAAATCCGAAAATGTCAATGGTTTTTTGAGCTAATAAAAAGACAGAAATTTGAGAACTAGTTTGTCATTCAGACGTCTCCACATTTATCTTAATTTAATAATAAAAATGTTACTTAAAATATTGTCGCTAAAAAAATTTTACATCTGAAATTTTATATTAAAGTTATTACAACTAAAATTTGCAATAAAATTTTTTATAAAATTGTTACAAAAAAATTTCTATAAAATTATAAAAGTTTGACAAGGAAAATTTTCTATATAACTGTTTATATAAAAATTTTTTATAAAATTTTTTATATAAAAATTTTCTATAAAATTTTTTATATAAAAATTTTCTATAAAATTTTTTATATAAAAATTTTCTATTCTTCAGACCTCAAAGGAACATGATGGGGACGACGACAACCCGGATGATACAGACGAGTCATCTTCAGATTCTGACTTTTCAGATCTAAGTGGGCTTTCTGACATGTCGGGTCGTGAATGAATTTTTTATATAAAAATTTTCTATAAAATTTTTTATATAAAAATTTTCTATAAAATTTTTTATATAAAAATTTTCTATAAAATTTTTTATATAAAAATTTTCTATAAAATTTTTTATATAAAAATTTTCTATAAAATTTTTTATATAAAAATTTTCTATAAAATATTTTATATAAAAATTTTCTATAAAATTTTTTATATAAAAATTTTCTATAAAATTCGTGATACAAAGAATTTCTACAAAAAATGATCGATATAAAGATTTTCTATAGAAATTTTTCGATCTTAAGATTTTTTATAAATATTTTTCGGTATAAAGATTTTCTACAGAAAATTTTCGATATAAAGATTTTCTATAGAAAATTTTCAATATAAAGATTTTCTATAGAAATTTTTCGATCTAAAGATTTTTTATAAATATTTTTCGATATAAAGATTTTTTATAGAAAATTTTTAATATAGATTTTTCTATAGAAAATTTTCAATGTAAAGATTTTCTCTAGAAGATTTTTTTATAAAAATTTTTCGATATAAAGATTTTCTATAGAAAATTTTCAATATAAAGATTTTCTATAAAAAATGTTTAATATAAAAATTTTCTATAGAAAATTACCGATATAAAGATTTTCTTAGAAAATGTTTAATATAAATATTTTCTTTAGAAAATTTTCGATATAAATATTTTCTATAGAAAATTTTCGATATAAAGATTTTTTATAGAAATTTTTCGATATAAAGATTTTTTTTAGAAAATTTTCGATATAAAGATTTTCTAAAGAAATTTTTCGATATAAAGATTTTCTTTATTTATAAAAATTACATAAAAAATTTCTATAAAGTTTTAACTTAAAAAAAATTTATACAATTTCTACAAAATTTTTGCATCAAAATTTTTTATAAATTTTCGATAAAATTTTTACATAAAAAATTTTCGATAAAATTTTTACATAAAAAAATGTTTGTTTTTGTTCAGTCGATAATCTACGCTTTTACTTTTGGTTTATGAACATAATTCTTAATAGTTATGTTTGTAAATTTAGTAATAATGCGAGGTTTTCGATCTGTCTAAATTGGGGATAATCCTCCTGAAGAGATGGCTTAACCAACCATCGCAACGCGTCGAGGAATTTGGTTTCTCCGCAAACATTTTTTGGCTTTTTATCAATAAATTGATCTGTTACATTAATAAATAAATGTAACAGGTTTGGGATCAAATGCAAATACACTTCTTTTTGAATAAAAAATTTTCAATAAAATTTTTACATAAAAAATTTCTACAAAATTTTCACATAATCTTAATCGTTTATGAGATATAAAAAAATTTCACAGCAATAACGATTCTTTCAAAATTTTTTCGTTTTTTAAAAAATCATATCGATCTATACATTAATAGTAAAAGAATCTAACATTTGTTGTCATTTTTATTTTTTACGAATTTTTTGAGAAACAACAAATCGTTCCACAAAACTAAATTTAGGTTTAAATTGTAGAATATTTCTGTAACTGCAAGTGGCTTGAAAATAATCTTAGTACAACTTTATTTAATATTTTATTACAATTCCTTTATTCAAAGCCAATTTCCATCTCTGCTTTTCCGCATTTCGGGGACAAAATTAGTACCTTTTCAAGCCATTATCTCTCTCTGTATAGAAATCAAAATTAAAATTTCATGTGTTTGTTGTAAAAATAGTAGTAGTTCATGCCAGCATTATGACTAATCCCCCTACCAAATTTCACAACTTTGTTGGCTGGACGGCGGCCATCTTTTTTTCATTAACGTCACACAAATGCTTGTGAATAGATACAGAATTTGTTGAAATTTTTGTGAAATTATTTCATATTAGTTTACGTAAAAGTTTAAAAAATTTCATTAAAAATATTAATTTTTCAAAATATTTAAATAAATTTGTGAAAAATTAATGGACAAAAGCAATTTATTTTCGCATAGACGTAGTGGAAATTTTTTTTACATCAGCCGAGACGAGAAAAATTTTCTTGTGTGTGTACCAAACGAATTTGTGTAGAAAGTCATAAAACACGAAAACGAACTAGGCAGAAAGAAAGAGAAGGTTAAAAAAAAGAGCGAAAAAGACAGAAAATTCTTCTTCGTATTTCTGTATTGTTTTGATTTTTGAGACTTTGTGTTGTGTGTAGCAGCGAGTGTATTTTGGTTTGGTTTTCTGGAAGATGATGGAAAATTATGAACAGGCAAGAATAAATACAGATACTTTGGAACAATTGGATGATGTTTTACCCATAAAACTGCAGGAGAGGAATAAATTCTTTACGTCTGTGGAAGAATTTGCGGTAAACAATAAAAATTTTAATTTTGGCGCGAATATTTTGAACACAAAAACAATGTCGACATCGTCGTCGTCAATGGCATCAACAACAAATGCCAATGGTAGTAGTTGTGGCGAAGAAGAAGATGTCAAAACAAACAATGAAATTATCAAAACATTAACATTACCGCCAACAGCTAATGAAGAGTTGGAGGTCTCGTTAATGTTAGATACCCCCATAAGTGTGGCTGATGAAGATCCAATTAATATGGACTCGCAACAGGAGGCTTCACAATTCAAAAGTGATAAGGCTAGTGAAGAGGATGATGCAGAAGATGACGAGGAAGATCAAAGCTACCAAACAGATAATAATGATAATTCACAGGACTCTTCTAGTATTCTTCAGACCTCAAAGGAACATGATGGGGACGACGACAACCCGGATGATACAGACGAGTCATCTTCAGATTCTGACTTTTCAGATCTAAGTGGGCTTTCTGACATGTCGGGTCGTGAATGGAAGCCCATAAATCAACGTCCCCTTAACTGGGTGCAAAAACAAATTCATTCTGGTGCAAATCCTAGAGAAATACTTTCAAAATTCTTACCTTCATCGGCCCAGCGGATTAGTCCGGAATTGACGGATATGACTTTGTGGCGTATATTGGCCAGTATGCTTTCAGAGCCTCCCAGGCGTAAGAAACTCTCCTATGTTAATACCTTTGAAGATGTCATAGACCTTCTTAACAAATCCAAAAACATAATGGTTCTTACTGGTGCTGGTGTTTCAGTGTCATGTGGCATTCCCGACTTTAGATCCTCGGATGGCATTTACTCCCGTTTAGCTAAGGATTTTCCCGATCTTCCAGACCCACAGGCCATGTTTGATATAAACTACTTTTCGCGAGATCCCCGACCATTTTATAAATTTGCCCGCGAAATATATCCGGGACAATTTAAACCCTCTCCCTGCCATCGTTTTATAAAAATGTTGGAACAAAAACAAAAGTTATTACGCAACTACACACAAAATATAGACACATTAGAACAAGTGGCTGGTATAAAAAATGTCATTGAATGCCATGGTTCCTTCTCGACGGCATCTTGCACCAAATGCAAACATAAATGTGATGCTGATAGTATTCGTAGTGATATTTTTGCTCAGCGTATACCGGTATGTCCTCGTTGTCAGCCCAATGTAGAGCAAAGTTTGGATGCCTCAGACCCAGTTAACGAGAATGATTTGAGACAGCTGGTGGAGAATGGTATAATGAAACCAGATATTGTTTTCTTTGGTGAAGGTAAGTAAGAGATTCTAAGAATCGAGTTAAGGAATACGAAATCTTAATTTTTTTATGCAATTGAATTGAACATTTTATTATTCATAGGTCTACCGGATGAGTTCCATACAGTTATGGCCAGTGATAAAGATAAGTGCGATTTACTTATTGTCATGGGTTCTTCCCTAAAGGTGCGTCCCGTAGCTTTAATACCTAGTTCTATACCAAATCAAGTACCCCAAATACTTATTAATCGTGAACAATTGCATCATCTTGAATTTGATGTCGAATTATTGGGAGATGGTGATGTTATCATAAATCAAATTTGCCATCGTTTAGGTGAAGAGTGGAAAGATATTTGTTTTAACGAGGAAATCTTATCAGAATCTAAGGAATTAATCCCTCTCGAAGATGAGATAGATGATGAGGATACAGCTAAAGAGATCACCACAGACACAGATACATTATCTTTGAAATCCATTAACTCTACAGAATTACCTATCACAACAACTACAACTACTTATAGTGATTCAGGCTTCGAATCATCATCAACAAGTTCGAAAAAGGATGGTGAATTTCTTTCGCCTGAATTTATGGATGAACCAATGGAATCGACTAACTTTGGTGGCTCTTGCGATTATCGTCATTTATCTATTGATTCCTCGAAAGATAGTGGTATATTAGGGGATGCCTCAAATTCTGCTTCAACGCCTTCATTCTGTAATTTTACAGATACAGGCAACAACAAAAACCTTAATATGCCAGCATCTACTACACAGGCCATAAACAATAAACCTGTGATGGATGATATACATAATACGAAGACAACTGATAACAATTGTTCACAAGCCGAAAAACAAAGTCTACGAAGGCAATTAAAACACCAAAGCGCAGCCGAGCGATTGCACAAGGGCACATATTATGTTCACGATAATACAACATCTTATGTTTTTCCCGGAGCTCAAGTGTCATGGTGTTCAGATTCCGAAGAAGAAGATGATGAAAACTTGGATGAATTTGATGACAATCCCTGCAATGAAGATGAAGATACAAATCATGCACCACTATCACCTCTAATGACACCTTCAGTGGAAAATGAAATGGTTAAAGCCATAGCTAACCAACAACAATCAACAAGTAGCACCAGTACACCAAATAATTTCAGCAATACCATTTCATCAAACTCCTGCCTTCCTCAAGCGACACAACATACCCAGAAAAAACGTCATTCAAGTGATGATGTACCTCACGATGAAACATCTACTTCTTATACAACTGAGACTAACTGCAGCGAAAATGTGACATGTGGCAGTAATAGTCCTCCTCCGCACAAAAAGAGGCGAGATTCTTCAGAACAAATCATAACGCCTTCAATTTCTCCCAACACCAGCTTAGAATCTTCATAAAGGAACTTCTTTTTTTAATTTAGTGTAAGTTTTTTTTTTACTTTTAAATGTTTTTGTAACCACGTTAACTACAATTAAGGATAATTATTTAAAGCTAACATTTATATATACACAAAAATAAGTTTATACTTGATCTTATGGAGAGAACTTCCCATTATTGGAAAATGATTACTTTAGATTATGAAGTTTTCCAAAGTTTATTACAAATTCTTAGTTGCTGGAGAAGTTTTATTATTGTTTTCTTTTAAATCTTAATTGATTATAAGTAAATATTAAAAATATTTCTTTTTTTAATAAATTATTATTATTACTATACCTAAATAATTAGTTTATGGCTTAACTTCAATTCAATACTTTTGTAATTATTGTGCAAATTTGTTTAGATTTATTGTAATTAAGAAATTTTTTTAGGAATTCTATTGCAAAATACCATTTCGATTGCAGTTAAGAATACAAATCTATTTTGCTGCGTCGTTAAGAGGTTGAGACATTAAATTGAAATAACCTTGATCTTCTGCATCCGAAATATGATATCTGTTTTTTTGAATTGGCTTAAGTTTTTGAGTTAAAAATTTTGTAAGAAAATTTACGTAACTTTTTTTAATTTTTAAAAACTGTTTTTTTTTTTCACATCTTTAAAACAATTTGGGGTTTCTTGCTTAATTTGATTTTTTAATGTGTCTGGTTAAAATTGTTCAAAAACAAATATATCTCAAAAACTAATATCCACACTATCATTTTCGGAATCTACAGACCAAAGTTTTTGTAAATTGAATTTTTTGATATTGAAATTTTATTATAAATTATTTTCGATATTAAACATTTTTTTTTTTTTTTTGGAAAATTTTCAATATTAAAACTTTTACAAATTTTTTTAATAAAGTTTTGCGTTTTTTTCATTAAAAATTTTTGGATATTGTTTTTTTATACAAAATTTCCTATATAAAATTTTCTTATGGAAGCATTTTTTTAATTCTGTGGCTTGGTGCTAAAATGACCAATGACAGAAAAGTAGTTTTGAGAAAATTTGATTTGAAGTTTTTATTTTCCATATAAACTCATAGTAACATTGCCAAGAAAACCACTTATAAATCTATTCTGAGTTAAATTAGATTAGCTGTTGGAGCCAAATGAAAGAGGGTAAAGATGAGAATATAACGCAATGATTAACTCAAAACAGCAAAAAAATTTCATTGGCCCTTTTAGCACCAAGCCACAGAATTAATTTTGAATTTTTTATAGATACCATTTTTAATATAAAATTTTAATAAGTATCGAACATTAAAATTAAGTACATTTTTTTTAAAGAAAAACATTCGATATTTATCTTTTTTTGAAAAAAAAATTTATTTAATTCTTTTTTTAAAAAAATTTTGTCATAGAAATTTTTTTTATAAAAAAAAAAATTGAATATTCATTTTTTATAAGACATTTTTCTTTACTGAAATTTTTTCATATAAAAATTTTCGATTTTTAAATTTTTTTTATAATAAATTGAATACTCAATTTTCTTTATAAAAAATTTTTCTTTACTAAAATTTTCTTTATAAAAAATTTTTCTTTACTAAAATTTTTTCATAAAAAAATTTTCGATATTGGACTTTTTTCGTATAAGAAATTCTTATTAAAAGTTAACCATCTTAATATTTTTCAAATAAAAATTTTCAATAATGCTATTTTTTCATACAAAAATTTTTGATATTGTAATTTTTTGGATTAAACTATTTTTAGTATTGAATATATCAACAAAAATTTTATAGCGATTTAAAATTTTGTTCATTAATATTTTAAAAATTTTTTCATACCAAAACTTTCAATATTGAACTATTTTTAAAATTGAATTTTTTCATTAACGTTTTAAAAAATTTTTCGTACTAAAACTTTCGATATTTAACTAATTTTAAAATTGAATTTTTTCTTAGAAAAATATTTAATTTTTGATATTGTGACTTGTTCTAAAAATCACGTTCATGTAAATTGAAATAAATATTTAAAAGGCTCTAACTTCTATAATAATAAAAAATTTCAAATCCTTTGTTAATAAATCGTTAGGTGTTATTTATCATGAATATTGCGGATCATAAAGTAACACAATTAGTTTGATCTCTAGGAACAATTTGATTTTAATAATGAGCTCGATTTTAATTTTATATGAAAGTGATTTTCACAAAAAAAATTTTATAGTGATTTGTGAAAAGTAATTAAAAAAAATCAAAATGGCCAATAGAATACCAATAAAATTAATATGTAAATATTAATAACTGCTTATTATTATTTGTTTATTTAAAGCATTTAATTATATTATGTACTAATAAAAAAATTAAATTTAAACAATTCAAGTATAATTTTAATAAAATAAGAATAAAACACACTAAAGCTTATAAAATGTAATTTAAAACAAACTAAAGCATTTTTATATTTTTAATATACTCTAAAAAAACTAAATACTAACATAAAATATTAGCCCGGCTCACAATCCGTTGCAAATTTTCCAGCGTCTAAGAATTTACAAATCTGCGAAGCAAATGTTTTTCATATAGAAAAATTGTCATTTGCTATTTCGATTTGCATGTGCTACAATGCCACCAGACTTTTTGCAAGAGCTTGTGATCTGGACTATTGTTATCTTAAAAAAAAAACTTAATAGAAATCTATAAGTTAAAGTAAAGTTTTCTCGTGTAATCTATAGTATTTTTGTTATTATATTTCTAAGGCTTGAAGCAATAATTTCTTTTTATCATACAAAACCTTAAACACTCTTTCTTACCTAAACATTAAATTTTAATTAAAAGAAAAAAAATAATATTGTGCTTATTTCAATTTTCAAAAAATTGTTTTTTTTTGTTATTATCAAATCGAAAATAAAAAAATTTAAATTTTAAATTTTTGCCTATTAAATTTTTTCGAAGAAAATTTTTTAATATTGAAAGTTTTCCATTGAAAATTTTTTAAAATTCTAATTTTTGATACAAAATTTTTTTTATAGTTTCATAGAAAATTTTTGATATTGATTTTTTTAAAGAAAAATTTTCTATACAGAAATTTTTGTGAAAGAAGCATTAAAATTTTTGTTAATAATTTTGGAAATAAATAATATTAATAATATATTAAATGAATAATATTTTTAAAATTAAAAAAAATCATAGGAAATTTCTTGATATTTAAATTATTTAAGGACCGTTGCCTTAGAAATTCAATTGGGCTCTATATAAAGAACTTAAAAGAGTGCCGAATAAAATTTGTAGTTGCATTAAGTTTAATCAAATTGTTTGTAATACCGAAATTTATTGAAATTGTGCAATTTTGTTTGACATTGAAATGTTGACATGTTACTCAATTTTTTTAAATTTAACGATTTCTTTTTTCAAAAGTTTTCCATTAAAGATTTTATAGTGGTTTCTATTGCCATTGTTTAGAATATGGTCAACCTATGCTTTAAATTGGGCATGTTTTGAGACACCTTTCCTGTGTTCTCTAATTCTTCTTTTACAAGAGCCTAAAACTTTCCACATGCCGAAGTTCTGCTTGCATATTTTATTCGAAACACTTTTTATATTGAAAAGTAATTGATGTTTTCGATATTGAAATTTCTTTTAATATTTTTTTTTTAATTTTGTTTATCTAATTTAATTTTTTTTTCAAAAATCGAAAAAAGTCTTAAAGAACTACAGCGCACACGCTAAACATTTAGTTTAGACAAACACAAAGTAAGATATTTAAAATTACATTAAATATGTAATTAAATAATCCCTATATAATATTATAAATAAAACTAAATTTATTTATTTCAAGTAGTGAATAAGTAGTTAACTTTTTAGTCTACAAACAAAAGAAGCAGTTAAGAGAAATCACAAAGTAAACGCCAGCCTACCTTGGAAGATACCTAATATATATACAATATTATATTTTTCTAAAAACAAATAAAAATTCTTAGAAAAAAATAAATTCAAAATTATATATTTATATCTTTTATTCATTTAACAATATTTTTTTTATAATTTAATATATTCTGTACAAATTTATTTGCAAATTTAAAAATTCTATAGCGATATTTAAATTTTTGAAAATTTTCCTATAAAAATTGGAAATTGTTGAAACTTTTCTCTTTAAAAATTTTTTAAAATTTTCCCTAAAAAAAAATTAAAAAATTAGGAAAATTTTCAATATTTTTCTTAAAATAAAAAGAAATTTTTGAACTTCTTTTTTTTAAATAAGAATTTTTTTTTTAAATAAAAAATTTTGGAAAAATTTTCTTCAAAAAATTAAAAATTTTTAAAATTTTCCTAAAAAATAAAAAATTTTTGAAAAATTTCCTATAAAAATAAGAAATTTTTGAAAAATTTCCGATAAAAATAAGAAGTTTTTGAAGAATTTTCTTAAAAAAAAAAAAATTTTTAAAAATTTCCTTTAAAAATGAGGAATTTTTGAAAATTTTTCTAAAAAACATAAGAAATTTTTGAAAATTTTTCTTAAAAAATTTAAAATTTTTTAAAAATTTTCCTTAAAAATAAGAAAGTTTTGAAAAAATTCCTATAAAAATAAGAAATTTTTGAAAAATTTTCCTATAAAAATAAAAAATTTTTGAAAAACTTCCTATGAAAATAAAAAATTTTTGAAAAATTTCCTATGAAAATAAGAAATTTTTGAAAAATTTCCTATAAAAAACAAGACTTTTCAAAAAATTTTTTCTAATAATAAATTTTTTTTGAAAATTTAGGAAATTTTTAAAAATTTCTAACTTTTTTTGAGGAAATTTTAAAAAAATTCCTTTTTTTTGTGCAATTTCTTATTTTCATAGGAAATGTTCAAAAAAATGTTAGAAAATTTTTTATTTTTAGAAACAAATTTTCAAATATAATAATAAACAAATTTTGAAAATTTCCTATGAAAATAAAATTTTTTTGAAAATTTCCTCAAAAAAAAAAAAAATAAGAAATTTTTGAAAATTTCCTCAAAAAAAAATTATAAATTTTTGAAAATTTCCTATAAATATAAGAAATTTTTGAAAATTTTCCTTTAAAAATGAGAAATTTTTGAAAATTTTCCTATAAAAATAAGATATTTTCGAAAAATTTCCTATAAAAATAAGAAATTTTTGAAAAATTTCTTATAAAAATAAGAAATTTCCTATAAAAATAATAAATTTTTGAAAATTTTCCTATAAAAATAAAAAATTTTTGAAAAATTTTCTTATAAAATTTAAAAATTTTTGAAAATTTTCCTTAAAAAAGAAATTTTTGAAGAATTTTCTTAAAAAAACTTGACAAATTTCCTATAAAAATATAAAAATTTCCATAAAAATAAAAATTTTTTGAAAAATTTCCTTTAAAAAAATAAGAAATTTTTGAAAAATTTCCTTTAAATAAATAAGAAATTTTTGAAGAATTTCCTAAAAAAAAATAAGAAATTTTTGAAAAATTTCCTATAAAAAATAAGAAATTTTTGAAAAATTTCCTATAAAAATAAAAAAAATTTGAAAAATTTCCTACAAAAATAAGAAATTTTTAAGAACATTTTTTTAAATTTTCTATAATAAGAAATTTTTGAAAAATCTCATCAAAAATAAAATTTTTGAAAAATTTCGTAGTTCGTATTTACAAAAATTTTTTAAAAATAATTTTTTAATGAACATTTTTTGTATTTAATTTCTTTAGCTTTTATTTTATTATTAATTATATTATTTTGACTAACTTTTAATTTTATGAAAATGTTTTCTATTTTTTTTATTAGATTTAATTTTATTTTTAAATGAGAAAACATCGTGTAAATATTAGCTTTAGTCTTTGCTTATTTTTGATTACAAACAAAAAAAATCGTAAAATAATATAATATCTTTTTTCTTTTTTTGGGTAATCTCTTGGTATTTAATTTTCTTTTTTCGTAATTTAAAAAAAAAATATACATCTTTACTTTTTCAATAAATTGTTGTACACACCAATCATATGCGTAGTTATAGTAAACATAATGTTCTTGTTTTAATTCAATTTTGATAAAAAAAGAAGGTAAGCGCATTTCAATTTTCAAAATCTTTAAAAAGTGGAAATCGAGTCCTTTCAGATTAGATTGATACTTAAATTTTAAAGTTTAATTTAACTAAATACAAGTACTTTTTTGAAAACTCATTTTAATTAATTTTTAAAGCCGACTTTATCAAATATAAAGATTTTCATCACAAATATTTCTCATTTGCATTGGAAAGTACATGCCGATTAAAACCATCTCTGTGAGAATATTTCATAGCATCTTCAAATTCGCCTCCCCCCTCATTTTCGCAATATGGAATTTTGCGTTATTTCAGCAAGAACAGTTATAAATTTAACTTGTACATCAATCTCTATCTCCAATCATTATTCCTATTTTAAAACTCAACTTGCAAAGTTCAATTTTCTTAAGTTAAAGTAAATTTTTTTTTTAATAAATTTCAAAAATGGTTCATACAATCAAAAGTGCTGGAGATTTCGGGAAACAAATTGCTGAAGCCGGTAACAGGATAGTTGTACTGGACTTTTATGCCACTTGGTGTGGGCCCTGCAAAGAAATGGAACCGGTTTTACGCAAATTGGATAAAACCTATAAGGAGAAGGCTTTAGTTATTAAAATCAATGTCGACAAGTTCCAGGATATTTCGGATTATTATAAAGTTCGTAGTATGCCGACATTTGTTTTCCTCAAAAACTCGAAGCGTGTCTCCAGTTTTTCGGGGGCAGATCCTCAAATGTTGACACAAAAAATGGCTACATTATGTAAATAAGATTCTTTCTCGAAATTCGAATTCTAATAGTTTTAGTTTAAAGACATCTGTGATGTTAATTGATTTAATTAAGAAGTGTTTTGTCTTTTATTTAATTTTATTTGTTTTATGTATTTGTGTAATTGTGTTTTTTAATGTATTTTTCTATAAATTGTGTCTTGTTTCATTGACTTATATAATAATGATAATACAATAATAAAAAATTATCCCTTGCTCACAAGATTTATATTTTTTTTTTTTAAATGGGAATGGGCAATTTTGTTTAAAATCGTTTGGGTTTTCTACCTAGTTTTTTAGGTTATACCATCACTTTGGGAATACCCCTATAAATGCGCTGGCTTATATTGATTTAAAAAAAAGGAATGATTATGAGGGAGTAGTGTTTATAATACGTTTGATTTAAATTGTTGTATATTGTATTGAATGGAGAAATCATATGCGGAAAATGTATTCTACATTTGAATAGTGCGACCATTTTTTTCTAGAATGTGTTGTTGGACTCGTATTTCAACAATATAAGATTTCCTTCCCTATGCTCAAATTATGTTTAGATCTTGATTAATTTAGATCTCATAATTTAGATAGATTAACCTAATAGGTGGTCTTTGATGACCACTGTTCTAAAAATACATTCGGCATGGTACGGGGCACACTAAGAAGTATGAGAGGTAATAAATTTCTATCGAAAAGGGAAGAGTTTGATGAAAAATCTTCTTTCTGCGGAGGTTCTGTGATAATGCTGCCATTCTTTTGGAGGGGAAGAATTTAACTATCGGGACTGTTTCGGATTCCATTGGCAAACGATAATTTTTGTGTTTATCTGTATGTATATTCTATTTACATTCATGTTTTTGAAGTATATCTGTTCCATTGTTTTTTATTTAGCCTCCAGCCTCATAAAGTTTTATTTTTGCCTTTTAAAGCGTCACGACATATGTAACTATTTATAACTATTTTCATAATTAGCTAAAAAGATTTTTATTTTGTTTTTAATTTTTATTTGGGAATAAATAAGTTCATATAATTATTCATTATAAAATAATAAAATTTAACTAATAAAAAATACACAAGGGCATGCACATAATGGCTACAAATTTATATAACGGCAAAAAATTGACCTTCGGAATCCATATATGATAACTATTTTTTTAATTTGGATCTAGTTAAAAGTATAAGTTGGGTTAACAAATCTCACGTCGAAAACATTTGTGTCCCTATGTTATACATATTAATAATATAATAATTTTAAGATTTAGAACTAATTAAATAAAAAAAACTTAATACAGAAAATCATCAATTGAAAGAATTAAAACTATATTTTTAAAATAAAATCATTTTAAGTTCAAATACAACCTGGTTATATCATTTTAAATACTAAGAGTAAATAAATGTTACCTTTCCCTTAAAAATGGAAATACTTTCTGAAGCTCAACTTTAGATTTACAAGCCTCCACCTGGGGTAATGTCTCAACAAGATTCAACAAATAAATCTGCAACTGCTGACGTCGTTCTTCGACAAATTTCATGTTCATATTACCGAAACGTTTTTTGGGCGGAAATTCAACGGAAGACACACTAGGATGAGTTTTTAGCAATGATTTATGGAGTTTATTGAAATCGCTGTATCGTCGCCATATGGCCCAGTGTTCCAAGTTCTGACGCATGGTTATGTGTATTTCGTAAAGGTGAAAGGAGCCACCGGCAGCATGTTTTGACTTGTGAAGTTTCGTATGGGGAATGGTAATAAGAAAATTTGTGGCAAAGGAGGAAGATGGATCGATACCAGTATCTTCGAAATGTTTTTTTAGTCTGCGTATGAGTTGCCGATTTTCAAGACTTAGTTGAGCCACTCTGGTTTCCAGCAGAGAGCAACGTTCATTTATATCTTTGAATTGTTCCCCTAATTGTAAGTGTTGTGGATTGTTGCAGGTGTTTAAAGGAATTGAATTGTGTGTTGAATATTTACTGGATTGAGAAGAATTATCACCATCTAAATCATGATAAGAATTTGCAGAAGATATTGAACCATTTGGCCGAGCGATTTCATCGGCTGCGGGAGATGGGGTATACTGTAAAGGTTCTTTGAGAAATGCCAATTCTGGTTCTATGTCATCGGGCGGTGTATCATCAAAAGGGTTAGCTTCCTCAATAGAAGCAAATACCTCTTCGTTTTTGAAGGTTTGTTCTTCTTGTTTATGGGCGTCTTGTAACTGCTTTAAAAGATCATCAGTAGAACTGGTACTGGCAATAGGTCTTTCTACAGCCAAAGATTTACGCTTAATTTTTGGTTCTACTTTTATAGGAGAGGGTGCATAGATTAAGGGTTCTTCTTTGGCTACTGTCGGCAAAACATGAGTTGTCTTAACAGCTACATTTAATTCAGTTTTATCCACAGACAAGGCAAATAACACAAGATCTAAAGTTTTTATCAAATCTGGCAAGGATTTGGACATTTTGTCATCCAGTAAAACAGACCAATGAATATAATAATTTCTCATTATGCGATATTCTGAAAACCAGGTCAGCAAATATCTTTGTAAGGAATGTTCATTTAGGGAAGCTCTTATAAAAGCACGACCTTTACCCCATTTGGTCCAGACTTGTTTCAGATTTTCAAAACGCTCTTTCTCATGAGGTGTTAGAAAATTTTGACAAAAATCCCAAAATCCCGATTCCGTCGAGGCACTTAAGGTATTAGATGACCTACTGGAAGTTCTGGTAACGATTTCCTGCATATTTTGAAAAAGACTAGCTGCGGATAGCACAAAATTAAGCTGACTTGGTTGTTGGGGTCTCAAGCCATATTGCAAAGCTTCCTCGAGTGATTCACACAACTCATTTACAGTTTCATCGCTTTCTGTGGCCAATTCTTTCCGACCACTAAAGCGTTTACTACAGTTTTCGATAGACTTCTTGAGTCTATCAAAAATCTCATATTTCTTTTGATGGAAAACCGATCCAACCTCTGTGACCACACTGTCAATTGGCAAGGAATAAAACGTTTCAGGCAAAACTGAATACTCCTCGGAAGCAACACATTCCTCTGGTCTTTCGTCAGTTGTACTGATTTCTTCTTTATTTGATGGATGCTTCTCCTCCTCGGTTGTTGGCATATTAATGCAATTATAAGGAGGCCTTCGGAATAAGATACAAAGTTAAAGCATTTGTTTTTGATCTCGCGTTAAAATGACTAATCATTACATACTTGATACAACTGTTTTAATCTACGTGATTCCCTCGATAAAATACAGAAAATCAGATCACTTTGTGTATTATTTTCTTAAAGCTATTGATTTTTCTAGTTTTTATGATAATAATTGGATTTGTTGCAATTTTTCCCACAAAAAAATACAAAATTGTTACGACGTACAAGCTTTTTTATTATGGTGGCATTCACCCAGAGATGGGTTCTTGAAAGATTCGCTAATACAGGTTTGTGTTTTCAACAGCTGCGCACAGTGGAATGAAATTAATGTTGAAAAATTCAAGCTATCATTTTGTATGATGAATTTTTGATGAAAATTTAATTTTATTTTTAATTATATATGGAATATTAGCCAAGTAAATTGTTGATAAATAAATATTTGTATTTTTAAATTTTATGTGAAAATTTTTATTTTTAGTTAAATTTGCATGAAAATATAATATAGAAGTGACAATTTTATATTTGTTTAAACTTTTAAGTTTTGGTGAAATTTATATTTTAGTGACGGCCAGATTTACCAATTAATTGTCATTTTGGCGACATACCGAACATATAAATAAAATAAATTAGAAAAAAATTCCACGCTTAATTCTGTTGCCTGGTGCCAATGTAAATTTTTTGCTGTTTTGAGTTATTTATTGCATTATATTCCCTATTATGTGAGCAGCCGTAGTACAGTAGGTTAGTCATCCTCCTAGCATACCAGAGGTCCCAAGTTAAATCCCCGGCAGAACCACTTGAAACAAATAATTAAAAAAAGCGGCGGTTCACCTCATAACTCAGCTAGCCACTGGTTATTGAGTATTAGGCTATGTAAAACTTCTCTAACTAAAGCATTTGCCGTTCGGAGCGGGAGTTAAAACGTAGGTCCCTTTTGGTAAAATTTTGAAAAGCGTAAAGCGTGAAAGCAATTTTCAATTCGTATATAAAATTTAAAGAAAATTTTATTTTTAGTAAAAAATATAATTTTTGACAAAATTTTATTTAATATTAATAAAAACATATATTTTGAAAAAATTTAAATTTTGATAAAAAAAATTTACTTTTTATTTAAAAATGGAATATATTGTGAAAAGAAAAATTTTGTTAAAATAAAAATTAAAAATTTTAAAATACATAAGTTTATTAATTTGGAGCGTTTTTTAGTACTAATTGGCATCACCGCTGTTGTTTTGTTTCCATTCCAATCTTACATTCCTCTGCACCTACTATTCGTTGAATACTATGTGATGTCATAACTCGTAAGATAAAATGTTTTGTATTTTGACACTCCCCACTCACTACTACTAGACTTGTTTTCTAAACAGAAATAACGAAAATAATAAATAACAAAAACAAGACAATGGTAAACAACAACAAGCTGCAATAACAAAATGAAATTAAAAACAAAAACAAACTACAACCAATCCCCACCAGTCGCAAAAACACAATCAAAATCGTAGTATATTAACATTTTCTCGATGAATAGAAACACCATTCAACAATCAAAAAGCGAAGTGATAAGTTCAGTGAAAATAAAAAAGCTCTAAATAAAAATAAAACTTTTTTTATACAATTTTAAACAGTAAAAATTTAAGAACAAAAAAGAAAACGTGAATGATTTTTTAGAAATAAAAAGAAACGAAATTGTCAAAGCATTCATTTTGCTATAAAACTTTGAATCATTTTCATTTTAAGAACAAAATTTTCTTTGTGAAAATTTAATTAAACTTTTTTTTACTAATACCCTTGAAACATTTAAAGGAATTGCTGTTTAAACAAAAGAAGTGTTAATTATTGGCAATTGCCATTGATTTATTTTAAGAAAAGAAAATTTCTAGAAAAATCGTACCTGAATAAAAAAAAGAGCATTAGTTTGGTGTGTTGAAAAAATCATTAAAAGTTTGCGGTACTTAAAACCTTATTGCTAAGTGATCAATGAATAATTTATCAACAACTTTACGCCGCTACCCAAAAACCCTTGGAAGTGTTGGCGTTTTGACAACGTAAGTACAAAAGATCCTTGTTATAACTTTAAAGATTAGGACATTCTAAGAAACAAGTTTTAATATCATAGGCATACACCTTGTTATTATAACTATAAAGATTAGGGCGTTTTTAGAAAAAAAAAACTTTTAATGTCATAGGTATCTTAAGGAAAAATTATAGTCGCTAAACTTGAACAACCTGTGAACCGCCGTGGTATAGCAGGTCCCAAGTTCGACCCTGGCGGCGCTTCACCTTATAACTCAGCTAGCCATTGGTTATTGAGTATTAAAACGTTCGGAGCCGGAGTTAAAACGCAGCTCATTGTCTGAGAGAAGTACCACTTGTTCCAATTCGAATATTGTCATGGAAATTGTTATTATTATAAACTTGAACAACCTATACTTTTGTATCAATCTTATCAAATGTTGGAGGGGTATTTCCTCCTGACATATTAAAAAATACAAATTTTTGTGTAACTTCTTATATTAGTTTAATTAAGATTAAGCAGAATATTCATGTATTATCTGAACAGATGGTTGACTACAAAGTTCTTCTTACTTGGGTCCTCACAATGGTCCTGTATGTTACCTACAAAGAATAGGAAAAAAAGTGTTGAACTTTGGTAAGTCTTGAATCTGAACGTATTTCAGATTAAGAGAACAGTTAAGAACAGATATCGGGTTGGTATTAGAAAGAGGTAGATAAACCCTCGTAAAAACGAATATCTCTATCGTATAGGTTGTTTCGGCATGTAGAATTCTGCACAGCTCTGGCAGCTTAAATGTAATGTTTTTCCGGTGTACCTCGACAAGCTACCTAAGCTAAGAACAGATATCGGGATGACATTAGAAAGAGGTAGATAAAGACTCAGTACAAAACGAATTGGTATCTCTATTGTATAGGTATTTTGTGGTATCTTAAACATTTGGTGTATAACAGTGGGAGCTCTGTGAGCTTAAAAGTAATGTTCTTCAGGTGTACCTCGACAAGCTACCTTAATCCTACTTAATTGAATAATTGAAAAGCCCTATCAACACCGATTCCAAACATTTAGACTAGGTATGTTATAAATACATGAAAGAAAAAAACTATTATAGGTACCTATTAATTTTTTTTAAGCTTGAAAGTTAAAACTTTTAAGAAGTTCTAAAAAAAATCAATAAGCCAAGGTTAAAAATAGTTTAAAATTATAGAAAAATCACAGATGGTTAAAATCTCTCTATAAATGTTTAATCATCAAAAAGTGGTCTGATATTAAGGTATTGACATGGAAAAGAGAATAAAAAGATTTGGTCGTGAGAACAAACAACTGCTACATAAGTATAGGTAAATAAAAAAGGGGCTCGTCCGTGTATTTAAAATTTCAAAACTTAATTTGATGAAAATTTAATAATAGAATAAATTGAAATACCTATAAGAGGGAAAATATTAAAAACACAATATTTATAGACAACAGAAATTACCTAATGCATAATTTATTATGGCACCTACAAATTGCATGTAAAAACTTACATGTACCAATATTTGAATGTACATTAAGCGATCTTTTGTGACTAATTTTGTGTTTTTATTTTTATAATTAATGACATCATTAAATTCGTTAGACTTTTGTTTTGAATTTACGGGAAATTGTTGTAAATAGTAAACAATTTGTTTTGCCAATTTGAGTGTAAACATGTTTTGATAAATTGTAAACTTATTATTCTTTTAAATTCCAAAAGAATCGAAAGGTTTTGCGTCTTTACCATTTTAATAAAGTTAAAGTTTATCTCAAATTTAAATAGTTTGGAAAAACAAATTCTCTCATGATACATATATGCAATTATTACTGTTTCCTGGTTCTCTTATGTATCTCACTCTCTCTATTGTTGTGAATGGTAATGATCAAAACAAAACATACGATTTTGTTAAAACGAGATAGACTGGCTTCGCTATAATAAGAAACTATGTAGGTACGTATGTACTAATAACATAAAGAAGGTCACCACTATTTCACGATAGAAACTGCCGTTAAATACACTAGACAAAATTTCTTTGAATCAAAATTACACTTGAATTACTTTTATTTTTTATTGGGAATCCGAATGAGTATATTAAGAATAATTTTAGCTGTTAACACGTTTTATTTTGGCAATGATATTATTTCAATATTATATAGATCATGACGCGCTATTTTGGGGTAGTTTTTTGTAACCAAGCATACCTATATTATTTTTTAGTTGTTCATTTATAAAAATAAACTTATGTTTTTGTGAGAGAATATCACACTTATATTGTATTGAATGCTTCATTAACAGCTAATATCGAAAAAAACAACATGTTTTTGAAAAAATACCTATTAGATATTGCGTAGTTCATATGCCCGAAAGTATTTTATTTAACATTAGAGACGCCGGCCGTTAGTAAAGATATTTAAAAATCATTCATTATTCATGAAAATGTGTATGAAACATACGAGTACACATGCCCCCAATTACGGATCGAACTAAAAAATAATTTACACATAACGAAAAAAAATTTCAGGATCCAAATTTTGATTCTTAGGTAGTACATACATATATATATAATTCCCCAACAACATTCCAATTGAATTCCGATTCTATTTTTAGACTCATTGAAGGGACTTACGTTTTAACTACGGCTCCGAAGTTTTACATAGCGTAATACTCAATAACTAGTGGCTAGCTGAGTTATGAGGTGAACCGCCGCTTTTTTGAAAATTTATTTATTTTTTCAAGTGGATCTAGCCAGGGATTGAACTTGGGACCTCTGGTATGCTAGGCGGATGACTAACCTGCTATACCACGGCGGTTCACGAAACTTTGAACTTTTTAAAATAAAATATACAATTAAAAACATACCTATAACACATTAAATGTTTCCTTTTCCTTCCAGTTGTGGCCTCTTTCTCTACGATAAGCGTCTTTTGCAAAAGGTTATTTCCAAGTTTGCTGACAAAAGCAGCGAGAATAATGACAAATCCCCCCAAACCGATTATATCTATATCAAATATCATATCTATAAGGAATCGATGCGTAAATTAAGACAACAACAAGAAGATGAAAAGAAATGGATAAGTGTTATTGTAAATCCTGTGGGAAAATGGTGGAAAGCCGTTAAACATTCGGTTGCCTGGCGTCTTTTAAATATTGCTCAAACGGGATCTCAACATGAACGTTTGAAGGCTGTTAGACAATTGGCACGTATAGATCATTTAAAGGACTGGGATTTTCGTCACTTGGCTCAAATATGTGATGCTAGAACTGCGGTGTCCTTGGCACGTTCGGGTGCCGATACACGTTGGTTTATACCGGTTCATATGAAGGGTTGCATCAAAAATCCAAAATTAGTATTATCCGAATTGCATGAACTTTTAGAACGTCTCAAGCCTCGTTCTTGTGTTAAGCATTTCTTTGCTAAATATTTTCCCCAACAAGATCCTGTGGTATGTTTTTAAAATGCTTACCATTTAGACTTGTCTTATTTGATTGTTTAAATTATGTTTACTACAGGAAGATGTTTGCGAATTCTTTACTCAAGAGCATCCCGTCTCTTTTAATGTACAAGAAACGGATATGCTTAAGGAAATTATCTCATTTTTACATCATGTCACCAAAGAACCCGAAGTTGCTGAACAAATCATAAAAGACGGCGGACTGGTACATCTTATGGAGTTGTGCAAAATTTTCTCGGATGACAATGAAACTTTGTCTACACTCTGCAAAGTATTAGCAAATATGTCTGTGGTTAAGGACAGTGTTGAGCACTTCTTTGCTACTGGCTGGATAAGTGTATTAGCCAATTGGCAAAAATGTCCCGATTTGCGTTTGCAAGTAATTTCAGCCAAAACCATGGCGAATCTCGATCACGATGATCCAAATTATACTTTATATGCTCCAAATGTATATCCTTTACATCCACGTCTACGTACCCGCAGTAAGCCTAAGGCTGATATTGTCTTTGTACACGGTCTATTGGGTGGCGTCTTTATTACATGGCGCCAAAAAGATCGTAAGCCCACAGAACTGGGTCTATATGGTAAAAATGCATTTTACACTAGTGAAACCGATGATGTTTTCCTGGTGGGTGAACAAAGACGTGTTCAAATGAAAAAGAATGACCAAAAAAATGGAAATGATAAAGGAAATGCTAAAGAAACTAAAGCAAATGTTAATGGAAAGATTGTACAGTTGGTAAATCATGAACATGGCAACACTAATGGCAATGGCACAGAGGGAGGAATCACAGAAAAAGGTAAATTTTATTATACACCATTTCCAAGAATAATGTCATTTCAATTATATGTTAGAATTTTTCTAATAATATATGAGAACTATGTTGGAAAATTCTTAAATTAAATTAGAAAATTCTGGTTTAAATAGTAACTGATACTAATGGCATTGTTTTATTGCAGATTCTCTTTTAAAAGCTACTACCAAACATTCAAGTAAGCCCTTGCAAATTAGTGATGATGCCACCAAAGAGTTAGTTGAAACTTTACAAAATGAGGCTGAATTGGATCCCGAATGGGAAGTTGTGCATCCCGACATACCTTTACAAGCCAATGAAAACTGTTCAGGCGAATTTAGTGTCCCCGGCAATGAATGGCTAAATCAAGACCATGAAGAAGAATACACCAATTGCTGGCCCATGGAATGGTTGCCCGAAGATTATCCCAACACTAGAATTATCGGTATTGATTATACCTCGGCCGTAACAGAATGGTCAGCTAATTTTACCAAATACTGTCCTTGTGAAAAGAAGCAGGGACATATAGATGAAAGAGCCACTTCATTGTTGGAACGTATCTCAATGGCCGATATTGGTAACGACAGGCCAGTGGTGTGGATAGGTCATTCCATGGGTGGTATATTAACAAAGTTAATATTAATGAAAGCCAAAGATTCAAAAGATCCCAAAGCTCAACAACTTGCCAAGAACACAAATGGTATAGTATTCCTAGGCGTGCCACATCGTGGTTCACCTATTGCCAAATGGAAGCAGCACATGCAAATGATTTTATCACCTTCCATAGAAGTAAAAGAAATGGAAGAAGGAGCTCCTAAACTTCTGGAGTTACATGAACGCTTCATGCACTGCCTACGCACTAGTTTCCGCAATATAAAAATTGTCAGCATTGCTGAAGGTTCTCCAACTATGTTAACCTCATTCAAATTCCCTTTGCGCATTGTTACTGAAGAGTCGGCTTTCATTAATCATGGCGACTTTTATGTTCTAAAAGACGATCATTTGAGTTTATCCAAGCCCATCTTTAGGCAATCATTCTTATATCAGCGCCTGTTACAGGTCATAGATGAAACGGTCAATGAAAAATTGAATCCTGATGTTAAAGAACAACTGCCAGTTAAAAAAGCTGAAACACATTCTTTGAAAAATACCGTATCACAAAATCCAAGTCTCCTGCAGCAAACTAGAGATATTTTATCACTTGTTCCGCAAATTATTTTCAAATTTACAACTACTTAAACTTAAGTTTAAGAAAAAATTATATTTTTTGTTTGTCAAATTTTTCTTTGCAATCAAAATGTATAGTTTTATAAGGTTTTTAAACTATTTTGTATATAGTATTATTTGTACTTAGATTTCAAATCCATTTAAACGTTCTATCATTCCCTTTTATACACCAACATCTCATCATCATCATCGACATTATTTTTATTTCTTTTGAAAACATTAGTTTTAGGAACTTATTATTATTGTCCTTTTTATAAGATTTTTATATAAACTGATTTTTTATAGACAAAACATAACATTTAAAATGAATATTGTTACAAACTCATTTTTAAATCAATTTGTAAATGTTATGAATTTTGTTTTTTTTTTATATGTATAAATCTTTTTTATATATGTTAAATAAGTTATTAAATCTTATGGAAGTGTCCTTATATGATGCGAAATGACTCTATGTAATAAATCTTTTTCGTAATTTATTAAATAAAAAATTAAATTGAAATAAAATTAAAAAATAGAGTGGGTTATTTTTTTTTCTCTACCATTTCTTTTTCAAAACGCAATCTACGACGAATTCTAAGAAGTAAAATCTGAACGTTTTATCGAAAAACTATTACAATAACAAATAATTGTAATAAATTGGGATCTTGGTGCAATATTTCTAAAAATTTTCTATACTAAACATTAATACCAAAAAATTTGTATACTTAATTATTAAAATTTTCTACAAATTGTTAAATTGAAAGAATGTATTTACAATGTACAAAAATAAATATATAAGTAAAAACAACAAAAAAATACAAATTTTTTTTTAATTATTCAAAAAAATTTTAATTTTAGTTTTTTTAATTTTTTGCTGAAAAAAACATTAACGAAAAAAAAATTAATTATAAAAAAATATAAAACAAAATATTTTGTAAAAAAATGTATATACAATTTTTTTTCAAAATTTTCTATACAATTGTTTTTTTATATAAAGCTTTTATATCGAAATATTTTCTAATTTTCTGTGAAAAATTTTAATACCGAATAATATTCAATAAAAAATTGTATTGATAATTTTATTATGAAATTTTTTAATATGTAAAATTTTACTATTGACATTTTATGTTAAAAATTTTAATATCAACAATTTTTTCCCATCAAAAAATTCAGTATCGAAAATTTTTTATGACAAAAAATTTAGAATATCTTTTGTTGAAAATTTTAATAAGGAAAATTTTTTTATTAACAATTTTAATATCGAACATTTTTCTATAAAAATATGTTAATATCTAAACTTTCCCGATAATTTTTAATATAAAAAATAATTCTATGATAATTAATGTCGAAATATAGTTTTCTATTTCTTAAATCCTAATATGTCCAGTGAAAGCTCGAATGCTTGAAGAATTTAGCAAGAAATTGAAATGCTACTTAAATTTACAACTCTGTCTAATGAATTAATGAAGAACAAAAATAAAAAACTACTAATAATCTCAACAATGAAAAAGAACTTATATTTACAACTAATAAATGCTGTGGTGAAATAAAGAAGTTTGTGTTGTGCCAATTTTTCAGTGGAATATTTCATTAAATTTGCATGAAATAAAACAAAAATATTATTCAATTGTATTAAAAAAATAAGAAAGAAGCAATAACAAATAAAGTTATTAAAAGAAATCATCTCATAGTTTTCTCACATTTTACACAAGCGAAATTTTCCATTTGCAAAAGCATATGAATGGTGAAAAATGCGCATTTATGAGAAACGGCAATCAAAAGGTGAATAAGTAAATTGATGGAAAAATTAAGATACAAAAGAGAACAGTGGATAAATTTGAAGAATAACAACAAAAGTTGAAATATTTAAATGAATTTTTTGCGAAAAAAGCAATAAAAAGTAATCAAAATGGAAAATAAATGTAATAAAACTCCAAATAACGCAAATAACAATACAACAAACAGCAAATACATGGATCATGTCTATTGCCACACAAATCAAACAAAAAATGCTTATAACATCATGGGAACGCCTGGAAGTGTTGGTGGTGGCGGTCCAGCTGCTTCACCTAATGCTGATGTTTTGGCATTGCTTAAAGAAAACAAACAACTAAAATCTATGCTAATATTACACTTAGACTTAATACAGGAACAAAGTGACCAACTTATGGCAAAAGAAAAACATTTAATAGCGCGCATTGAGGAAGCAGAGTCGTTACGGACACGCAATGCTACCTTGGAAAATCAAGTAAAGGAATTGCAGAAGCAACTGCAACAGCAAATAAAACGTTCCGGTGAAATATCTACTCTGCCGCCACCTCCACTGGCCAAAATACAATGCAAAGCCAATCAAACGTTGGCTATGACTACACTGGGGCCTATGTCAAAAAATTGCGCCAAAATTATATCAACAACCGGCTCAGGCAAGTCAAACATTATTGGCGAATGCAACGGTAAATTAATAAGTAAAATAGTACTACAAAGAGTTAGTATGGCATCTGGAAGAGGAAAACGCAACCATAGTCCATTAAGCCAAACATCTGATACGGAAAATGAAGACTATGGTGATGGGGAAGCAGAGGAAGATGAGGAACAAGAAGAAGGTGAAGAAGATGAAATTGAGGCCGATAATGATGATGACGATGCCATAGAAGATGAAGATGAGGAGGCTGACGAAAGCCACCAAGAAGAAAATCAAGAACATGAGGTGGATGAAGTAGGAACGGTTGATGAGGTAGCTGAGATTGAGGATATGGAGCATTCTCAGGACTCAGTCCGGAATCTGAAGTCAAATGCCCACACTAACATCACAGATGACTTTTATGATACAGGTAATACTACTGAAGACAGCAATGAAGTACTGGCAGTACAAAGTAAACGCTTAAGACTACGCCAAGCAGCAAAACAATCTCTTGTCATACCAAGAGGTGCTAAGCCTAGTGTTTCGCCTGCATCGACTACCACAAATGATGGGCAAACCTCTTTTAAGGCCGTAACAACTTCAACGTCCTCATCTGCACTTCATTTAAGCAAACAACCACCTACACCAAGTCGTGGTAAGCAAATGACCATAATGCGATGGCATGCTCCTGATTATAATACTGATGAGTCGGTTAGCTGTGATTCAACGGGTGAAAATGAAAGGGTAAGACAAAATTTTATAATTAAAGAAAACTTAATTATAAAAGATTCCAATTATATTTTTGTTACAGAGATCGACCTCTACTACATCTTCACCTTTAAAACCATCACAAAATGTTGCTGATAAGAAACGGTCAAACGATAGCTCTTCGCAACATGCACAGCATCGCCACAAAATTCGTAGATGTACTTATATTTCTACACCCCAGTTGTATAGCACTCGAGAGTGGGAAGATGAAGCATTTAGTTGTGATTATGACTATGAATTCTTTAAGGCCGAAGCTAAGCTTTTACAAGCCGATAATCCGAAATTAGAAATTCCCAAATGGACGGAGCATGATTTAACACCTTCTTATTGCATTGAAGGCACTGAAGACCTTTCCGATGAAATATTTCTCAAGAGACATGCTAAACTAGAAGTTGATGAGAAACGTCGTAAAAAATGGGATGTACAGCAAATACGGGAGCAAAGACGTATAGAGCGTTTGAAGAGACGTCACTGTAAAGATGAAATACAACCAACGCAAGAAACACCAAGTTTACAAACATTTTACCCTACAACTGAAAATCTACAAACAATTTGTTTCGTACAAGATTTACCAGTACAGGCTTTTGGAGAAATGATACCCATACTAACAGGAGCCGTTAGTATTGGAGCTAAAGGAGAACGACGCAAAGGTTTTCAATTGCCTTGGTTGGATAAAGAACAGTTGCAATATTTAAGCGAGAATAACAAAACACCTACAGTATCCACAATAAACACCAACGATACAACTTTAACAGTACCAGTATCAAATCAAATGCAACAGCAAATGTTGAATTCATCTTTTACTTTCCTCAAAAAACGTCGTAGACAACAAAGCTCCTCATTTGGCACGGCGCATCACAACCCTCGCCAGCGCAATACAGCATCCAGATTGGCAAATAATACAAATAATCCTTCATCAACTGTTAGCGCAACGGCTGCTACAGCTACCACAACCTCTGTCCAAACGTTTTTAAATGCAATTAAACCTACGTTAGAAACTAACAATTTGGCAACGTCTGTATCAATGTCTCTAACAACAATAACTACAACGCATGCAGTTGCCAATAGTAGCAACAATTCAAATGTTATTACGTAAATAGTTAAAATATTTAAAACAAATCCCAAAAATTTACTTTGAGTAATAAAGTATAAAATAAAGTACATAATATATAATTAAAGTTGAATTTAAATAATAGCTTTTATTATACTTAAAATAGATTTAAATAACTTTAATTTAGACATAAATTTAGCAAGATTCTTTAAAACAAAAATAAAAATGCAAAGAATTTTGTAAATTTTTAACCTAAGAAATTTGTGATAAATTTTAATTAAACGTTGGGATGTTATATAAACTAATTAATTTGCATTTTCAAGGTTAATTTTAAGTTATAAAGGAAAAAATTGAACAATATTGCACTTTTGTAAATATATCTAGATTTTTAAAATCGTTTTAATCGTAAGAAATCACAAGTAATGTCATTGTAGCTAAATTTAAAATAAATGATATTTTAAATTAATCAGAATAATAATAATATATAATTTATATTCATTTTTATCCGGATTGTTTTGACATATTATTCAGTATTAGCTGTGTTCCAGAACTACCAATACTGTACAATATTGTACAATTTTTAACCAGAAATTACAATTAAGTCTTTTTTTTTCAGTACAGGAACACTTTCCTATAGTTTCTGATTAAAACTTGTACAATATTGTACAGTATTGGTAGTTCTGGAACACAGCTATTTATAAATTTATCAACTTTTTTTACGAATATCTATTGTACAATAAAAAGGGATAGTAAAGTGACTCTATGTCCACAATCAGTCAGCACTTAAGGCTTTAGAACATAGCATCACATCTAAGCTAGTAAAGAAATGAAAGATAGCTTTCCTATTTCTCTTTTTGAAAGGATCACAATGTTGAAGTCTGCAAGAGTAGGTGCAAATTAGTAACATCTTTAAAACTTTTACCTATCCATATAAAATTAAAAAAACAAGAAAACTTTAATTAAGTCTTCTCAAATAATACAAAAAATAGATGTACTTTTTTATTTAAGATGTTTATTTAAAAGCATTTTAATTATTATTTACATACAATTTTAGGACGTAATACTTTATTTATACAATTGTTAACACATATTTATAATTGACATTGTGAAGGAAAAGGCCATAATTCAAATGTTATTTTTTAAAAATTGTTTGCACAATGCTTAACATATGTATGTAGACTATATAAAAATTAAAAATTTTTAATTAAAAACATAACACACATTTTAAATGGGACAACAAATAATAACAATATGAATGATATAACGTTAATTTAAATTAAAAATTATTTAACACTTTGTGTTAGGTATTTATCAGCTGTAGTTTTCCATAACTCATCAATATATTCTAACTGATATCTCCACAATTGTTCAATAAGTTTCCAACCCTGTTCCTGGGTTACCAAAACATATTCATTGGATGGATCAAGGGAATGTGTATACGAACCCATTACCAGACTTTGGGCTAAACGTGCAGCTACACAATATTTTAAATATTGTTTTGTTTCGTTGGACAGAGGATAGACCGATTCAAAACCAGCTAAGAAAATGCCGCCGCTCTCTAAATTTTTTGCTTGCAATAACATATAGGTCAGAGCAATGCCAACCTCAAATAGTATCGGCGATTTATTCGTATCACCAAAATCTATAATACCCTTTACTTTATAACTAGAACCTTCTTCATCAACTGATTCAACAATCAGATTTTGCTCATTATAATCCCCATGTATAATTTGCATATCAAAGGTATTCAATTGGCTCAAAACTTTCTCCTCAAATGCATTTATAATTTCTTCTATCATCTGTTTGCGGGAATGATCTTTTAGAACGTATACAAAATCTTTTAGTTTCGGTACTGATTGTAACTGCCAAGTTGTTTTATGATTATCATATGCTTCATGTTGGAAATTCTAAGAAAAAAATTTGACAATTGAAATATATGTATAATTAAATCATCTCAAAAGTGTAATCTAATTATACCTTTAAAGCTTTTACAGTATTTGCCAAATATTCGCCACTTTGATATAGTAAATAGTTTGTAATAGCTACTTCATGGAACATTTTTCCAGGTACAAACTCTAATAGTCTTACAACATGATCTGCACCAGAGATAGATTCCAAAGAGTAGTATTTTCCATTAACATTGGCTATGGGTCGAGGACACTGGATATGTTGTTTAGCTAAAGTATTTAATAAATGTATTTAATAGAAGATAATTTCCACAGCGGGACAAAATGGCTTTAAATATAACAATAATTAGATAATTTAGGTCTGTTTGGTCTGCTGCATCAAAAAATTATATTTTTACATTTCATGTTGGCCCTAGTTTTCCAGATATATTTTTTACCATTTATGTTAAAAAAAAATGTTAGTCTTATTTAGGTAAAAAGAAAAACCAAAATTAGAGAATAAATTTCGTTTAAAAAAACTTGTTATATAAAAAAAGAATATACGAATTGATTTATCATGTGATTTAATCTTTAATAAAAGATAAAATTGTTCTTAGATTATGTTTTTTCTTGTTCACTTAACGTTTTCCATCTTACAAACAATATGTCTCGAAAACTATGGCCAATATCAAATATCTGATGCCAAACTAATTTGATCCAAAAGTTTGAGGAGCAGTGATCTAACACTTACATAAATATAACATCAATTGATTTTGAGCGTCAAAAAATTGAGGTTTTTTGGAATCCAAAGAATTTGATATTTTCAAAACATAACCATGAGGCCAATGAGTGACAATTAAGGGATTTTTAATATTTCTGAAAAAAAAAAACAATGAATAGCATATTAATTTGTTTAGACTTTAAAGATAATATATATTTAATGTGATCAGATATACCCTTTTAAGTATAAAGAATATGTATTTTTGTCAACACAATAGTAAGGTTTACTTTAATAACCGATATCTAAATGTATTAGAAATAAATAGTTTTTGTTCATTTCTTTCGAAAGAAAAACTTCATCAATACAATAATAGAGACTCTTTATTTTGTTTGACATTTTTTTTGTTGTTTAATTAGTTTTAATTTTTTTTGTTTGAAAATTTGTGCTAGTTCATGACACTGTCATAGTAGTGCTGCCACACAACATTCGAAGATAAACCTTAAATTAATGTGGCAACACTTATTATTAGCACATTTCGCGCCAAAAGTGAAGATAAAAAGTAAACAAAATGAAAACAAAACAAAATTTTTGTCCAAAACACCAGAAGTTGAAGTAGAAGACAGACGCAAATTTTGTATTTTAAGAATAAAAAAAGTGTCAAATTATAATTTGGAACTAAGTAAACATTTTTTTTAACAAATCACAATGGGTATTACGGGTTTAATACCATTTTTGGAAAAAGCCTCGTCCAATATCAATATTAAAAAGCTGGAGGGATCATCGGTGGCTGTGGACAGCTATTGTTGGTTGCATAAAGGTGTTTTTGCGTGTGCCGATAAGTTGATTAGAGGAGAGACTACGGATATTCATATACAATATTGTCTTAAATATGTAGACATGCTAATGAAGCACAAGATTAAGGTTATCATGGTATTTGATGGTAGACATTTGCCAGCAAAAGCTGAAACGGAACGTAGAAGACGAGAAGCCAGAAACGAAAGCAAAAAGTTGGCCAAAGAATATTTAAGGAGGAATGAGATTGAAAAAGCTAGATCTCATATGAGAAGAGCAGTTGATGTGACACACGAAATGGCTTTAGAGTTAATAAAAGCATGCCGAAGTCGTGGTGTTGACTGTATAGTAGCACCATATGAAGCAGATGCCCAAATGGCTTGGTTAAATAAGGAAGGTCTGGCCGAATATATTGTAACAGAGGATTCAGATTTGACATTATTTGGTGCTCAAAAGATACTCTTCAAATTAGACTTGACGGGTCAGGCTTTGCTGGTGGAAAACACAAAATTACATTTGGCCATGGGCTGTAAACTGGAAAAATATACATTTGACAAGTTTCGTAGAATGTGCATATTATCTGGTTGTGACTATTTAGACTCATTGCCTGGAATTGGCTTGAAGAAAGCTTGCAAATTTATATTAACTACTGAAGAAGAAGATATGACAAAAGCTTTAAAGAAAATTCCCAATTATTTGAAAATGAAGCAATTAGAGGTAACTTCGGAATATATTGAAGCCTTTTTAAAAGCTGAAGCAACTTTCAAGCATATGTTTGTATATAATCCTTTGAAAAGAAGAATGGAGAGACTGAACGAGCTAGAGGAATTTGAAACAGAGGAAAGTCATTGCAGCAATGCTGGTTCTTTGCTAGACGACTTTGAAACGGCGTTTCAATTGGCATTAGGGAACTTAAATCCATTTACATTTAAACAATTAGACGATTGGCATCCTGATAAAAAATGGTCAGATATTAAAATAAAGCATAGAAGTATTTGGCAAAATAGCTCCGAAAAGTGTGATGAAACGGAGGAAAGTAATGAAAGACAAAAAAAGACTACTGCACCAACCTTACATTTTAAGAAGATTGAATTTAAAAATATGGCTGAAATAGAAATCAAAGAAAAACTCTCCGAAGAAAGATGCAAACTTGAAGAGGCTGAAATATTTTCGATGTACAAATATGCCTCACCCGAAATGGAAAGGAAGCGTAAAAGACAACCCTCGACTTCCTCCAGTAGTGAGCAAGAAGATAATGAAAAACCTACTGTTGAGCTGCCAACACCTAAAAAACACAATCCCTTTGCTAAAATAAATAATACATTAGAGAACATACAGAAATCGCCGGTGTGTTCAAATAACTCGCTTCTTAAACTTTTAAGTCCTAAAAAAGCAAATGAAAATAATGTAGTTCAACAAAAACCTTCAGTAAAATCAAGATTTTTTGTCGATAACATTAAACAAGTTGTGAAAAAACCTTTTGCAGCTAGAGACTTGACTGCGGAAATGTTCAAAATAGAAAAGAAAACTAGCATATTTAAAGAGCGACAGCAAGATTTGTACAATTCTTTACCTAAATCGCCAAAAATGGAAATTGAAGTTAATGAAAAGAAAACATTTAATAGCACTGAATCTAAGGCTAATATACAGAAAAAGGATGAAGAACATAGTACAGAAGGAGCTACTACAGATACAGAAAGTTTGTGTAGTTCCCAGGAAAACAAAGAGCTTGACCGACCTACCGTTATAAAGGACGAAATCATATTACTTTCTGATGTTGAAGAAGAAGATAGTGGTTTCAAAGCTACCTTACAAAAGTTCACAAAATTTTCTCAGAAATCTCAAGCAAGTCTTCCAAAACCTAAATCTAAATCACAAACTACACCGCGTAAATCAGCAAAAACAATTGGAGCAGTGGACTCAAAGCAATCTAAGCTAAGTATGTTTGGCTTTCAACAGAGACCTTCATTAAAAAAGTTATAGTTTTAATCATTAAAATAGATGTTATATTTATTTGTTATTCCAATTTATAGTGTACCATGTGTTAAATAAAATATTTGTATTATATTAGAACTTAATTGAGTGATATTTATTACCTAAAATATATATACATACATAACTCTGAGTAAGTTAAACAATTTAAATTTATCTAATATCTAGTTAATACTTAACAAAACAAACTGTATTATTATTACGCAAACAGATATTCAGCCTTATTACGGTTGTCGAATATACGACAGTTAGTACTAGATTAAAGAAAACATCAACACAACTTCATTACTCCAGTACTAACTGTCGTAGTCGAAGTCGTATATTCGACAACCGTAATAAGGCTGATTAGTATTCCCTTTTACGCCTACCCCCTAATTCATAATTCAATTTATGGATTTTTTTTAGACTTTGAAAATATTTTCTCTACAGGTAAAGATATTAAAATCGGGTCAGTATTTTGAAACTATAAGCTTTAAATATAGAGTGCTCCAAATAAAATATGCATTTATTATTTCAAGCAAAACTTCATGATGCAACAAATACTATTTTTTTTATCACGTTAATAAGGCTGAATATGTCGACCGACACTATAAACTAGTTAGTATTATTATACTTACGGATCTTCCTTAACTAAGTAGTTACGATCATCATAAGAAATCAGTTCCTTTATTTCTCCAATGGTTATGCCATATAGTCTTCGCAACAAACTTTCTACAATTTCAGTGGTAACTTTTGGTTTTATATCAAAACCCGGCTCTAGAGTAGCAGACGGGGATGTAGATGTATCATTAGTGACATCAGTTTCTCCATTATCAGTTCCATTTGTTAAAGTTTCATCCTTATTATTATTAAAGGTAAATTTGGCATTTGCATCATAATCATGATTAAGTGTATACGATTTTCTTCTTGACATATTTGTCAATTCAACATTATTCCAAGTATCATCCATTTTTTTTATTTTAATGCCCTTAACTGGTCCGTTCAATAATAATAATTATAATTCGGTTTATGTTAATTCTAAAAGCAAATAATGTGTTGAAAGTATATTTGTTAAATTTTTAGCACTTTAATACAATGGTATTATAATAATTTAATATTTTGGTACCTATGTATGTATGTTATATGTATTTTATTTGATTATCAATTGAATTCAATTAAGTTAAATTAACTGTTGCTCGCTTTTGTGGTTAAACTTTAGTTCATAATTTTTGTTTAAAATAGCTGGTAATATAATAAATGAACTGACTTATTTTTGGATTCAATTGAAAGTGTACTTTATTTTCTAAATACTAATATACCGTACATAAATAGAATGAGTTCAAATTGCCTTTTAAATATAAATAACTTGTTGTATCAGAAGTTTATTTTATGAACAGTATTAATGAACTTTTACAGGTTTAACGTACTGACTGACAGATCTGAAACGACTAACATCTCTCAGAAATTAATAAGACGTATATCTTATTGGTTTATTTTGCTGCCGCTGCTGCTTCTCAAGTCTTTGTCATTAATACATAAGTATTTATTTACTGAAGCTTTTTTGTGTGCTTATCTTTGAAACTTGTGCTTGTTTTAGGATACACATTGAAATTCTTATAAGATCAACAAATATTCAAATAGGTCGATATTTTATCACAATACCTTAAAGTCTAAAAATTTTAAAAGACTTTTTTACCCCTTTGGTTTACTTCTGCAAAAAATGTTTCATCAATGATAGCGTTAAATAGGTTTTTTTTAATATTATCTCTTTTTTATTATAAACCTAAATTGCATTTCTAGATTCTTTTCTTTAGAGGCACCTGCTTTATCTTTATATTTTTTATTACAGATTAAAAACAATAAAATTAAAAAGCAACTGTTTAAATAAACTCAAAATAAAATATTCAAATACATAGTGTGTGGAATAGTTATTTGAGCTATATATTTCGCTGATAACAAACAAAAGATAAATGGAATCAGTCTTAATAGGAGTGGAAAACATTTATTAAAAATTAACTAAATTAATTGTTTTGTGGTATAAAATTTATACACATGAAAGTACCAATATTAGAAAGGATATCCCTAATATGGTACTAGAGGAGGTGGGTAATGTTGTATACTGTATATATGTATACTATTACTATTTCAGACAAAACTTACCAAAAAATTAAATAAAAATTGTTTGAACCGATTTTTTTTTTAATTTTGATATGAAAATTTTCGTTAAAAATTATTTATAAAATATTTTCTATAAAAAAAATCTAAAAATATTTTTCTACAAATCTTTTAACCAAAAAAATGTATCACATCCGGTATTATTTACAACATCGTTAAATTGTATGTGTATAATTATTAAATTTCATGTGGTTGCTTAAATGTAAAAGGTTTACATGGTTTGCTATATTTAAAACTGTTTCTAATAAAAAGAAACAGATATTGCTCAATCCCACAGTGTTAGGATTTCTAAAATCTAAAGTTCTTAAAAATGAAGTGAATACAATACAACAATAAAATAAGTTTTTAAGTTGACTTCAATAAAGCAGGTTAACGCTGCAGAGATTTTTCAGAAACAACCCCAAATACACCGAAGGATTTTTTAGAATGACTTGCCCTTTACTATGACAAGCTCTTTAAACTATGACTAATGTTTTTGAAGAATTTGTTTAAATAGAGTTTTAGATAAAAGAAAGACTCAGTAATATTTTGTACAAAACGTTCCCACAGCAATCCGGTTCTTCGTACCGGAAGGACTCGGAAATCTTAGGATTCCGACCAAGGACTGCCACTTCTGCTTATTACCAAAAATATCGTAGTTACAACAACAACAAAATAAAATTATTATTAGGTAAAAGTTTTAGACAAAAAATTCATTTATTTATTTACTTATTTATTTATTTAATTCATTCGGCAATCAAAAGTTTCCGAATAGTTAAAATGTTGTTTTTTGGGATCACGGTTTATTTTATTTTTGTTACGATATATATTTATATATATTCTCATGTAGAAAAGTAATAACAATTAACTCTACGTAGTATATGTACATAGGTATAAAACTCATTCCAAACAACAAGGTCGTAACTCGAAAAACTTTTCAATAAATTTTAATATTGGGAATCTAAAACTGGAACCTTTAGCTCTTTTGTAGAAAATAATGGAAATTTAATATTCCTATGAATACTTGAGCAATATCAGCTAACATCTATCTAATCAATAGTATTTTCCAAAAAGTCCTTGACCCTTTTATTATTGTTTAAATTACATCATTTATACTTACTTCTTTCTGCCTGATTTAGTTAACAGTGTTTATATAAAAACTTACATATTTTTGTGTATAATAGTAGCAACTGAAAACTCACCAAGCTGATCTTCTGCTAACAATTATTAACGACTAATGCACACAAAATGTGAAAAATAATTAAAAATGTATATGGTTTTTCAACAAAAATCAACAAATTAAGAAAAAAAAAACAAAAAGTAAACAATAACAAGAAACATGTGATTGTTTTACTTTAACTTGGACAGGGTGACTCGGTGAATTGTAAATAAAGAAAATACACTCAGAGATATTATTCTATCAAATGTGAACACATATCAGAAAAAGCCAACAAATACACATTTGGACAAAGAATAAATAATTACTGTTCCTTCAGTTACACATTTCATAAGTTGATGACAATACAAATATCAAATTTTAATTTAGTAAGATAAATTTAAATAAAACGGTAAAATATGAATATTCTTCCAAAATTTAGTTGCTACAATTAAACTTCCCCTTCCTAATCTACATATTGCTTCATTAAACATAGTTCTTTTTAATTTAATTATACTAGGCAGTATATGTCCGAACTTAACTATTCTTCAATTATACAAATATAAGGGATTTTGTGCTATGATTTTTAATCATGACTTATTTTTCATTTCTTTTTAATTTTCTTCCAAAAAGTGGTAAACATTCTGCTTGATTTCTTCATAATTTTACACATAATAACACAAATAGAAAAAATGACATGATTTTTTTTAAATTATGCTTTTGAATAATGAAAAAAGTTTCATAAAAAGACATGGTGTAAATTGCCTCATAGACACCCAGTTAATTTTTTTAAGTAAATATTTTTTTTTATTGCAAACAGCTGTTTTCTTCTACATAACCTAATTCTACCTAATTCTTGTTTAGCTGATTTTTTTACAAGATAAATTCTTAAAAAAAATAAATTACTACAGAAAGTAATATAAACGATATTTTTATAATGGATCAACTATATATAGAAATTGAATTAAGCACAGCTAAAAATGCTGAGACCGAAATATTTACTTCTGTGCCCTCATTTGTAGCTCTTTACATGTATCGCTATTTGAATGGAATGGATAATATAAAATTGAATTTTGTACGCTCCAATTTGTCAACAGAAAATGGTAAGCTAAAGTTGCGTTCGGAATCCTTGAAACATGAATTGACGGAAGATAGAATCTTATGCAAATATGGTTCTAAACTGAAAGCTATAAGAGATTTACGTTTACCTGTGTACGCTAAAGAAGAAGATACTTTTATAGCGGGTATGTGTTCTGTTTGTAGGGAACTGATATCACGTCATCAGAACAACGAATATCGTAAGCTGTTAGGTTTTAAGGAAAGCTGCTTGTTGGCTCCTTCAGAGGCCTCAATATGGACCCGATTCTGTGAAGTTAATGTAGTTCAAGCTTTGGATAAACTTTTGAGTAAGACTGGAAAACGGGATGCCTGCGTTGAAATGCCAATTGAATGTGCCAGATTTGAAAAACATATGAATGAACCAGTAAGAATGCATAATATCTACAAGTTGGCCAGGGAAAAGGCGAACCAAGATAATAACGCTTCAACGGGAAAAGTTGAGAAGAAACGTAAAAATAAGATAAAAATAGAATGTTCCGTGCCTAAAGAAAGTTTAGCAATAGAGCACATCTTCGCTGAAGGTGTAGACTTTACTATAGCCGACCTAATATTATATCCTTGCATTCGTTTAATCTATCACTTCTTCCATAAGATGTTACTGCAGTTTCCCTTAACTTACTCTTGGTTAAATAAGGTAAAAATTTAAAATTTTATATCTAGAATAAAAAATTTAATATTCTTCTTTATTTCAGATAGAAAATTTTGAATCTAAATGTCCCCAACTCTTAAATGATTTGTGTTATTTTCCTGAAATTGAGTTCTTGAGTGATAAAAATCTCACATTTCGAATACCAGATTGTGATGCTAGCAGTCTTTATAAAAGCGATCCTAAAAGGTACAAACCACGTAATCGCATTTTTACGGAGCAGACAGAAGTGGAAAGTGCACTCAACAAACTTGAAAGTTTAAAAATTGATTTCAATAGCGATTCTCCAATAACTTATGGACAATGTCTTATTGATTGGCAGGCAATTGAGCCCACACATGCAGAAAGTTCGGCACTGCCACAGGAAAGACTATCAAGGAAACGTCAACAGCTGGAAAATTTGGCGAACGCCGTTGCCTCAGTGGCGACTGAAGGAAAACGGATAATCGACTTTTGTAGCGGTACCGGTCATTTGGGTATTCTATTGGCTTTAAAACTACCGCAATGTGAAATCATTTTATTGGAAAACAAGGCCATATCATTACAAAGAGCTAAGCAAAGGGCTAATGATTTAACATTAACCAATTTAAGATTCTATCAGTGCAATATTGATTATTTTGAAGGAGACTTCGATGTGGGTACATCTTTACATGCCTGTGGTACAGCAACAGATATTGTTTTGCAGCAGTGCCGCAGAGCTAAAGCTAATTTTGTTTGTTGTCCTTGTTGCTATGGATCTTTACAGCCAATGCCTCACATTAAATATCCCTTAAGTGAACAATTTCGCCAAGTTCTCAACGAAAAAGACTTTATGTACGTAGCTCATACGGCAGATCAAGCTCATGCTTTAGGAACCCTTAATTGCAAACCTGAAACCACAATCCGGGGACAATTGTGTATGGACATTGTAGATACAGACCGCAAACTGCAAGCGGAAGAAGCTGGTTATGAAGTGCTACTGACACGCTTAAAACCTGAAAATTGTACACCAAAAAATCGTCTTTTAGTGGGACGTTATTTAGAAAAAAATCAAGCAAAGTCTTTAGTAATACAAGATTTTTGAATACAAATAAGTTGTAGATAAGGTTTTAAATTACATTTAAGATTAGTTTTAATTAAATTTTATACGAAAGTTCTTACTAATTTTTTGTTCGAAATTTATACCTAAAATAGAAAGTAGATCCAGAATTTAAAAAGAAGTACAAAATAAACTTACCTTTTATTTTGGACAGAAAATTATGAAATCATATTTGTTACATTAATTTATATATTTTTTTACAAAAAACTATTTATGATGTGTTAACTTAAATGAAGAGGAAATTAAATTAAAAGATGCCACCACGTAAAGCCAAAACCAAATGCAAAACTGAACCGCCCTGAACTTTGTAGTCCGCAGCTGTTTTATCATCATTCCTGCAATAAAAAATATGTGTTATAAAGTTTAATTATATTTTTATAATAGAAATTAATAGAACCCATCCCGCGTTTATGGAAGGGGTTTTAGTCTCGAAACCTAAGAATTTGTTCCGTTAGTAAGAATTGTAAACAAGTTCAGATAGACAATAGATTCATACGACTTCCGAAACGAAGAGCCGTTTCGGAAGTATTTTCCTTACAAATATCATTAGTATTACTAAAAATACTTACATTTGTTTTCCGGAAAAAATCAAACGTTGTTGCTGTGGTGGTATTCCCTCTTTCTCTTCCACACGTTCTTTTATGCGGTCTACTTTGTCTGTCGGTTCAATATCGATTTCAATTTCCTTTCCAGTAAGTGTCTGCAAAAATTTTTAATATTTCATGTTAAAGTTGATTCACTATTTGGTGACCAACAAAAAGAAAACTAACCTTGACTTTGATCAACATTTTTTCTTTGTTTTATGTATCTATTCTGCCGCAACTGAAAAAGTCTTTATAAGCTTTTCTTAAAGTTACTTTATTACCTACGGACAATTATTATTTGATAATTAAAATAGTTTTATTTTCCGGTATTTTAGAAATTTTGCAAACCTCAAGTTTTCTATTTTTGCTGACACTTAGTGCTGCAAATGTTTTGAGTGTCTGGCTAATGAGTACTCAATACTAACAGTATTTTCATTGGTCACTACAGTGTTGCCGAATTCTGTTTTTCTATAATAAATTGATGGTGATTTCTTTCTAACAATAATCGTTACACCTATACAAAATTATGAAAGTGATTTAAGTCGTTCATTTATTAGAAACTTGAATATACATCACTAATTAAATTATAAACGAGGAAAATTTTAATTTTGTTTCTAATTGCAAAAAATTTACATTATTCAAGGGAACTGGCAAAACTAAAAAAATGTGCATATTTTTAATGCAACATTGAGGGTAACATATTTTTCTAGAAAAGAAATCACCATAATAGATTTTGTTTGTTAAGGGAACTTTTGGATGTTACATGTTTAATTTGGTTTTAAAAATTGATTTAACTATTTTAATGAATGACCAAAGCATGACGGAAACTCAGATTGTTCTTTTGCATTTTTGCATTTCAAATCAGTGCTTTATTTTGTAATTCTGCTTAATTTGTTTATGTGCTACCGTGTTTTAACATAAAGATGGAAATCGGTTAGGCGCCGTGGAAGCTATGGTCAATTATAAAATATTAAAAATAAACTGAAATTTGTGGATAAAATTTCAATTCTGGGTAGTGAGACATATGGTAGATTAGACCGATTTTGAACAATTTCAATAGCCAAATGTTTCAATGCCAGACAATTGCTGTGCGTCCAGTTTGACGGGCGGACATAGTTAAATAGGTTTAAGAAGTAATTCTAAGTATATCGGTATACTTAAAGATAGGTTTCCTAACCAATATTTTTATACTTTACATAGATCAGCACAAACTTACACCATTTCCACCTATGGTGAAGTTTATTAAAACTGTTAGAGATCTAAAGTTCATGATAGGCGGGTCCTACTGTATTAATTCATCGAAGTATTTGTTTGATAATCTGGCAATCCTCATGCCGCCTTAATTTGTTTTTGTTTACTTTTTTTTATTTTTTGTTCTTTAAAGTTTTCTAAAGATTTTTTAGCTTTTTTTTAATAAAATGTCCATTTTCGGGGATGATGGCGTTGATGATTTGTTAAATGGTAATTTAGCCATTGAAGGTGATCAACTTCCCGATGAGGGAGACGACAATGACAATATTTTTGGTGATCACGAACAGGAGGCAGGCGAAAATCAAGAAGGCGCAACTGCTGTACCCGTCAAAGTTCAACCCAAAAAGAGAAATGTCCTAAACCCTAGACCGCGATTGAATGTTGAAGTTCTTAGGGGTCAGCGTGGTTTACACACAATTGAGGATTATTTTAAAGACATAAAATTTAAGGGTAAAGGCCGGGAAAAGGAAGATCTTGATGAGGTAATGCGCCGTTTGCAACACTGGGGTCATAGAATGTATCCAACTTATAAGTTTGATGATGTGTTGGCCAACATAGAGCGCTTGGGAAAAAAGAAAACTTTGCAGGTTCATATGTCACGCTATCGTTTGGGAATGCTAGAGAGCATGAAGAATTATGGTGAGATAAATGAGGTAGATGACGATGATGATCAACCGGCTGTAGCAGCAGACGAACCTTATGATGAGTTTGACGCTTTGTTAGATGAACAAATTGCCATATCTAAAATAGATCCTAGAACTCCAGGACCAAGCTCTTCAAGATATTCCAGCGGTGGAATGGGCACTTCGACAAATATATCAATAGCTAGCAGTAGTTTTGACACACCTTCCTTTTCTAGAAGCAATGCTGTTGTATCTACCCCTTATACAGTTGAAGATAAATTTAACGACACAAGTGACTTGGCAACTCCCTTACCACCAAGCCAACCTTCTACGCCCACCGTTAAGTCGTTAAGTTCAGATCAAATGGCTCGAATTGCTGAGAACAGAAGGCTGGCACAAGAGCGTTTGGCCGCCAAGAAAAGGCTTCAACAGGAAGCTCAAAAAGCTGCGGATTTAATTCAAACCTAAATGTAATGAGTACTGTGTATGTTCACTATAATTAAGTCTTTTTTAATGTTTATAGTAAAAGTGATTTTACAATATAATTGAGGTTTTCTATTAATAAAGAGTAAAAGTATCTGCGACAGTTTTAAACAGGTAAGTTGTACCTATTAAACTATGAAATAAAATGTGTACACCTAATTCTTGAAAAGTAATTTTCTAAAAATTTTATATTGAAAAATTGTTTAATATCTATATTGATAGAAAAGTAAAATCCATTGACATAAAAAATATATTCAATAATTTTATTAAGAAAATTCTGTTTTATAACTTAAACTACTATAATTATTTGTTAAAAGATTACATTAACTATTAAGACAATTTTTGGTTGTTAAGATTTTGTACTGTTTCACTAATATGTCTAATATCACGGGCATATGTCCGACAGCAGCCACCTATGATTTTGGCTCCCAGTTGTACCCATTCTGCTACATAATTTGCCAAAGGCACACAATGCTCTTTACCCATCCAACCCTTGTTCACATCATACACCTCACCGCTGTTTGGATACACCACTAAAGGTATTCTCTGCTCTACAGAAAGTTCACCATTTAATGCCTTGAATAGTGGGGTTACAAATTGGGGATTCACACAATTAACACCAATGGCTAAACAATTTTCCTGAGCATTACGCTCTTTGAGCAAATCCCATATGGTGTTAGCGGCTTCAACAAAATTCTCACCATGGGCCAGGGTTTTTTCATCTTTGCATTGGAAAGCAATCCAAAACTTAACATCAGGATAATCTTCACATAGCATTTCGACTAAGGCCTCAGCTTCCATTTGGCAGGGTATGGTCTCAATAGCTAAAGCATCGACACCGGCATCAAGACAAGCGTCTATACGCACTCTATGCCAATCAGTTATCTCTTTGGCGGGCACATAATCGGCATAATCCCCAGTGTATTCTGAGCCATCATGCAAATGAGCACCGTAGGGTCCTATGGAAGCAATAATCATGGGAAAACCTTGAAAATAATTAGAGAAATATTAAAGTTAAGATTAGTTAAGTTAAATTAATTAATTATCTTTTGAGACTCATTACCTTCATTCACATTCAATTGTGCCTGATAACATTCTGCCAAGTATTTCTCTTTGGCTATATGAGCTAAACGCACGGTATTCTTAATAAGTTCCACACTCTGATCGGCATCTAATTCCAAATATTCCATATAACCTTCAACTGATGTCTGATAAGTATTAGTTAAAATTAAGTCAGCGCCATCTATGTTTGGAAAATATATAAATAGTTTTAAGAGCTTAAAATTATGTTTTCTTGATTTTTTACACACTTTGCAAGAAGTCAACATGGGTATTCACTACAGCTGCTGGATTTGTGGCATTAAATCTAGCACTCCACAAGGGATCTCCATCAACGGCATCACCTACATGCACTGTCATTTGTGTTCCGAATCCTCCATCTTTAACTAAAATCTGTTTGAGACGCATCTTGCGAGGTTGATATTAAAAAAACTTGGACTCTAAAAATTAAAAAAAATGTTTTTTTAATCGTTTTTTAATAAATAAGTTATTGTAAATGAGTTATCGCGCTGCTGCAAAAAATTTTCCTACCTCCGCTCATTTTTTGACCTTAAGTAGCCCAATGTGCAATTTTTTAAGTATTAAAACGCGTTTGTGTATCTCTGTACGAATCTATAAAACTATTTTCTAGATACTTTGTTTTTATTATTGTATAGTTTGTTAAACTGATAAGATCGCTTGCAATTTTAATAATGAAAATAAAAGACCCTTATAAGTGTTTGTAAATATGTAAACTTATGTTTATTGTATATTTCTAATTTTGTTGTTAAGTCTTTGTTTAAACAAAAATGATGTTGTCAGTTATTCTTTATAGCAGGAGCCTTGTCGTATGGTTCATGAACGTCAGTATTATTATTTATTGTGTATAACCTTATTTTTCGGAATTCGCCTATGATGTTAGTCTTCTTCGAATTGTCTTCTTTCGAATTGGCTCTAGTTAAAGTTAAAGTATCACCTACTATAGAGGCATACATACATATCTATGCTTTATTTTAACATCACATCAAACTTTTTTTTGACATTTTTGGTATATTTATTCAATTCCGTTAGCGGATATGGGACGATTGTTCCCAAATTTCGCTTTTCGATTTATAATAATAGAAAAAAAACATAACTTATTATTAGATTTATAAGTGTTTTTGGGATTATCGGGCTATTTAAATGACTCTTGAGGTATGATCAAATATGAGTCGATTCCAACAAAAATTTCGAGACAATGTTCTTAAATTTAAGACTCTTCGTTATGAGTCGTAAAAATTCTGATTTTTTGGAGAAAACAAAATTATATCTCGACAACTGGAGCCACCTTGAAAAAATGTTTCTGTTTCATTCAATCAAATAAGATTATAATGTCCTCGAATATTATTTTTATTTAAAAAAAAAAGTTTTCAAACAAAATGTTTTTTAAAGTAATCAATCTTAGTTATTTAATTTAAATTAAATTCTTTCTTATTTAAACGTACCTCTTTGTTTACCGAAATTTTTATTAAAATTTATATTTTAGTTTTTTAGACTTTTGGTATCGGTCACTGATTTCACTAGATCTATTTGGAGTCTCTATTACAATTGATTGATTAAATTAAATAAGCGACTGCTTTTATAAGTAGTTGTCGTCTGGACAGCATAAATCTATAAACAATTTTATATACATATTATTTTTGTTTATTAAATTACTCTCCTAGACGTATTGTAATACAGCTGGTGGGTGATAAGGTGTTTTTATTTTTATTAATAATATTAATTTTGTTTTCCATTAACACAGAGATAACAGAGAATTTAAAAAGAGAACAAACAAATCGCAAACCGTTGGTTAACTGAGCGAAAATTTGCCAGTTAAACATTTTTTTTTTTAACCCATTAAATTTTTCAATAGAAAAAAATTTTAACGAAAATTTTCTATAGAAAAAAATTTTTAACGAAAATTTTTCTACACAAAAAATTTTTTAACGAACATTTTTGAACAAAAAATTTTCTATGGAAACAATTTTTTAACAAAAATTTTTCTATGGAAACAATTTTTTAACGAAAATTTTTCTATGGAAACAATTTTTTAACGAAAATTTTTCTATAGAAAAAATTTTTTTAACGAAAATTTTTCTATAGAAAACATTTTTTTAACGAAAATTTTTCTATAGAAAACATTTTTTTTAACGAAAATTTTTCTATAGAAAAAAATTTTTTAACGAAAATTTTTCTGTAGAAAAAATTTTTTTAACGAAAATTTTTCTATAGAAAAAATTTTTTAACGAAAATTTTTCTATAGAAAAAATTTTTTTAACGAAAATTTTTCTATAGAAAAAATTTTTTTAACGAAAATTTTTCTATAGAAAAAATTTTTTTAACGAACATTATTCGATAGAAAATGTTCTAACAAAATATTAAAAGAAAAATTTTATTATAGAATAAAATTTTATACGAAAAAAAAAAATCTAACGAAGATTTTATAAAAAAATATTTATTATTCAAAATAAAGACCGATATGAAAAGGTTGACTGGAAAATTCTTAGCCTGATACAAAGATTAGTTGTTCAACGTAAAAACCCAATTATTTGCGTCGTTGTGAGACAATGGATGATACGTGGCTCCATTATTTCGACAGTCAGTCAAGTCGACTGCATGTGATGAAGCGTGGAAAGATGCGGAAGTCGGCTGGAAAGGTTAGCATCAGTATTTTTGCAGTGCATAAATAGTGGCGTTACTGGCACGTTTCGAGGATAAAATCACGACAAATCGTCAAATTTGAGATATTTTATATTATAACAAAATGCCATATCTCACAAATGCTTATGTGGTATGGCTATAATATTTACAGCCAATCTTGTGTTTCGAAAAAAAATCTTTCGAATCGAAATATACAGTAACCCCTTGAGGCAATATGAAATAAATGGGTTAATATATACATATGTATTGTAGTCTATTAAAGTGATTACAATATTATATTGTTTTTAAGCTTATTTTTTATATTGTTTATATATGTACACACTTATTTAATATTATAATCATAATACTTAAAATTAAAATACTTTAAAATTAATATTATCATAAATCTTGTTTATATTTAATATTTGATTCTTTTCCAGACTTATGTTTTGTTTTTTTAGCATATTATTATTTTAGCATTTCTTTTATCAATCTTTTACAAAACAAAAAATTGAATTTAGCATATTTTGGACTTGTCTGAAACATAATTTCTTTTGACATTGAAATAATCGAAAATAATCTAATACTTTGCTATTTTTTATCTGTCTAAATTGGACTTTTGTTTAAATGTTATATTTAATGATAACCCTAAGTAGGCATCAGTCAATCTAGACTTTATTTATTTATATATTTCAAATAAGAATTGAAAATTTGTTAAGCGTGCTTATTGTCTATAAAGGTTTGTTGACATTCTTTGGCTGCAAATTTGCAAAAAAATAAAGTCCTATCTTGAGACATTTTGTATTGCTTATATATAATTTAAATTTCATCAGAAAGTAGGTCAAATTCTCATATTCAGCTTAGAATTTTCAAAACAAATTAAATTTACTTATTATTATTGGTTGTCTTTCTTTCCCTAAATATATAAAGGGCTATCCATTTCGTGGTTTCAAAAGTATAGAACTGGAATTCGACATCTTTTAAAAAAGGTATTTTTATTGAAAATTTTTATAGGTATAGATTAAAATTTCGAAAAAACACAGCTATTATTTTTTAAAAAGAAAAACAAGGTACATGAAATAAGCTTTATTGGAAATATTGAAGTACATTTTTAAGTAAACAATTAAATTCAAATATTATTATTACCCAAGCTATCAATGCACTTGCGTATATTAAGAATATCTGCGGGATAAACACGACAGCAACCACCAATTACTGTAGCACCTAGACGTATCCAGTCTTGAACATATGTCTCCAATGGTATACATTTATCTTGATCAACCCATTCATCTTTTTCCAAGTCGTAAGTTTCACCACGATTACTATATACCACCAAAGGAGGTAAATCCTTATCATCTAGTAATAGGTGCAATGATTTGAAAAGAGGAGCCACAAACTGAAAATTAAAGATAACAATTATTTTGATGTATTTTACCAAGGGACACAAAATTATGCGTTGCAAGATTTGTTTGTTAGCCAGTCTAAGAAAACTTTGTTATTCGAATTTAAAAATAATTTTAGGACTTTCCCAGTTGTATCTAGTTTTAAATAAATCGCTGTCATTGGCATGAAATTGTAGAAGTGTTTTATATCAAAAAACTTTTAAAGAAAAATATTTTACATTAAAAATTGTTCTAAAGAAAAAAATGAGTTTTGAAAATGATATTTTTCCTTTTTGTGGCGGAAAATATTGTGTGTAAAAAATAGTCAACAACAACGATTTCTATTAAAGTTTGCTTAAGAAGCCATGGGTTTAATCATAATCGTGCTTTCATTTTTAACGTAAAAATAATTTTTTTGTTTTTCTATACAAAATTCTAATTAAGCCTTCGATCATTTGATAATTCGTTTATGAAATATGGGCTAAAATTGTAGTGACTCCTCTAAAAACATGACAAAAGTGTGAAGTTACAAAGTATGATGTAGAATTTTCACTTCAGACATGGAAGCACTAACTAATTTTTCTTACTTTTTTAAACATAATCTTACCTTAGGATTAACACAATTTACACCAATACCAAAAATCCTCTCTCTAGCATTTGCTTTCTTCACCATTTCCCATATTGATTTGGCCGCATTGGCAAAATTTTCACCATGAGCTAAATGCAATTCATCTTTGCATTGGAATGAAACCCAAAATTTCACATTGGGATAATCATTTAAAATCATTTCGGTTACAGCTTCTGCTTCCTTTGGACACGGTATAGTCTCAACCGCTAAACCATCCACTCCTTCGGCTAGTAGCGCTTCAATCCGGGTACGATGCCAATTTTGTATTTGTTCTTTGGTTACTTTATCTGTATAGGAACCATTATATTCTGAACCGTCATGCAACATGGCACCATAAGGACCTACAGATCCTAATATTAAAGGAAGACCAGCTTCCAGTGACCCATTTGCTTTTTCAATTATATCTTTGTATTTATCTCTAGCTTCTTTGGTAAGTTGAACACTTCTACGCATTAGCTGTATAGATTCTTCTTTAGTTAGGTTTAAATGCTTCATGAAACCTTCAATGCTGGATTGGTAGGTGTTGGAAAGTATGATTTGTGCACCGTCTAAAAGGGATAAATATAAAAATATATATTTTTAGGGTTGTAATAGGTATAATCGATATAAGGTTCAGAGTTCAAAGATTTATACAATATTGTTTTATTTTTGTTTCAAATTTAACAATTATGCATTATAGATTCTGCATTGTAGATTATACCCCCTAAAGCAAAAGAGAAAATAGTTTGTCGCGGAAAACAAGAATTCAGTCCTATGGGAGCTACTATAGGATCATGTTTGTACCGAGAAAACATGTATTTATCAAATGTTATTACATCTTTAACTTTTAAATAGCGATTTGTACTCGAAAACAAGCTAACATGGACATCCAGCTAGACGAGCGAACAAAGTTAAACCATAAGTAAGAATTGCAATCTAATTTCAAAAGCAATGGTCCTACCTTAAAATAAGTGCTAAATTTTACCAAATTATTTTTAAAATTGCGACCTATACCTAGTTTGATTACAAGTTTACATGGGTATTTGGACAACTGTCGACTCAGGAAGTGATTCTTAGTAAATTGGTATATATGTATAAGGTGCGTCTCTAACCAATATTTTTGCGTTACATACATCAGCACAAGCTCATTATACATACCTTTCACCAATGGTGGTGAAGGGTATAAAAAATCTGTGTCAGAATATTTATTGCTTAAGACGTAGATGTTTAATTAATATTTCTGCGGTATCTAATATTACTTGTATCGGAGGCAAAATATAAACAACACCACAAAATATAAAAAGTTACTTACTTTCCAAAAAATCTAGATGTGTTTGTACCACAGCAGTGGGATTAACTAAATCATAACGTGATCCCCACAAAGGATCTCCATCGATTTGTTCGCCCACATGATTGGCCAGTTGTGTGGAAAACCCGCCGCATTTAACTAAGACACGTTGTCCGGGTGAACTAGATAAATCCATTATTGGTTAATACGTTTAGAAGCCCTTTACAACATTCAAAAAAATCTGTACAAGAATAAAAATTTATGAATGTATTGTAATCATAAATATATATTATTGTTATTTTAACTTACCTATTTATTTATAATTTCTTTTGTTTAATAAAATTAATACTTTTGCAAATGATTAATAATATCAAAGATGTATGAATATTTTTGCTTTATCTTTCTCTCTTTGATTCTATTTAATTCTCCTGGCGACAAACACTTGTTTATTAAATTCGTTTTACTAAACAATTAAATTTGTTGGTTTATTTTATAATTCGTTTTAACGATTTTAAATAAATTTGATTGCAACTTTGCAAGTCTTTTAACAAGAATAATTTGCTTTGTAAGCAAAAAATGTCTGTACCAGGGATGGAAAATAGGTTTCTTAATTTGGTACCAACAAGGAAAACTAAATGTACTTTTTAGATTCATGTTATTAAATGAGCGTAAAATAGTAGGTACATGTAGAGAAATTGTATTTTGAATATAAATGAATTTGATTTCGTTGTAAATAATTTATTTTACTTAACGTGAGAAGTCGACCAAATGAAGAACAATACTGTGATTAAATACACATACATATGTAATACATAATTGATTTATGTAAAAAATTTCGATCTACATTAAAAGTGGTGCTATAACTATTGACATTTTGTTTAAACATTCGCGAATCTACGGATTTAAATTCATTGTGCCAAGTCAGTCGCGGTACTTCTAATCAGATTTAAAATGTATAAAAAAACAAAGTTGGTAAAACTTGAGACGGTTGTAAAGCTGATTGCAACGATTGTGAGTTCGTTGATTGCATAAAAGATTAAAAAGTTTTGATATTTTTTGCAAGTTGTACAATAAGATTGAAACGTTTGTGTTTTGTTTTTTATCCTTTTTCATACTGAAGTTGTACAAACAGTCGCAAAGTGTATGGCCTCCATAATTGTACCATGTTTGCAATCCCTGATCTCCTATTCATTTCATTTTAATAATTACTCTTTTTCTCTCTTCTACTCATTATATATATTTATTTCCAGCAACAAAAAAAATCAAAACAAATGTCAAGGTAACATAACATCAGGGTTGCTATATATGACGATTTTTCTTCATTTTGGCGTTTTTTGGTTAATATTTTAAAATGACGATTTACGACTCCCATTTGTACATTTTTATTCCTTTCATTAATAACACTGTGCTCGATTTTGACAATTATTGCCCAAATGGATCTATCTCCTCCAGTTTCCAAGATAATTAAGGTTTTATATTTTCATATACAAATTTTCAAAAACTTAAGTTTTAGTGCGAATTTTGAAATTTTTTTATTGATCACAGATTATTGCCCAAATGGCTCAATCTCCTCTAGTTTTCAAGATAATTAAGGTTTTATATTTTCATATAAAAATTAAAAAAATAAGTTTTAGTGTGAATTTTGAAATTTTTTTTTAGTGATCACAGATTATTACTTAAATGGCTTTGTCTCCTCTAGTTTCCAAGATTATTAAGGTTTTATATTTTCATACAAAAATTTTCAAAAAATTAAGTTTTAGTGCGAATTTTTAAATTTTTTTAGTGGTCACAGATTATTTCATAAATGCCTCTATCTCCTCTGGTTTCCAAGATAATTAAGGTTTTATATTTTCATATAAAAATTAAAAAAAAAAAATGAGTTTTAGTGCGAATTTTGTATTTTTTTTAATTATTACAGATTATTGCACAAATTTCTCTATCTCCTCTAGTTTTCAAGATAATTAAGGTTTTATATTTTCATATAAGTTTTAATGCGAATTTAGATTTTTTTTTAGTGGTCACAATAATAATGTTGCTTAAAATTTATTTATGTACTCACTTTAGGGTTAAACAAAGACAAAATTTAATAAAACAAAATTCATTTATTTCTTCTGTGTAACATTGTTAAACAATTTTACTTTTTATTTTTATTAAATATTTATTGTATGTATGTATATAATATATATAATAATGTATGTTGATAAAATTATTATTAGTTTATATATAAATTGTTAAATAAAATATAATAAAAAAATAACATAATAAGAAACCAATCAAATTAAATAAATGTAGGATTAAAATAAAACGAATAATAAATTAAAAACTTTGGTTAGATTTTTTATAGGGATTCTAATTATGGATTAACAATTAATTTTAGTATAATAGTTAGCTGTGTTTTCTTTCTTTTTTTCGTAATAAAATTAGAAATTTATATTTCGTAATACAATTATGTAATTGATATAATAATAATAAAATTTATTAATAATAAATGGAATTTTTTATAATCTTTATTTTTTTTAAATTAAATAAAAGCAGCACTTTAAAAGCAATAATAATAAATTCATATTAGCCCCGTTCACAATCCCTTGCAAACGATCTAGCATCGTAGCATTTTGCAAATCGATGCTAGACTATTTGCACCAGATTATGAATTTGTGGGCTATTAATATACAACGAGTACAATGCATAATACAATAATAAAAATTAAATATGTTAAATATATATGTTTTATAATTATAATGTTTTTAAAATAATTGTAATTTATTTAATACATTTTTTAATAAATTCAACAATAAAGAAATGTAATGATTTTGGGGAGAAACGATAAAATGAAATTAACACATTTAGTGTATTCACAAGGTCTTGTATCTAGTCGCTGTAACGACACAAACATAAAAGAGAAGATTGTATGTAATAGTTCTAATAACTTATGATAAGGGGTCTTGTGAATACCATAAATACGTTAAAATGTTTACAAACTATTTCAGTTGTGATAACATAATTTTGGCTATTTGTTTTATCATGGTACAGTTTAATATTCTATACAAATAATAAATCATTACACTGTGTTTCAGGAAAAAGACATATACAGGGATTCTTATACAACTGTTGTTTTCTTGAAGTCCATTTTGAGACGGATACTTGATATTTTGGCCAAAAGCAAAAAATCCGTTAAATTAAAATACATATTTTAAGATAATTTTTAAAATTTCGCTATTTTAAAAGATTGTTTAAAAGTATACTATTTCAAAAAATTTATAAAGTTTAAGGAATGTTTGGAATAAAAGAACTAAATTTAAATATTTAAGAAGTTAAAACCATTCATTTAAAATGTCATTTCACTTTGTGAACACCTTCTCGTATGTCTATAAAGTTGTCAATGTTGCCATTTCTGCTTTCTAGTTTATCAAGAGTCTTTAGCGGGAAAAAATGTGTTTTAGCGGTTAGTGGGATTTCTAGATTTTTCCAACATCATTTAGCGATTTTATTTTAGAACGTTCATTTTTGCATGTTTACCAATTTTTCTTTTTATGTCTTCTTTTAAAGATCTCTTAAACAATAATAAGTTAGTATAAACAGCATGTTTTTTTAAGAAAGTTTCGAAACTGTAAAAGTCTTTCGGATCGGACCAAATTGGCGAAAGTTATGCGAACTCAAAGGTTTTATTTACATATCCGAGGTGGACAACTTTGGTTCAATGTAGAGTCGATATATACGTTTTTAAACATTTCTCTAAAATCCTAACTCCTCTTCTACTGATGTTCCAACTTTATATGCGTAAAAATGCTACGGGGGTAAACCTTTCAGAGTTTTTTAAGAATAAGTATTACAGCTTTATATACGCGTTTAGTATCATTGGATTTGGAAAGACCAGGAGATTAACACAAAGTAAAAATAAAAAATATTATTTTGCTACTTTTTTAAAGAAAATAATTTTAATCTTTGATATTCTCTAGATATATGGATAAATGAATAAAATTTTGTAGTTATGCAGATTAATAAGATCTGGGAAATTTTTTTTTACGAAAATGGCAACACTGACACTATTTGCAACGCATTTCAGAAAAAATCTTTCCAATCAATAATAAATATGTCTGGAAATATATGTAAATATTATATTTCTTTGCATTTTGAGAAATTTTTAATTAAACTAAAAATTTTTGTTACCAATTCACCTTTTTTGGAGAGGGAATATACGAGGACCAAAAGTCCAGTTAAACAAAAATTTCTTTTACACGCTTTAATATTCTCATTATTATTTTTTAACTCTAAAAAGCGTAAACAATTTTACATACAATACTTTGCACCATAACTTCTAAACCATTTGGAAAAAAATTAATTTGTTTGTCGAATGCAAACTAATAAAGAACAGAAATGTTAAGCACCAAAACATTCACCGGTTTTGTTTAATTAAGATTTTTTGTCGCTTACGATCAATATTTTTCCTGTCGCTTGCGATCATTTTAATCTAAGGGCTCGATAGAATTCGATATCTTGAAACTAATGAAGGCAAGGTTCTGAAAGCTAATTTCCTTTTCTCTTACAGTTTCAAATTTAATCCAGATTTGATAAGTAGTTTAAAGTTATAAAGCTAAAACTAAACAATTCGTCAAACATAAGAATTCTACAATAACTGAATGAAACAAAGTTTTAACGCTAAATATCTTGAAACATAAATGAGATATTCACATAGTCAAATACAGCTTTAATAGATATTTAAATGCTCTTTCCAAATGTATAATCAAATATACGTTCAGAGCATAAGTCCTATTTATGGTGAATTTTAAGAACGAAATTTCTTCGAGATGTTAAAATTTGGTTTCGCGTCTGGGAGCCCAGTGGCATTCTACTGAGCCTTACTTTAGCTCATATTTTGCGGAAACTCACCAGCTTCATCCACCTGAAGTTTCATTAAGACACCTTTATTAGTTTTCAAGATATCGAATTATATCGAAAACTATTTTTTTTTTTTCAAAACTCTATGTGTAGGAAGTAAATATTTTCAAGCCTCGACGCGCTAGCTAGATTTTCATTTTAGACACCTGGTTTCTTAGGAAAACTTTCTTAGAATCAGGTGCAGATTTCGATTTTACTATGCACCTGTAGCGTTTTTTGGCTTCGATACAAATCGACCCACTCTAATCTAGATACTTCATCCTTCACTCTTCTCTTCTTTCTCTTTCCGCTATCGTCATTTACTTTCAGAAAGGATCACAATGGATCTAAAGGTCTCCAAGTAAAGGTGTCACTCCCCTGGCATCACCTTTTCAACCTAACCTACCCAGTATTGTCAAATTTCTTGAATTAAAAAATCCAAATTGGAGGCAATCACCTAAATGACTTTTTGGACGATCTTTTTTAATGATAGCTCTTTTAAAATTAACCGTGAAACAAAATGTTTGGTCTCCTGTCTTTTAGTTAGGGAGTTATGAACTTTTAATATTTGTTTTCTTATAACTTTTAAAATTTATATTGGCAACACTGATATCAAACTTCATTGAACGATGAATGCAAGGATGGGAACTTTAAATTTGTTTATATTTGAAAGTGTAATTTAATTATTTATTTTGTGTTAAAGAACTGTAAAACTTAAAATAATTGTTGTTAGGATGAATAAATAATAATAATAATAAATTATTTTAGCTAAAGTTGGACTCAAAAAATTAGGAAACTTGGTGTCAAAAAATAAAGAAGAAGCTCCTTCTAAGTCCAACTAGTGGAACAAACGTTCTGCAAAGTAACACAGACCAACCTAAATAAGAGCTTCCAGAGTTAAGTTATTTTATGTCTAAAGTGGCAAGCCTAAACAAGAACGTTAACGCTTTATCAGCAGTGACATTTAAAATGAAATAAATAAATATTTGAAATTACATTTTTAAAATGATTGAAAATATCATTTTAATTTTTTCAAACTTAAATTAAAAAAAAAGAATAATAATAAAAATGTCAGTCTCATTTTTATTTGCAGCCAACTTCACTACCTAACGCTTTGTCAAAATCGGATTATCGAACCGCTAAGAGTTGCCGCTGCGTTGTTTTGGTTTGCTTAATACAAATTGTATGTGCGTGAGACATTTAAACAACGCTCAACGCCCTTATTTAGGTTGGTGTGTAAGATCAGGAAACTTCAAAATATGTTTGTTTCTACTTCCCGGACTCTAATAAAACCGAAATGCTAGATAAGAATACCCTTATATATTCATATTTTACTTTTGTATCACAGTGTTATTAGGCTTTTCATTTGTAAGAATTTTTTAAATTTTGTTACTTTGACATTTTTTTGTTTGTTTAAAAAAAGAGGGCTCTCAATATATAGTTTATAGTACATATGTATATCTATAAAGATCTGGTATAAAAGTCTGTATAAAAATGTGTGATTTTCAGTGTTTTCTGTTCTGTTTTTTATGTATATGTTTAAGCATAGAGTGAGTGACTTTTCTTTAAGTGTTTTTTAAGGCTTCATTCATTCATTTTTCTATATCCTGTACTGTAATGATATTTGGAAATAATTAAAATAAGAAATAATTAAAATTAGATAAGTTTTTTTAATAATTAAGTATACGTATAACTTCTTTTTCCTCTTTTTTATATATAATTTATATAATTGTTGTATAAATATATATTTTAAAAATTATTTTAATAAATTTCTTTTTTATTTGGTTTTTTTATTTGTCTTCTAAAAGCTTTTTGAGTATATTTTTAAAGGTTAGGATTTTTGTGTGATTTTGTTTTGAATTTCTGCAAATAACAACTTTTATTCTAAAGGCATTTCTTTTATTTTTTTGTTAATTATTTCAATTGTTTTATTTTATTTTAGAATTTCATTTTTAGAATTGTTTTTTTATAAAAATTCTTTTAATCAAAGAAAACCGTCACAACAACACCTTAAATTTTGTTTGGGGGTAAAAGTGATCTTCAGTCTTGCAGGGAAGAGCTTTTTAAACTCAAGTTTAGCTTTTTAGATTCATTTCGAGTTTTAAGATTTTTTATTGCAATTTATACTTTTGCTGAGATTTTATATGGGTCAAATACTGTGATTTTTCTTTTTAATTAATGTCTATAGTCTAAAAAGTATGTGAAAATCGGCTTTTCGGAATGTTAAGTTTTGTTTGAAAATCGGTCATATGGTTGATTCTGAGATTACACTAGTTTACAAAATTCAACTTTTTTTATTCATTATTGTCTTTTGATTTTAAAAACGATTGAAATTAAATTTTCTTTAAATTAATTATTTTTTTTTATAAAATTGGACAGCTCGTTGAAAGTCACAGAATATTATAAGCAGAGGTCGGCACAAAGAAGACAAAACAAGAAATTCGTCGGCAGAGTTGCCGTTTTTTATACTTTTAGCTAAAATAGGTATTTTTTCAATGTATAGTTTTGATGTTTAAAACAGAAAAAAATGTCTATTCCATTTTTTTTAATATTTAAATAAAAAAATTTTCAATTGGATTTTTTTTTATCAAAAATTTGTCTTGTTTTTTATCAAAAATTTGTCTATAGAAAATTTTTATTATCAAAAATTTGTCTATAGAAAATTTTTATTATCAAAAATTTGTCTATAGAAAATTCTTTATCAAAAATAAATTTCCATAGAATTTTTTTTTTAACAAAAATTAATTTCAATAGAAATTTTTTTTATCAAAAATTTTTCTATAGAAATTTTTTTTATCAAAAATAAATTTCTATAGAAAATTTTTTTATTAAAAATTTTTTAATGAAAAATTTTTTATTAAAAATTTTTCTATGGAATTTTTTTTATCAAAAATATGTCTATAGAAAATTTATCAAAAATTTTTCTATAGAAAAGTTTATTAAAAATTTGCCTATAGAAAATTTTTTATCAAAAATTTTTCTATAGAAAATTTGTTTATCAAAAATTTTTCTATAGAAAATTTTTTTATCAAAAATTTTTTTATAGAAAACTTTTTTATCAAAAACTTTTCTATAGAAAACTTTTTTATCAAAAACTTTTCTATAGAAAACTTTTTTATCAAAAACTTTTTTATTAAAAACTTTTCTATAGAAAACTTTTTTATCAAAAACTTTTCTATAGAAAACTTTTTTATCAAAAACTTTTCTATAAAAAAACTTTTTTATCAAAAACTTTTCTATAGAAAACTTTTTTATCAAAAACTTTTTTATAGAAAACTTTTTAATCAAAAACTTCTCTATAGAAAACTTTTTTATCAAAAAGTTTCTATAGTAAATTCTTTATTAAAAATTTTTATAAAGAAAATTTTTTTTATCAAAAAATTTTCTTTAGAAAATTATTTTATTAAAAATTTGCCTATAGACAACTTTTTATCAAAAACTTTTCTATAGAAAATTTTTTTATCAAAAATTTTTCTCAAAAATTTTTCTTTAGAAAATTATTTTATCAAAAATTTTTCTACAAAAAATTTTTTTATAGACAAATTTTAAATAGAAAAATTTTTCTATAGAAAATTTTTTTATCTAAAATTTCTCTATAAAAAAATTTCCATAGAAAAAGTTTCTTTTTCTCTATAGACATTTTTTTTATAAAAATTTATCTATAGAAAATTTGTGTTAAAAATTTTTGTTAAAAATTTTTCTATAGACATTTTTTTTATCAAAAATTTTTCTAAATGAAATTTTTTTTATCAAAAATTTATATAGAAAATTTTTTTGTCAAAAATGTTTCTATATAATTTTTTTTTTAAGTTTTCTATAGAACATTTTTTTTACCTAAATTTTTCTATAAAAAATTTTTTTTAATAAAAGATTTTTCTATAGAACACTTTATTATCAACAATTTTTCTATAGAAAATTTTTTTTATCATAAATATTTCTATACAAAATTTTTGTATCAAAAGATTTTCTATAGAAAAATTTTTTATCAAAAGTTTTTCTTTAGAAAATTATTTTGTCAAAGTTTTTCATAAAAAAAATTTTCTATAAAACTTTTTTTATCAAAAATTTTTCTATACAAAATGTTTTTTATCAAAAATATTTCTATAGAAAATTTTTTATCAAATATTTTTCTATAGAATTTTTTTTTTATCAAAATCTTTTTAGAAAAAATTAAAAATTTTTGTTATCGAACATTTTTCAATGGAAAAGCTTTTAACAACAATTTTTCAATATAAATTTTTTTTAACAAAATTTTTCAATATAAATTTTTTTTAACAAAATTTTTCAATATAAATTTTTTTTATCGAAAAATTTTTCTAAAGAAAATTTTTTTATCAAAAGTTTTTCTATAGAAAATTTATTTATCCAAAAATTTTTCTATAGAAAAATTCTTTATAAAAAATTTGGCTATAGAAAGTGTTTTTATCAAAATTTTTGTATAGAAAATTTTTTGATCAAAAATGTTTCTATATTTTTATCAAAAATTTGTCTATAGAAAAATTTTGATTAAAAAATTTTCTATAGAATATTTTTTTCTATACATTTTTTTTTTTGTCAAAAATTAGTCTATAAAAATATGTTTGATAAAAAAAATTTTCTATAGAAAATTTCTTTATCAAAGAATTTTCTATAGAAAATTTTTGATAAAAAAATGTTTGTATACATTTTTATAATTTGATAATTTTGGCTTTAATCAATAAATTGTCTGTTTCATTAATAAATAAATGTTACAGATTGGGATTAAATGAGAATAATTTTTATTTTTTGAATAATATTTATATCCCGAAAATTTTGTTATTTAAAAAAAATCTATAATAAAATTTTAATATCGAAAAAACTTTTATGATTTTTTTTTTGATTTTGAAATTAGGTACTCTTAAAATCAACCATGTAGAAAACTATTCAAAATCGTCCCTTAAATTAACTGGTAATTTGATTCGTTTCTGTCTGTGTTCACTGCAATTAATCCTAGTGAAATTGAAATCGAACGAAATTTAAAAATAGATTTGATTAATAATTTTAAATGGACTTTCTTTGAAATTATATCAATCTAATATGTATGTAATTCTTTTAGCACCCGGATATAATTAATTAATTATAGGAAATTTTAATTACTTTTTTTCACTCATTTATTATGAGTCGAATTGGACGTAGAGGACGAGGATGATTTTAATACTTTCTGTATAATTTGTTTGAATTCTTTTTTCAATGACTGTTTAGTCACTGGTTTAACTCTCTTCTAGGAGAACATGTTATTACGTCTTTTGAGAGAGCCAAATTTCTTTTCAGCTTCCAGAAGGGCCTTCTCATTGCGTACCACCTCAAAAGGCAAAGCGGGAGCTTGAGTCATGCGTATACTGCCACCACCACCACCACTCTCCATTTCTGGGTCCGAGGGAAAGTCTTCAAAGGACATATTACTAAAACCGGTTTTAACAGAATTCTTTATAGAGTTGGACTGAAAGGATGAGTTACCAAAAGATTTAGACGAGAAGGATTTCGAATGTTTTTGTGTCGTAGTATTTAGGCTGCTGCTAGTGGATGTATTGGCCGTGTTCGATGACGATAACATATTTTCATAGTCCTCTTCGTCATCGAATTCATCGGTGTGAGTTTTGTATTTGGAACGCTGGTGTTTTTGTTTAGGTGGACACATACTTAACGTTGAAGAGGACGTAGTACCCAAAGTTGCTGACGTAACCTCAGAGTTAGAAGTTAAAGATTCCGTAACCTTTTTATAGGAATTACCTTTTACCTTTTGTGACAATTTAGCCGGTAAGGTCCTTACCCCCAAATGATTTTTTTTCTCCTTGGGTTTAGCAGCGTTTGTGTTTGGTAATTGTGCTGGCGCTATGGAGTTTGTTATTGATAGAGTGGATGAGGAGGAGATTGATGATGTCTTCGTTGAATCCAGTTGGGCATTATGTTTAGCATGCAAAACAACTGGCTCATCTTCATCGTCTGGCGTAAAGTCGGAGCAACGTTCTTGAGAAAGTTGAACAAAAGCATTATCAGCAATGGGAAACATAGATTGTTCACTACCTGGGGAGGAAGCACATAAATGGGGAGGCAAGGCTTGTCCACTGACATTTGTTGTAGACAAGTTGTTGGTGGTAGTTGCAGTAGTCATTCCCATTAGTGAAGGTCCTGGATTATTGTGGGAAACTTGTACAATCTGGGAATTGCTCATGGAGTTGTTTAAATCATTCACTTGTTTTGTTCGTACTGGAGGAACATTTGGAGGAGGAATTGCATTTACTGTTTGAGTTATAGGTGCCTTAGTATTGGTAGTAAAGGTAGGTAAAGGCGGTACATTGACATATGTAGCCAAGGGAGGATTAACATTAACATTCACATTCGTGTGAGTCAGAGTTTGAGAAGCTGCAAAATTAGATTTTGAAATTTTTTGCTGTTGTTGTGTTGTCGAAAATGTCGGTTTGGGTTCAGGTGTTTTATTGATTATAATAGAATGATTAACAGTCACTAGTTGGGGCCTGGAATCGTGTTGTTGTTGCTGTTTTTGTTGGTTTGTGGGTGTCGTGTATGTCGTATTAGAGTGAGAAGCGGTAGTTTTAACTTGTACAATATTGTGGTTTCTATAGCCTTTTTGAGAACTAACATTATCTGTTATCTGAACGTTATTAATACATTTACTAATTACCTGAGGAAACGGCTCAGAATCGAATAAATCACGCTGTTCTGTTGTTATTGTTGCTGTAGCTACTGGTGCTGTTGGAAAAGCTATTGCGTCAGAGTTGCCTGCTGTATTTGTTGAGATAACAGTTACCAGGCCATAATGTGATGAACTTTGTATGTGCTGGCCAGATGTTACCTTATCTTTTTGTAAAATTTGTTGTTGCTGTGAGATTTTAGAATTGATAGGATTCACAAATGGATTGAATATTGGTTCATTGAACTGATCTAATACAGGTTCAACATTTATAGAAGTTGTTCTTATTGTTGGTGCATTTGATGCTGGAGTGTTTAGATGAAAATCTGAGAATGTTGTCTTGGTATTCTTAACAGGTGTGGATGTCCAAATTTCTGCTGTTGGATTTATTGGTGGTGGTGCTGGTTTTATGCCAACTCTTTCTAAATCTAAAGATTTTTTTCGATTAGAAGACTTGACCTCCATTTTGGGTTTCAATGGTAAACCTTCGGGCATTTTGAAGGGAGCCATAGCAAATACATCCAATTCGTCAGCTTCTGCAGTTGTCTTATTATCATTTGCATCCAGAATATTGTGTGGTATTGAATGTTCTGAACTTGTTGATTTATTATTGGAATCGGTGGAGTCTCCCGAGGAGTTATAGGCCAATTCATCATCCAGCAGTAAGGGTTTATCACCTAATTTATTAATGAATTCATTTGAAGTGGGACTTAGTTCACTCTCCTCACATGCCAAAACACCGCCGACACCACTAGTAGTTGTAGTCACGTTTTTACTTTCATTAAAGGCCGCTTGTAAAGCAAGGCGATCCTTTTTGCGCATACGTACTTTAACTACCACACGACTTATGTCATCTTCATGGGTAGTAACAGATTCACATTCAGCATGATAGGCCGAGGAGTTACAAGTTTTAACACTTTCACTTATACCATCCAGGTCGGGACGTTTTAACTTGTTATTGATTTTTGAGACACTGCTCATTTGATTTTCATCAAAGAAATCATCATCTTCGGCTCGTAAATCGGAGGCCGAACCTATAGAATCAGCATCTTCATTGTCTTTACTGGCTTCATCTGCCGCCGCTACAGCAGCTGCTATTTCAGCTGCCTGCTGTTGTTGTTTTTCATGCTTTTCCAAGGCTGCATTAACCTGTTGGGCCACTTGTTGAGCCGCAGAAGAAGGTCGTTTTGTGGTGGTTTTCTCTCTAAGTTTCTTAACAATGGGTACTCTAATTTGCGTTTTGTCCACCTTATGATAGGCGGCCTGATGTATTTTGTGTATAGTATCTGGTATATTATTGGTAACAATCTGTTTAAATATAGCCTTTTTAGATGAGGTCATACCGGTGTTGTAATCCTCCTGAAAAAATTCCGAATCTGAATCATCAGATGTGGCCTGATCATTGCTGCGTAATTTTTCATATTTATTGCGATCCTCTAAAGGGAGTTTAACAAAACCACCCGTAGCTACTAAAGCCAGTGAAGCACTGCCGCCCAGATTATGTAAAACCTCTTCTTGATCCGATAGTATATGATGGCTTCCAACATCTAATATACCAGCTGTCTCGATATCGACACCTTCAGAGTCTGTTTTTAGATTATTTATTAAGGACGTTTTTTCTTCACTCGATACCTCTAGAGTTGGTGACAGCAGCCATTTGGAAGATGTACAGGATGAAGTGGTGCCACCACCACCACAGCCACCTGTTGTATTTGTTGCATTTGATGTATTATTGTTGTTGTTGATGTTAATGGCGTTTCCCAAAAAGTATTTAGCTGTTAAAGAAAATTAAGTTCTTTTATGTGATAAAAAAGAAATGAACTGAAAATTGTGTGTAAGTATGTTTGTATGTGAAATGTAGTATGTGGAACGTACCATGTACTTTAGGAAGTATAAGAATTTGGAGGTTATTGAGTGGCTGGATGAGTTTTGTGAGGTTGTGAGTGATGGGAGTGGTTAAAAGTGATGTGGGTGATTTTCTTTTTGAACGAAAAGCATTAGGTAAAAAGAAATATTTATGTATTTTCGTTTCGAGTTGTATATGGTTTTTTATGAAATTTGACCTGTTATGTCGCTACATATTTTACTACCACATGAGAGGCGGGAAAAAACCTTGCCCGTTCACATACTGAAAATTTAGTTTGGTCGATTTGATCTTGAAAGTTTTGTACTAGGACCTTCTTGCGTTTTTTTTTTTTATAGAAAAATTTTGTACCTCAAATTTTTCTATAAACATTTTGTACCTCAAATTTTTCTATAAAAATTTTTTACTTCAAATTTTTCTGTAAAAATGTTCTACCCAAAATTATTCTATAAAAATTTTCTACCCAAAAATGTTTCTATACAAATTTTGTACCGAAAATTTTTTTTTATAAAAATTTTGTACCTCAAATTTTTCTATATAAATATTCTACCCAAAAATTATTCTATATAAATATTCCACCCAAAAATTTTTCTATAAAAATTTTCTACCCAAAAATTTTTCTATAAAAATTTTCTACCCAAAAATTTTTCTATAAAAATTTTCTACCCAAAAATTTTTCTATAAAAATTTTCTACCCAAAAATTTTTCTATAAAAATTTTCTACCCAAAAATTTTTCTATAAAAATTTTGTACCGAAAATTTTTCTATAAAAATTTTGTACCGAAAATTTTTCTATAAAAATTTTGTACCGAAAATTTTTCTATAAAAATTTTGTACAGAAAATTTTTCTATACAAATTTTTTACCGAAAATTTTTCTATAAAAATTTTGTACCAAATTTGTGCAAATTACAATTGATGTAAGTTATAAAAAAGTTTATGAGATTAAATTTATCGAGTTCAATTCTTCAACACCAAAACTAACTGTTTTTTAGGTTAGGTCTAGTTTTCGAAATATAGCGTTATAAAAAACTGGAGGAGGTTGCGCAATAAATATTCGCATAACTCGAATATTATCTTTCAGGAACACTAATTAGTCGTTTTGGAGATACATTTTTTTCATTGCAAAAAAATATTTTTGAAAATGGAAATTTTTTGTGATTTAAAAAAAAAATAATAAAATATTTTTTTTAGACGCCTAAAACTTTGAAAGAAAGAGCAAATGAAATCAAATCGGTCAAGCCCAACCATGCGATACCCTTCACCAAAGGTGGTCAAAGGTGTTCTTTTTCGTGTATAAAGACAAGTATTTGGTAAATTTTGCCATCTTACAAACATTTTCTCAAATAATCGATGTCAACCGATTATATTAAAATTTAGCAAATTGAATACAGTTTTTACAAAAATTATGTATGCAAAAAATTAACTTAAAATTGTCATTATCTTCAGATTTACGAGCGTTTTAGTGATTTAGTCTCATTTAGTGCGTTTTGATAGAAGAGTTTGTATGGGAGCTATGGTCAAATGTGGACCGATTTCAACGAAATTTGGTACAGTGATTTTGGTCCCACTATCAAAAAAATAATCTGTGATAAATTTTATCAAATTATCTTTAGAATTGGGACCTGCACTTTGATTACAAGTTTTACATGGGGGCCCAGAGGAACGGACGCACTGACATCGTTAAATCGACTCTGGGGGTGATTCTAAGTCTCTTGGTATATTTTAAGGTGGGTCTAAGACCAATATTTCGTATTGCGTTACATACATCAGCACAAACTTATAATACCCTTTCCACCTACGCACAGTGGGAAACTACGCCAAAACCCCCATGGTTGCTTTTATTTTTTTTTTTTATTAAATTTTAATGTCAGATTAGAGTTGACATTTCAAAACATGTAAACCAAATTTTTACAATTCTGCATTGTCTACTAAGACTGTAATAATTCCTCAAAGTTTGAATATTTTCTTAAAAAAATTATGTCAGTTTAAATTAGGTATGTTATTTATATACACCGAAAATTTCCAGGACAAAAGTCAAGAAATGACCAAGCTTTTGACATTTGCCCGTATTTTCCCACTGTGCTATGGTGGTGAAGGGTATAAATCTGTGGCTTGGTGCTAAAAGGGCCAATGTCAAAAATATCAGTTTTGAGAAAATTAGAAATTAAAGTTGTATACAATTTTTTATTTTACTTACATTGCGGTTATATATGTATTATGATCTGGTAGAGGGCATGGTAAAACCAGTTCTTTGAAAATTTTCAAAAACAAGTAAGAAAGTGCTATAGTCGGTCAAGCCCGGCCATACGATACCCTTCACCACCAAGGTCAAAGGTGTAATTTTTCCTGTATAAAGACAAATATATGCTAAACTTTGCCATCATACAAACATTTTCTCAAAACTTTTATATTTAAGCTGTTTCCGTCATTTGGACTTATATGAGAGCTAGGGTCAAATGTGGACCGACTATCTCGAAATTTGGCAAATTAATTACAGATTTTACGAATATTATGTATACAAAAAATAAACTCAAAATTCTCATAATCTTCAGATTTACGACCGTTTTACTGATTTTTGTCTCATTTAGTGCGTTTTGACAGAAGAGTTTGTATGGGAGCTATGGTCAAAGGTGGAAATTTGGTACAGTGATTTTAGTATATCTAGTAACTTATTACATATATCTAATAACATATGGTATGAAATTGCTAAAAAAAAATGTGAAATAAATTGTTGACATTGGCCCTTTTAGCATTTAGATTTTATTTAAAAATAAAAAAAATTGTTAGTGATAAAAAGGGTCAATGTCGACATTGGCCCCTTTAGCACTAACAATTGAAGATGAATTTAGAGTGACATTGGCCCTTAAATTTCTTATGAAGCTGTTCTGATATGAGATAAAAATTGGCTGTTGGAACAAAATAATAGAGATTTAAAAGATGAACATAATGAAACGACTAACTCAAAACATGCGAAAATTGACATTGGCCCTTATAAAGAGTGCTCTAAATAAAATTTGTAGTTGGATTTTCTTAAATAAAAATCAAACCTTTTAATATAAAAACTCTACAAAATACGCAAATATAATGACATATACAAAATCATTTAGCATTAAAATGTTTACTTAGTACTCGGGTTTTGCAAAATTATCGACTTTTTTCGGAAACCCTCCCATTAAAGATTTTACAGTTGCTTCTGATACCTTTTTGGAGCATGTGTTCCACCTGCGCTTAAAATCGGACATGTTCTTGGAAATCTTTCCTGTGTTCTTCAATTCCTTTTTTACCAGAGCCCAATACCTTTCCAAAGGCCGAAGTTCTGGACAGTTAGGTGGATTTGCCTCTCGTGGTACAAAAATGACATTATTCTTTGAGTACCACTCAAGTGCCTTTTTTCCATAATGGCATGATGCCAAATCGGGCCAAAAAAATGTAGTCACTCTGTGCTCTCTTAAAAAGGGTAACAACCGTTTTTGTAGGCACTCCTTTATATAAATTTCTGTGTTTATTGTGCCAGATGCCACAAATACTTTACTTCTTTTGCCACAACTGCAAATAGCTTGCCACACGAGAAACTTCTTAGGGAATTTTGTTTGTTTTTTTGTGCGAAACTCTTGCCGAACATTGCCCTGTTTATCAGCAACATAAAAATCTTGACCAGGAAGTTGAGAAAAGTCTGCCAGTACGTATGTTTCATCATCCATCACACAACAGGTGTATTTTTTTATAAAATCAGACTTCAATTTTTTCGCTCGTTTTTTTGCTTCTAAGTTCTTTATAGCATTGCGATCTGGAACCTTTTGGACTTTGTATGTCTTCAGTCCAGCATAAGCTTTGACTCTATGTGCAAAATTCGTAGAACATTTCACCGTACGAGCTGCTTTTCTTAAAGAAGTGTTAGGCGCTCTTCGAAAGAGTTGCTCGACTTCTTTTGCCTTACCAATATCTGTAGGACCTTTTTTCCTCCATGATCCAAGTTTTCTTTCAATGCTCAGGTTTTCCTTATACCGTCTGATGGCATTAGAAACCGTTCGAGGGTCAACTTTCAAATTTTTAGCTATTTTTTTAAAAGTCCATGACGGATTTTTTTGAAAAGTTTTAATTATATTTTCACGAACTTTTTTTTCGCAGTCCATTTTGATTGAAATAACTATTGAATATTAATAATTTCTAAAATAATAGTATCTGACATATCTATAGAAACTAACTTGATCAAAAAATAAATTATTTCTTACACTATGGATAAATTTTGTCTAAAACAGTAAATGCATATTTTTTTTAGAACACTCTTTAGCACCAAGTCACAGAAATATAGTAGTGATCAATAGTAACGCAAAATGTTAAACTTTGTGAAGTAGTGTAACGGGCAATAATTGATTTGTTATCGGTGCCATTTTACATCAGCGGCTCTCTCGGATATATAATGTATAGAGTGAAGTTGTTCTTTTTTTCAATTTGATATATCAACCGAATATAAACTTTTAGTTGTTTTTTGCGTTCTTAGAACAATGAATGAGGAGTATCCGGTGATTTGAGCAAAAGTTTTTTTCAAAGAAATAAACTACAAGGCTTTAAATTTAGATGCTCAAAATAACAAATACAAATTAAACAAAAATAATAAAATTGGAAAGTGAAAAAAATGTACTGTTGACTTTGAAGAAAGCACTGAGACATATTAAATAAAGGACAAAATGTTTGGTTTTAGTTAATGGTAAAATGACAGGATAAGAGACGAAACCAAGGAAGAAATAAATTAAGACTTAAAATAATAAATTTATAAATAAATAATAATATTGTACAACATTTAAGGCCAATTAGTATTTAAACAAAAACATCTAAAATAAAAAATAAATTTTAAGATAAAATAATTTTGAAAGTACAATATTTTATAAATAAAAAACAATTGTTTTTAACCAAATTATACAATTACAATTGTAAGTACTATTTTTTTTAATTGACTTTAACAAAAGAAGAAAAAAGTAAAAAATTAATTTCATTATTTTTTGGGTTTCAAGTTTTTCATAAATATAATTTGAATTTTATTTAGTGAAATATAATATTTTCATAATAATATGCAATACATTTCATTTGTAACTTAAGCTTAATATTTTATTATTAATTTGTTATACCATTCAGTTTTGTAATCTAGTTGTTTTATTTTTAATTATTTATTTTGAGAATATTCAATATTAAATCAGAAACTAAATATTTCTAAATATTTATCATTTATTTTTTTCATAAATAGAACTTATTGTGGCCATTTTCTGGGGCCTAATCAATGCATTCGATATCGATCGAAATTAAAGATGTAGCACACTTTTAGGATAATATAAATAATTAATAATATACAAAGGTTTTATAGTCATAACTTTGAAATATTTAGTCACTCAAATTACTGTCCCAAACCTTGTCTTTCACGAAAAAATCAAAAAAAAAAAAAAATTGATGGAGACTTTAAAATTGACGGAGACATTCCATTTTTAAGCCTGCGAAGCACGTCATATTAATGTAACCCATACTCGTCTTTTGTCACGAGTTATAATAAATTATGTAAAGCGAAAGCTTTCTTCAAATCACTATTCAACGAAACCCAAAAATGTCTTCATGAGACCGTCACGCAGCGCCAGGGATGCTGTGAGTCGCAGGCTTAAAAATTGAATATCTCCGTCAATTTTAAAGTCTCCATCAATTTTTTTTTTAATTTTTTCATGAAAAGACAAGGAATCATAAAATTATTATTAGAAAAAAAAATCGAAGGGGTGAAAAAATTAAATAAAAAATTTTTTGACTTTTTTTTGGTCAAATTTTGAAAATAAATTTTTGGACTTAATTTAGTTTAAAACACACACAAATTATCTAAAAGTCCTGTAAATTTGAGCAAAATTGATTAAAATGTCTCAGAGATATTGAATTTTAAAAATTAAGTTATCTCAAAATTTAGTGCCCTGTGGTTCCCAGAATTTTGAAAATTTTCAAAAATCCTTTGGCACAAAAATTACTCATACCTAACACTAAACTTTTACCAAGTTTCAATAGAAATACCTAATTGCAACTTTGATTTTTTTTGAGAAATTTTGACTCTTTTATTAACTGTTTCTATATAGAAAGATCTTCAATAGTAAGTTCTTATATTATTATATTATTTTTAAGAACAGAGTTTTTAGCAAATATTTTGTAGCATACCTTAGGGATGGTACAATTTATTTCTGTTGCAAAAAGTGTAATCAATTTTAAGCTCAATACTTCCTTTTGTTTGTAAAAATATATACATAGTTTAAATAAAACTCTTTCAGTTATTTCACCTATTGACCAATAGATATAAAATGTAGTAACTTTACATGTTATACATTATTTAAATAATCCTAAAAGTATGCTATACAAATGTTACGCAAATATCTTAGATTTCGAACGATATCGAATGCGGTGATTAGGCCTCTATTTATATTTAGGTATTTGTAATTTTGGTTATATATAATTTTATAATAAATGTACAGTATTTAGATTTGTTTTTTTTTTTAATTGAAAATATACATAAATGTTCATATAAGAATATAGTTTATTTATAGCAAAAATATTTAATCTTTTGAATAACTAAATTTTTTCAATTCGTTTATTTTCTTTAACTTCATCATCTTCAATTCAATTCAATACTAATGATTGCTTTATGTTTACTTTGTATTTTTTTCCATTTCGTTTAAAATTTACAAAAAAATAAAATTTACAAAAAAATAAATTTTTCTTTTTAATTTAAAGGAACTTTTCTTTATTATTATTTTATATATTTTAGTAGAAAAAAGTACAATGTGAGCAAAATTTTAATTAATAAATATTTCTTAAAAATTTTTTTTGACGAAAAATATAACTGTTTTTCTTCTTTTTGATTTGTTAATATGGAAGATACAAATGAGATATCGACCTAAATTTTTTGGTTTATACCTCCTAGGGCTTCTTAAAGAATGAAAAAGGGGCAATATGGAACATTTTCTAGATTTTATAATTTTTTGATAGAGAAAGCAAAAATTTGTTTAATAAAATTTCGCCAAAAAAATACTCGGTATTTGTGAAACTAATAAATAAGCTGGATCAAAAAATTCTTGGGCTAACTTAAAGACGAAATTTAAATTTTCTTTAGTTTTATATACATAATTTTCTTAAAAAAATACATCTCGGAAACTAGAATCAACTCGGGAAGGATTATTTAATGTTAAGGTTATTTTTAATAACAAAATTTTCTATAGAAAAAAATAATAATTTTTCTAAAAAAAAAATCGAAATTTTTTTAATATAAAATTTTCTTTTAAAAATAAAATCTTAATATATCGTCACCTGAAAAGCAAAATGACGTAATTTAGGCATTGATTTTTTAATTGATTATGGACTTACTTTGATTAGGAGCATCAAAAATAACGAAAACATTATTTTTTACGTTAGCTACGCCTTTTTGCATTTCAGGTGACGATATGTATGAATTTTCGTCCCAAAAATAGAGATATAGAATTGGAATCTCTTCGATTTCGTTTAAACTCAAAATATATACATATATTCTCCTTTTATCTCCAGATGTTATGGTGTAAAAACCAGCCTCATGTCTTATATCGCGATATATCGTTTAGATTCTATAGGCTCCCAAAGATGCACGTTTTGGTTATTTCTATGAAAAATTGGCAACGTTTACAACTCAATAACTTCTGAACCCGTTGTCAGATTTTAATAAATTTTCCAACGACGTAACATCTATTAAAATCTGACAACGCGTTCAGATGTTATTAAGTCGTAAACATTGGCAATTTTTCACAAAAATACCTGAGACGTCCAATATTGGAAGCCTGTATAATCTAAACCATATAAGGTAGAGAGAAAATTTTAAAGCCATATATTCCGCTATTAAACGCAGTACTACCAAAATCCTAGAAATATCTTAGCTGGTCCCATTTTGGAGTGGGACGAAAAATTTTAGAATTACTCATACATATTTATATATAAAATGTTTCTAAGCAAAACTTTGAAAATATAGAAAAAATTTTCAATATAAATTTTTTCTATTAAAACATTTTCAATATAAAATTTTTACTGTAAAAAAAATTTCAATATTAAATTTTTTTAATAAAAAAATGTCAAATATTAAATTTTTTCTATAGAAAAATCTTTAATATTAAATTTTTTCTATAGAAAAATTTTAAATATTAATTTTTTTCTATAGAATTATATACAATATTAAATTTTTTCAATAGAAAAATTGTCTCTATAAAATTTTTTTCTATAGAAAAATTTTCAATACAACATTTTTTCTATAGAAAAAATAAAATTTTTTCTATAAAAAAATTGTCAATATTAAATTCATTTTTATTAATTTTTTTTTTATAAAAAAATTAAATATTGAACTTTTTCCATAGAAAAAATTTAGATATCAAACTTTTTTTATAGAAATTTTTTTTTATAGAAATATTTTCAATATTAAATTTTCTATAAAATAAATTAAATTTTCTATAGAAAAATTTTATATATTAAATTTTTTCTATAAAAAAAATTTCAGTATAAAATTTTTTCTATACAAAAATTTTTAATGTCAAAAGTTTTATATAAAAAAATGTTTTCTATAGAAAAAATTTACTAATTTTTTCTATACAAAAATTTTCAATATAAAATTTTTTTATAGAAAAATATACAATATTAAATTTTTTTAATAGAAAAATTGTGAATACATATTAAATATTTTTTATAGCAAAATTGTCAATATTAATTTTTTTCTATAGAAAAAATTTAAATATTATACTTTTTCTATATAAAAATTTTAAATATAATTTTTTTTCTATAGAAATTTTTCAATACTAATTTTTAATTTTTTCTATAGAAAAATTTTAAATATCAAATTTTTTCATAGAACAATTTTTTAATATCAAATTTTTTCTTAGAAACATTTTTTAATAACAAATTTTTTCTATAGAAAAATTTTACAAAATTTTTTTCTATAGAAAATTTTTCAATATAAAATTTTTTTATAGAAAAATTTTCAATATACAATTTTTTCTATAGAAAATTTTTCAATATAAAATTTTTTTATAGAAAAATTTTCAATATACAATTTTTTCTATAGAAAAATTTTCAATATAAAATTGTTTCTATAGAAAAATTTTCAATATAAAATTTTTTCTAAAGAAAAATTTTCAATATAAAATTTTTTCTAAAGAAAAATTTTCAATATAAAATTTTTTCTATAGAAAAATTTTCAATATAAAATTTTTTCTATAGAAAAATTTTCAATATAAAATTTTTTCTATAGAGAAATTTTTCAATATAAAATTTTTTCTATAGAAAAATTTTCAATATAAAATTTTTTCTATAGAAAAATTTTTAATATAAAATTTTTTCTATAGAAAAATTTTCAATATAAAATTTTTTCTATAGAAAAATTTTCAATATAAAATTTTTTCTATAGAAAAATTTTCAATATAAAATTTTTTCTATAGAAAAATTTTCAATATAAAATTTTTTCTATAGAAAAATTTTCAATATAAAATTTTTTCTATAGAAAAATTTTCAATATAAAATTTTTTCTATAGAAAAATTTTCAATATAAAATTTTTTCTATAGAAAAATTTTCAATATAAAATTTTTTCTATAGAAAAATTTTCAATATAAAATTTTTTCTATAGAAAAATTTTCAATATAAAATTTTTTCTATAGAAAAATTTTCAATATAAAATTTTTTCTATAGAAAAATTTTCAATATAAAATTTTTTCTATAGAAAAATTTTCAATATAAAATTTTTTCTATAGTAAAATTTTCAATATAAAATTTTTTCTATAGAAAAATTTTCAATATATCAGCATATTCTGGGATAAAGGACATTTTTTATTCTGGTACCTAAAATTGGATAATGTTTATTTAATTTTTATAAAAAGAAAACAAAGCTTTTTCCATATTATGTAATCTATATTTAAAATCAATGACACGTTTTAAAATTATTCTTATCGCAAAATTGCTCGTTTAATCATAAATATGTCTAACTTTGGGGTTATATAAAATCTGAACCTTAATAGAAATAGCACTTACTTAATAGAATCCGTCAAAAAAGAGAAGTAAACAATAAAAACTATCATTTGTGGTACGAAAATTATTCGAATTAATCAACAAGAAAAATACGGAAGAAAAGTTTTAAGTTAAAATGGAAAGTTTGATTTTGATTTTTTATGATTTCTTGGAATTCGTCGTAGATTATAATTTCAACAACCGCATAGCCGAAAACTGAACCATTCTAACCTAAATATTTAATTCACTAAAATTATTTAAAAGATTTTCTCCTTTCATAGTCCGTCTAAACAACTCAATAATCTAAACAACTCTAAATCTATAAACTATAAATGTCCGAATTACCGAAGTAGCATTGTACTTGGTTCCTTTTCTATATTTTTAATTCCAGAAGAGCATTTTTAAAAATTTTGATTTTTTTCTTTCATCCTAAAATATAATATTGCAATTTTTATTTTAAAATTAGATTTAATAATAAACGAATATTATTCAAATATTTTACTTGTTGCTTTTTTTCTTATCCAAAAATTTAATAATTTTCTTTTTTTTTTAATTACAAATAGAAAACTTAAAGAAAAAATAATTTTGTATACATTTAGTGTATTATTTAAATAAATTGTGCTAAGTTTTAATTAGATACAAATAATTGTTTAATGCTTTTTGTACAATGATATGCCAAATTGAATTCTTTCATTAATAAATAATAATAATAATTTGCACATAAATATAATTTGAAAGATTTTGTTACACATGGAAATTAAAAAATTAATCTAAATATGTTTTTTTTATATTTAATTTAAGTGTTAGCTAAGACCACAACCAAATTCTTTATTAAGGAAAAAAATAAAATTTACATAATAGTACCAGCACTTTTTTAAATTATATAAATAACAGGAACATACAATTTTAAATAGACCAATGCAAAACCACCATTACACCATTTCCAAATACATATATTTCGGTATTTTTCAATTATATTTCGGAATATTTGTATTCCAAGATATTGTAATTTATTGAAACATCGTTTTTTCATGATACAATTTTATAGAAAAATTTTGAATATTAAATTTTTTCTATAGAAAAATTTTCAATATTAATTTTTTCCTATACAAAAATTTTAAATATTAAACTTTTTCTATAGAAAAATTTTAAATATCAAACATTTTTTATTGAATAATTTTCAATATAAACTTTTTTCTTTAGAAAAATTTTAAATATCAAATTCTTTCTATAGAAAATTTTTTGCAAAATTTTGCACAATTTTTTCTATACAAAAATTTTCAATATCAAATTGTTTCTCTAGGAAAATTTTTAATATCAAATTTTTTTTTGTAGAAAACATTTCAATATAAAATTTTTTCTACCGAAAAATTTTCAATATAAAATTTTTTGTATTGAAAAATTTTTAATATAAAATTTTTTTATATACAAATTTTAAATATAAATTTTTTCTATAGAAAAATTGCACACAATTTTTTCTGTAGAAAAATTTTCAATATAAAATTTTTTATATAGAAAATTTTTCAACATAAAATTTTTTCTACAGAAACATTTTAAATACAAAATTTTTTCTATAGAAACATTTTAAATAAAAAATTTTTTCTATAGAAAAATTTTTAATATAAAATTTTTTGCACAGAAAAATTTTTTTTCTATAGAAAAATCCTCAGTATACAATTTTTTCTATAGAAAAATTTCAATACATATTAAATTTTTTCTATATAAAAATTTCAATATAAAATTTTTTCTGTAAAAAAATGTTCAATATCAAATTTTTTCTGTAAAAAAATGTTCAATATCAAATTTTTTCTATAGAAAAATTTTCAACATAAAATTTTTTCTATAGAAAAATTTTAAATATAAAATTTTCTGTACGCAAAAATTTTTTTGACATACAATTTTTTCTATAGAAAATATTTAGTATAAAATTTTTTCTATAAAAAAATTTTCAATATTAAATTTTTTCTATAGAAAAATTTTCAATATAAAATATTTTCTGTAGAAAATTTTTTAACAAAAAAAAATTTCATTGTAAAATTTTTTCTATAAAAAATTTTCATTGTAAAATTTTTTCTATAAAAAAATTTTCAGTATAAATTTTTTTCTATAGAAAAATATTAAATTTAATTATCATTGAAAAATTGTCTATATCAAATTTTTTCTATAAAAAATTTTCAGTATAAAATTATTTTTAAAAACTTTAAATATACATTTTTTCTATAAAAAAAATTTTAGTATAAACTTTTTTTCTATATAAAAATTTTCAATATTAAATTTTTTTATAGACAAATTTTCAATATAATTTTTTTTTTATATGAAAATTTTGAATAGAAAAAATTTTCAATATAAAATTTTTTCTATAGAAAAATTTTCAATACAAAATTGTTTCTATAGGAAAATTTTCAATATAAAATTTTTGCTATGAAAAATTTTCAATATAAATTTTTTTCTAAATAAAAATTGTCAATATAAAATTTTTTAGATGGAAAAATTTTCAATATTAAAATTAACCTATAAAAATGTTCAATATAAAATTCTTTCTATTGAAAAAAATTTCAATATTAAATTTTTTCTATAGAAGCATTTTTTAATAAAAATTTTTTTCTATATGAAAATTTTACACAACTTTTTCTATACAAAATTTTCAACTTAAAATTTTCTCAATACAAAAATTTTTTTTAGAAAAATTTTAAATATAATTTTTTTATGAAAAAATTTTAAATATTCTTTTTTTTCTATAGAAACATTTTTAATAAAACATTTTTTTTAATACAAAATTGTTTCTATAGGAAAATTTGAAACAATATTTTCTATACAAAATTTTCTCTATAGAAAAAATTTTCAATATAAAATTTTTTCTATTGAATTTGATAACAAAATTTTGTTGAAATATAATTGAAAAATTCCGAAATTTATTTCGAAATTTCTGGTGTAGTTTTCATTTGTGTTAGATTGTGTTTTTGTGTTTGGTGTGGGATGATCGAGGCTTAGGTGTTGAAATATTTTATTTATTTATTTTTTTCAATATAATTTGTTAGTTTTAGAATTTACTTGTTTATAATTTAGGTTAAGAACCACAATAAGTTAATATATTTTTTTATATTTATAATAAAAACAGAGTTATTATTATTTTGTATAAGAGGAGAGTTGTGTTTAAGATACATTATCTAATTGATTTTCATCTTTTGAACGAAAAAAATCATGAAGAAGATTAAGAAGAAAAAAAGAATAAAAAACGTTTTCCTTTAATATTTTTTTGTGTTTTTTTTTGTAATATAAAACATAAAAAAGTAGCAAGAAAAATTCAACAGGGACTAGGTTTTGGGTACAATAATTTTTTTGTTACAACAACAAAATTAAAAGAAAAAAAAAACGTAAAATGTAACGTATTAAACCAAGAAATGGGTATAAATAAGCAATTTAGCCATTACACTAATTTAAAAGGCAAAATTTAAAAAAAATCATAACACTCGTAAGTTATCCCGGACGAAAAGTTTAGTTCTCAAGCGTTATAATTTCTTAAAAGTTGCCAATAGGCTTTGGTTTTTGTTGAGGGGGAGTATTGGGATATTTTTAGGCATTTTTCTAGTATATATTTAGTAAGATATTAAAAGAAAGGAAAATTTATGCTTTACCTCCAGTTTTGCGTAAAGATGCTGCCTTCTCCCTTAGGCCAGGTGGCAAACTAAAGGGTGCGGAACCAAATGGATCCTCAGGTATAGATGGGGCTACTGCAGCGCTTCCAGCTATTACTGGATTAGCAGACGGTACAGATGTTGAAGCAGATTGTGAAGTATTGGAATTGGCGGAACCAGGAGTTGCTGCCATATAATTGGTTTCAGTAGGTGTTAGAGTTGATGTTGTAGAGGCTGATTTTGCAGTTATACCTTGAAGGAAGTAAAAAAAGTTTCAATTGATTTTTAATATCACTAAATTTTAAATTTGATTTATTTCTTTCATGTATTCACATTTGTAATAAATATAAAGCCTCCAAAGACCAAAGAAAAATTTTTAATATTAAATTTTGTCTTACTGTAGTTGTTTTACTGTAGTGTATTGCACTAAGATCCCAATTTATTAGAATTATTTATTATTCTAATAAATAGTTCTTTGATAAAACCAAAAAATTTTGGTGGAGAAACCTTTCCTCAACGCGTTTCAATGGTTGGTTAGGCCATCTCATCAGGAGGATTGTCCCTAATTCTAGACAGAGCGATAATCACACATTATATATTATTTGAGAGACAGAATAAATACGAATTATTATTGTGTCCAATAAATATCAACATAAAGCGAAGACTATCATCTGAACGGAAACACACAAACATTTTCCAGTTTTATCATTTTTTTCCACACTTTTGTTGTTGCTTTGTTGGCGACTAAGACAAAAGTGCTATAAAGGAAGTTCAAGGTGCAAGACAAATTTTCAATATAAAATAAAATAAATGTTTCGCATAGAAAATGGTAAAAATTGTAATAAACTCTAGTGCAATAGATTACATCCTTATTCATAGATAAAAAATGAGGCTATGACAAGCTTATAAATCAAATTTTCCATAAACAATTCCTAAAATAACCCTTTGATAATTTTATAAACCGTTTATAAAATAAGGGTATACAACTTACAAAAAAATGCAAAAATCTTATTTAAAAAATATAACAAAGTATGTATGTAAATAAAAACTTACTTCCTTGACTTCCCCTTTGACGTATTTTATCAAATTCTGCCTCGAAAATATGATCTTCTGTCATTTGACCAAATGGTTGCTCTTCAAAAGGATTCCAGGTATCAACACGTGCCGCTATAGTGTCACCAACTGCCATACCTACGCCGCCGCGACTCATCTGTGATGTTTGTGTTGTAGTGAGTTCGGCATTTGAAACCGAAGATTGTGTGGTAGGTGTAGCAAAGAGGCCAGGATTTGAGCCACCGTAGTTATTAGTGGTTAAAGTAGAATCGCCTCCTCCACTTCCAGTGGATGAGTTGCCGCTACGGCTTTTGACAGACTGATCATAAGGTGCTAGAAATTGTGAGGTCTCATTGGCAAAAGTTCTGTGTGACGTGACGTTTGAAGATATTTTGAAACAGATTTCAGAGTATTTGTTTGGAGGAGTAGTAGTATTAAAGAGGTGCATTAAATGTGCCATGGACATGAAATAGAAGCAAGAAAAATTATTTAAATAAATGAAATTTATATAGTTGCCATAACATCAATAATACGAAATTCTTTGTGGGGCCTAAAGGCGAAAAAATAGTTAAACAAAATAAATTGTTTAATAAAATATTTAAAGTTAAGAAAAATAATTATTTACATTAACATCAAGATTATTCTTTAAGAAATTCAAATTTTGTTATTTATTTTCATTGGCTTTAGTTAGTCATCGGAGTACTCACTTGTTAAAAGCAGATGTGTCACTAACATTACGACGATGGCCGGAAGCATGGCTATTGTGTGTGGATTTTGGTGGCGAAAGCAACTGATCTATTGTTGCATTGTCTCCTCCACTCACACTGCCGGCTACTGCAGTAGTTGTTGTAGCTGTGGCTGTTGTTATAGTCGAAGAATCTAGAGCTGTCATGTCAGCTGCATTAGTTTTTAGCACTTCTTCACTTGTACCAGCTGTTTCAGCGGCAGTTTGCGATTGAGGTGTGGGTGAAACTTCACTAAAAGGATCTGGGTAGACAGATGATTCAAATAGACTATTTAATATTTCTGGTGCAGCGGCAGCAACAGTATTTATTGTTTGCTTCAAGGTAGCAGCAGTGCTTGTGATTTCTGCAGCATAATCTGTTTGATTTTGTGGCTGAACTGTGTTTGTGGGAGCTGGTACTTGTGGTGGTGGTATGGTGGGTGGTGTAATAGCAGGAAAATTTGCCTGGAATTGTTCGACTATAGGTTGCTGTGGTTGTGGTGAAGTTATATTGTTACGTGGCGAAGGACTAGGTGGTAAACCTAAGCCCAAGGTTTTTTGGGGATTTGCAGCTGAAGAGCCCTTGGGTCGTTGACGTGGGGCTACACTTGTGCCAGACTCAACAATGCCTGCCGTTTGTGTTTTGGTTGCTTTGGCAGCCGCTGCTGCTGCGGTTAATATACGTTTGGCCTCGGACTCAAATGGAGGTACTGCTAATTGATCAAAATTGACTGGAGGTGTTTTCTAAAATTTAAATACAAATATTTAATTTTGAATTTAAACCAGTAATAATGTACTATAGTCGGTCACGGTCGGCTCTTTAGTACCCCACACCACTCAGGTCAAATGAAACCCGATTTTTCAATGCTATCTCGAAAACGATTTGGATAAAATTTGGACGGTGGTACCTTTTTTGCTGTACAGATCGAGTAAAAAAGGATTTTTGGAAATTTCTCCTCAAAGGGGGTAAAAAGGGAAAAACATCTTAAACGTTGTATTTCCTATAGTAATAGGTACAGAAACAAATTTTAACTACATTTTGAGCAGCTGTAAAAACAAGCGGACAGGTGTTTGGTACTTTTTTGAATCTATGCCTGATAGGGAGTAAAAAGAGGTGAAAATAATTTTTTGGTACATTTTTAACCCACTCTTATCTTTTGACCTAAAGAATATAGAATATAACTATGAACTGCAATCAACACGTATTTGGTACTTTTTTAATTTCGGGGGGAAAATTTAGTAAAAAAGGGATAAATGAAAACTTCTGATAAAGTAATATGAATAAAAACAAAATGTTAACTTCGTTTTAGTAAAATGTACCGAATTCAATTGATACTAATGAAGTACCAAATATGCATATGGAACTTTTTAAAATTAGGGGGAAAAAGGGAAAAATATTGGTAATATTATAACTTGGAAACAAATGAATGTTTATCTGGCTGTATGTCCTTTATAGAATAGTAAACTATACATTTGATTATGTTATGCTCTTTAGCAAAGTTGTTGCGGATGATCCGACGAAGGTTTCTTAGTAGGTATGAACAATTTGCGACAGGTGGCGCCACTGAAAATTACTCAAAAGGAATTTAATCTTAAACTGTGCATTTAAACATGCTATGGTCATTAGCAAAGTTGTTACTCATGAGCCGACGAAGGTTTCTTAGTTGGTTTGACAAATTTCCGACAGATGGCGAAAATGAAAATGAATTAAATCGTAAACTGTGCATTTGATCATGCCATGATATTTAGCAATGTTGTTACGCATGAGCCGAAGAAGGCTTCTAAGTTGGTATGACCAATTTCCATTATTATTATTCAAAATGAATTGAACTGTAAACTATGCATGTGCAGATCGGACAAAATGAATAAAACGATTCAAAATTAATTAGATATTTGAATAATGTCTGTCCTCTAAATTTATTTTAGTTGACTAGTACTTTATAAAATAAAATATATAAAAACTTGTAAATTTGCCTCGAAATGCTTATCATAAAGCTCTGAGGAAGACTCGGTCAACCAGGTACCGTCACCTTAACATTCTTAATTAGATTAAAAAGAATATAACCAAAATTAAATTGCGTTTAGATTAAAAATGTGACAAGTAGGATTTAAAAAAGGGCTTAATAGTTAAAAAAAGATATACATACATTTGTATCCCTTAAAAATAATTTGATATTTTACAAAAATTAACGGACATAAAATAGTGTAAAATAGTGTAAAATGTACATTTTAATCCTTTATTAAAATCAAACTGTCTTTAAAACCAATTTCTAAAAAAAAACCAAAATTACATAAACCGATACAAAAAAAGTTCGCACTTTTATTACACGACTGGTGATGTAGGGCATAAAAATTTTTATTGAAAAAGAAACAAAAAAACTTACATGCAAATTTTGTACAGGATTATCTTTACCAGCTAAACGAAATGCAACTTCACAGACTTGCCATATATTTGGACGCTTATCAGCATCAGGTTCTAGCATAAATTTTATCAGTTGATGCATTCCTTTGGAATATTTAGAATTGTCAGGTATCGAGAAGGTACCATTTTGTATAGCCAGAGTACTTTCGCCGAATGGTAAATTAAAGAAACACAATTTGTATAGCAAACAACCTAAGGCCCAAATATCCGCTTTTGTAGTAATACTTTTGCCATTATAAAGATCCACCATTTCTGGCGCCCGATACGAAAGTGTGGTATATTTTTGGATTTCTTCCTCCACAACTGTGACACCATGCTGTTGTGGATTCAATATTTTAGCTGTAGCTGAACCAAAATCACATAGAACAAAATTGCCAGCATCATTTTGTAAAATATTTTCCACTTTCAAATCCCGATGTAAAATGGGTGTTTGACAGTAATGCAGCCGAGAAACTGCTTCAGCAATATCACAGAATATTGTCAAGACCTCCTGTTCATTAAAGCCAACTTGTAAACTGTAACAAGAACAAAAGATAATTATAATTAAATTATTGGAGAGCAAAATGTTAAAGGGCACAAAGTAACCCCATTAATAGTTACCGTGCGTTCATCATGGCCAGCATATGATGTTTACAGTATGGCATTAATAGTAAGACCTCGCAGACACCATTTCCAGTTGGTGTTATACTTGAATCAACGTAACCAATAATATTTTTATGACCACTCAAATTACTCTAAATTGGGAAGCAAAAAGGAATACTTATAATTGCATTTTGTATTGAAAACGTACGAAAAAGTATTTGTTAAATTGCGTGGAATAAATTTGCTTCAATTAAAAAAACACACAGACAGAAATGAAGTTACGATGATGATGATGATAATGATGAATAAACTTACCGCTATTTGTATTTCTCTTTTAGCCACATTCAGATCATGCTCATTGTTAACATACATACGCTTGAGAGCGTATTTGGCATTGCCTGTATTGGCTTTTGCCAGAAAAACCATTGCAAAACCACCTACAACAAGAGGAAGAAAAAGAAAATATTCAATGAAATGGAAATTTCGGATATTTTTAAAACAAATACATTAAATTATGTTTAATAAAATTTAAAATTTTTAATAATACAGTGGAACAAAATTTTTCGGCACAAATTTGTTTTCAAATAATGTTAAACATAAGTTGGTCCGCTGAGTTCAAAAATGGTATTGGCTTTTTAAAGTTGGAGATATGCAATATATATATGGCTTCTTAATACTAGTACCGCTATGTAAAGGGTGTAACAAAAGAAATATGCATTTTCTATTTGAGGTAACAAGTATTTTTAGAGCAACAAACATTATTTTTGGATAACGTTAGCTTTTACAGATATGTGCGATACTATTGTTTTAAAATCATTAATTTCCAATTGTTATTTCGTTCAAAATGGACTGCAAAAAAGAATATCTAAAAATATGTCATTTGAGTCGTATTTAAGCAATAAAACCATCAAACTTCCCTGAACGTCGGACTGTTGAAAGTTAACCCTTTGCGACTGACGTGATATAGTTCTCACAATTTTAATGACGTGGTAAACTACCAGAGGTCGTTATTTCTGATAGAACCAGCTCTTTGAGGGGAACTCGATCTTCACAGACGGCTCTAAAACAGAAATCGGCACTGGTGCTGGTATTTTCTTAACCCCTTTGACGTATTTACACGAGTCTGATTCGTGGTACAATTTCTGTGCCTAACATGATTATAACGAGTCCTACTCGTGGTACAATTTCTGTGCCTAACATGATTATCACGAGTCTGACTCGTTTTGCGACTGTTTTTTTAGTGCAAGTTGCGTGCCAAGAGTTGGAAGCGAACCTCATTGCGCTAATTGATACGTCAAGGGGTTAAAGGATCAGAATATTTGGAAATCTTATAGGCTTAGAGATGAGTGCAGCGTATTTCAGGCAGAAATCTTTACCATTCTGAAAGCCACTGAGCTCTTTTCTTACATTCCTGAAGATGACAATCTACGTTAATAGCCAGGCTGCTCTAAAAGCCCTGGAAGGATGTAGTATCACCTCAAAACTAGTCAAGTCATGTTAGCTATCATCAGCTTGTCAGCTAAATATAGGGTGAGACTTTGCTGGGTTTCTGGTCATTGCGACATCGAAGGCAATGAAACTGGAACTGATGCTCTCGGTGACAGAGATAGCACCACCTATATGTCACCTTTTTATGGGCATCAAGTCTTGGATAGGTGAGGAAACAGCCAAGAATTAGCATAACATAGCCCGACTTAAATATATGCAAGACCAAGTTCTTGCTAGGTCTTAGCAGAACCAGTCTTAGGAAATGCATAGGTGTTCTAACTGGCCATTGCGCCCTGAATTCTAGGCTTAATAGATGGGATGGAGCAATTCAGGACATTTGCAGACTATGCTCGGACGCGGATTCGTCCGAAACGGTCGAGCATGTTCCAAACCAGAGACTCACATTTATAGGCAATAGATTCCATGAGGAACTGGGCGACATACAAAAGTACGAACTGACTGACGTTGTAAGTTTTATATTGGGACTCAGATGGCTTAGATAGACGAGTCTCTCTCCCTAGGATAGCGTTTTAGATAACACTTCCCTTCTCTACGACTTGCTTTCTCTATCTCTAACACTATGTATATATATTCACCCTTCACTCTTCTCTTTATTACTCTTTCCGAGTGAAGATGCCACTCCCCTGGCATTACCTTTTCAACCTAATCTAACCTAACCTAGACTATCATACACCATTTCCATGGCTTATATCTTCCAAGATCCGTTTTGGGAAACTTACAAATCCCTTTTTATATATTGTTTATGAATTTAAGTTATTGTATATAGACATTTTAATTTTAATTAAATTTAAAACAAAAATTCGTGTTATATATTTTTTTATTGGCATGTCAAAAAATTTCTGTCTAAAACTTTCATTTTTTTGGTGTCTGCTAGACTGCATGTCAGTTGCAGAGGGTTAACATTAACAGGAAATAAAAATACCTTGCTAATGATATAAGATTGAAATGTGTACTAACAGATAGCAATATAGCAGATATTTCAACTAAGCCTTGCCAAACCAAAGTCATTTAAAATGTTGTATTTCGTTACTTTAACTTTTCATTTAATATATAATTTTGCTTTTGATAATTATGTATGTTATTAATTATTTGATGATTGAATTTACATTGAAAAGGCGTTTTTATAGGAATACTTTACTATTTTTATACTTTGAATTTCAATGTATGTAAATTCAATATCAAATTAGTATAATTTGTTAATAATGAAACATATTTTTTCATATATGAGTTAGTCATAAATTTTCATAGATAATAAAACAAATATCAATAAACATTATTTTCTAATAACAAGTAAGAAAGAGCTATAGTCGGTAAAGCCCGACAACACGATACCCTTCACCACTAAGGTCAAAGGTGTTCTTTTTCCAGTATAAATATAAAAATTTCCTAAATTTTGCCATCATACAAACATTTTCTCAAAACTTATATATTTAAGCTGGCCAAAACCCCCAAAGTTGCTTTTAATTTTTTTTTAACAAATTTTGATGTCAGATTAGAGCTGACATTTCAAAACATGTAATCCGAAATTTTTACCATTCTGCATTGTCTACTAAGACTGTAATAATTCTTCAAAGTTGGAATATTTATTTTTATGTTCTTAATAAAATTTACTGTATATTTGAACCTATAAATAAAATTCGGATAATATTGGAAAAAGTGTAAAATTTTAAGTTATTTTCTTTTTTGGATTAAAAAGTAGATACCTTGTGCTAATTAACCGCGCCAGTTTCGATATTTTTTGACCTATGCTTTATGTAAAATTCTGGCAGTTAAAACAACTATAATTTTTTTTTTTTTAATTTTAAATACAAAGTTTAACAGACCGCCAATTTTTTTTAGAGATTTTTAGAGGTTGGAGCACAACTGCTTCGAATAGCTGAATTGAATCAGTAATAAGCTCTATGAATTTCGTATCCATTTGCATCCCATTTTAAGAATTATAACGTTTTTAGTGACACCCCTCTTTTGCAATTTTATGCAATTTATCGCGAAAAAAATCACTACTTGAAGTGAAATTTTTGCATGATGTAATATTTTTATGCCATTTCTTTAGCTTTCTTTCTAAATTAATGCAAAATTTATATATAAACATAAAAAAACAACATAACTTTCAATTTTGAGTGACCTTTATATAGTCTATTTAAGTATACAGGTAGTGGTCACATAATTGTGGACGCAATACAAATTTTTAAATCCACAAATTTTATATTATTCAAGGACTAGTAATTATTTTTTATAAGAATGTTAAATGTTTATAGTTTTAATGTAGATTTATTAAAGCATACAAAATCTGGTTATAAGCTCATATTATGAGGCCAATATCTTTAAAAGGACATGTCCGATTTTGTCAAGACGTATGTCGTAGGATAGGTATTATTTTCATAAATTATCCCATTAAAGTAAATAATTTTTAAAATCGCCAGCAAAGATTTTTCAGCATGTTTAGTAGTCCAGTTTTAAGTGACCACAGCCTTTATATTTTCTTAAAAAAACTATTTCAGTTTAGCTAAAGGTATATTATTTACATGCACAGAAAATTTCAAAAAAAAGTTAAGAAATGACCAAGTTATTGAGTTTTGGCCGTATTTTCCCACTGTGCTATGGTGGTAAAAGGTATAAAAACATATAAACAGATATCTAAACATATTTTAACTAAAACTTAGTAAATATTTTTAAGATGTTTAAAATTTGAATTTAAAAGTTGAATTTTTTTTGTTTTTGCGAATTTCAACCAAAAATAATTAATTTTAACAAGAAACAAAACTTTTTTTTAGAGAAAAAATTTTATAATGAAAATTTTTAAGAAAAATTAAATTTTGACCTTCGACCCCGTCGAAGTAAAGGTTAATCTTGCCCAATATTAAAAAAAAAACCTTTTAGCATAATTACAAAAAAAAAATAGTTAAATATAAATGTAATTTTGGCTGTTGACCAGTGTAATCTGTTCACATTTAGACTTTGAGGCATAGGGTTTCATATGATCGATCTTAACCAACTATTTTCTTAATTGCATTATTTTATCAAAGATTTTATGTTTAATATTTTTAGTTTATTATAATTGTATTAGGTATACAATTTTAATTTAATAATGTTTGCGTGTGATTTTAATTATTGTGCTACTTTCTATAAAAAAAAGTCACATCATATCATTAGCTAGCATCTAGTTCTTTTCTTATCACTCTATCTTAATTTGCTTTATTTACCCCATTATGCCTTAGTTTTTCTTTAACAGTTGGGCTGAAAAGTTCATAAGCTAACATAAAAATTAATTTTCTTTAGTATAATTTGATTTATCGTTCAATATACAGTGCAATCGCAATAGATTGAACACTTGGTAATATGAACTACTTGATACTACGAACTCCCGATTTTTTCCATTAGTTACTTTATAGAGTGAATAGTACCCAACTCAATAGAGTGAACTTTTGTTTTTCTTATACATACATAATTGACAAAGACGCACCTCTTATAGTTTTTTTACATACTTGTCATCCACCCGAGCACGAACTTATCACTGAGGATGGATGTTTCTTTGTCATGTACGTGACACCGAACGTTACGCCATTGATTCAGCCAATGGACCAAAACGTTATTCGAATAACCAAACTCAATTATAGAAAACATCTTCTTCAACGGGCCATTAAAAAGGACAATTTAAACGAGTTTTTTAAAAATTAACACTCAAAGACGCCATTTGTATTATAATGCTAGCTTGGCATGAGTTGGAACCGAACATGATAAAAAATGCTGTTCAAGTCTTTTGGGTGATTCTGTGCAGATAGAAGAATATAGTGACGACGACGAGGAAAATATGCCGTTAAACATATTGCAAAGGTCACTTCGGCAACAACATCTGGAAGAACTAAACCCAATTTTAGATATGTTTCAAACTGCTAACCCAAACGTGAGTTTGTTTAGCATCCACCAAACGTATATGTATTAAATTTATTATTTGCAGGAAGTTTTTACCATTGATGACATTACAGAATGGAACAATGCTGAAAGTTCATTTCCAATTTCTGCTGAAGGCGTTTCCGATGCTATTTCTGAGACTGACATCGAGGAAGTAGCAATAGCCAAACCAGACATTACAGCAGCGCAGGCCGTGCAGATTTTTGAAAAAGGTATTGACTGGGCAGAAAATAACACAAACAATTACGAAAATATTTTACTTTTACATAAAATAAACTTAATAAATATACCTAGATGTTTTTTGTATAAAAAAGTGTTTCTTTTTCAATACAGTGAACAGGCCCTGCACGAATTAGTTCACTCTATTGTGATTCCACTGTAATTGCCTTTGAGGGCGATACAACAATTTTTGGATACAATTTTTATATTACGATTTGTCTTTCACCTTAAAATAGGATTCAGCTTTGGCGATTAACTCTTCAGCAGTGCTCTTGAGATCTGAGAACAGAACAAAAGTCGACCTTAAATTTGGACATAATTTTTATTGAATTGCAAAATGAATGGGAATCTTTTTCCACTTTATTGTCTTTCAAGCGCTCCAATAACACTTTGTAAGTAAAATTTTAAAGACATTGAACATGCAATATACCCCTATATCTGTCAAACCTATACACGCATCTTTTGAAGGTTAGGGCTAACAAAAAATCAAATAGCCTACGAACTTTTCAGCCCATCTGTTATTTTTACTCACTTTTTCAATTATTTGGAATCTCTGTAAAAGTACAATCTATTTAAATTATTTTGCTTTAATCTTTAAAAACAGTTATAAACAAAAAGTTTCAGTTGTAAACAAAAGTTTAACATGATAAAAAATTCTTTAGGAAAAATTTAGGCTTGGTAACATTTAGTTTTCCTCAATAAATGGAAATATATTTTTTGTTTTTATAATTCATAGAATGTAAACAAATGTAGATTACATTTTTTGGTTAATTTATCATAAATAATGCAATAATCGCATGGTATCAACGCCCGAATATTATCTCATGTAGGCAGATATGAATATTCAAACTATTATTTTTCAATATTAAACATCATGAACACATTTTTACACTACGATATAGAAGTTTGTTACTTTTTTTGATAAAAAAATTTCTATAGAAACATTTTTGACAAAAAAATTTTCTATAGAAAAACTTTTTATAAAAAAAATTTATTGATATTAAAAAAAATGGGGTAGAAAACTTTTTCTTTTAAAACGTTAAAACTACACATTGGAAAAAAATACCTATTTTAGTTAAAAGTATAAAAAACGGCAACTCTGCCGACTATTTTATTGCTATGTTCTCTTTGAGCCGACCCTTGTTTATTAGGTGCCGAAAAAGTTAACTTCGCAATTGATTTTTTACGTTCGGAAATAAAGTGAAGTTATGACAATACGGCAAATGAATCAATAAATCTACGTTTGGAGTGCTCAAAAAGCCCTTGCCTAAGCCAGTATGTGCGAGCTTCCATTTTTTATTTCCCCGAAGACTTTTGACTAACAAATGTTATACGTTGCACCAATGGTACCAACAATAGGTAGGTGGAAATTATATAAGTAAATGTTGGAATTTGAAAAAAAACAATTTTGCAATATAAATTCTGTGGCTTGGCACAAAAAGGGCCAACGTCAAAAAAGTAGTTTTAAGAAAATTTTATTTAAAGTTTTTATTTTCCATTTAAATTCATAGTAACATTGCCTAGAAAAAACCCTTATAAATCTGTTCTGAGTTAAGTTAGAGATTAGCTGTTGAAGCTAAATAAAAGAGGGTAAAGAACAGAATCTAATGAAATGATTAACTCAAAGTAGCAAAAAATTGACATTGGCCTTTAGGCACCAAGACACAGAATTAAGCTGTAGTGAATGCTAATGTTAACATAATAAAGTAATAAAGTATGAGCAGATAATACGGTATAGGCTGGTAATGTGGTATAATAACATTTATAATTTAAGATAAATAAATATCTCTGGAATTGTGGGTTTAGCATTTTTATTTCAAATGGATTCCTGGAAGCATAACAAATGTATTAGACGGAGGCTTAAACCATATTTAGATCAGACAAGATTTAGATTTAAAAGCGAATACAATATTACCGCATTTCCTACATATATACTAATTGTAAAATTCTTTGTGAATAAGGTCAATAATACTGAAGCTATTGCTAATTAAATCAATTAACTAAAATCTTTTCAGTGAAGACAACCTGCCCCTAAAGTAAAATAAATTAAATGTGCATATAGTATATAATAGATATTGTGTTGTTTAGAAAGTAATTTCTAGTTTTTTGATGCCCTTTTTAAATATGGAGAGCAATCTACAACATGTTCATAATATGTTACCTTTTACTATAGAAGAAGTAATGCTGTTCCAGACAGATAAATTGGACGGTAAAACCTTTAACTAAAAAGGTAAACGAATTACCAAGATCAGTTGTTTACCAGCAACGACTTTGTGGAAGCAAAGTAATACCAATCTAGAAAAACTAATAAACTTGGAGAAGCATGAACTTAGAATGGTAGTAGGTATTATTACCAGGCATAGTAATTTTAAATACTTCCTTAAGAAATTACGATTATGTAACGATGATACCTGCAGGTGGTGCAACGAGGAAGAGGAGAATACTTTTCACTTTCTCTGTCAATGCGCTGCACTGTCGCATTATCGATTTAAATGTTTTGATTCTTATTTCTTTTAGAACCTAGAAGAATTAAGAGAAGCGCCCCTATCAAATTAGTAAAATACATAAAGTTATCTGAGCTATATGATGATTTTTTTCCATCATTTTCCACAAAAACAAAACGAAATTACTTTCTAAACAACACAATAATATTTAAATAAAATCAATCTGCAAAGCGACAACTGTAGCATTGTTTAACAGAAAATATTCATTCATATACACAAATAAAAGTAATATACAAATTCAAAATAAAACCGAAATCAACAATATCTCTACAACTTGTTTTCATTTGATTTTATTTATTATATTTATTTGCCGTGTATACTCAATCGTTTTGGAAGAGGGGGGTTGGGTTAAATAAACGTTGAAATATTGCGACTACGACGTCTACGACTACAACAACGTATGCGTGACCTTCAATTCAATTCAAGTTGTTGCTGTTAATGGCGTAAAGGCAACATTACCGACGACAATTCATTCTAACAGTTCTATGCATATTTACTATCTACGACTAGAGTTCTCAGTTAATTTCAAATCAGCATAAATTTAAATATGTTAATGTTTTTTCTGATTGATTTTCGATTAAATAGGTGTAAGATTATTAGTAAACTTTAGCTAATAGTTCCTTATAATTAATGACAATATTGTTTCTTAGTGTTACTCAAAAAAATATTCTTTTCATTTTTAATAGTTATTGAAATATATGGGGTATCAATATACGTGTACTTTTTAAAAATTAGAATTGTAACATTTTTTCATATGTAGTTTTTTTATTTTGCATATATGTAAGTTTTTACGAGTGTGTTTGCAAATTACTTTTTGATGCGAGGGTTGTTTAAAAAGTTAATTACTTTTTAAACATGTAGAGCCAAAACGCGGGAGCTCGAATTTTGTAAACCCAATAGATTCAGGTGAAAGTTACTTTTAGCTTAGAAAAGCTTAGAAGGTTTTTTGTCTCAAAATAAACAAGCTATGATCGATAACATTTCAAATCAAACTTATATGTCCTAAATTTACAACCTGTTAAGGTCAAAGGCCGAGAATGTTTTAGAATTCCAAGCTTGTATCTTGTATCTTCTGCGCTATTCTCCAATTTCGTAGGTAAGCTTAGAAACGATTTTTTTTTTCAAAATATACAAGCTATGATCGATAGAATTTTAAATCAAAGCACCTGTGTATTTTTCGGACCTTTTTTCTTCAGAAACAACAACGAAGTTATCGACGGTGATTTTTTAAAGTTTATGCAAGTTTATAGTCGATATTTTGGACAATTACCTAATTACTTGATCACCTAATGAAACATCGCAAAGAAGAATAGAAAAAAATCCCCAGATTTAGAATTGGGTGGATTTAAAGCAGAAGTGTTGGGGAGCCTAGATTTTACTGGGGCAGCACAATCGGCCCCCAAAGTAGGGCACCTCAGACTCATAAATCACTAAAAACAGTATATAATTGTCATTTCCCAACCGATTTAAAAAATTATACTAAATAACAAATATGTAGGTCAAGATCTACAAAAAACTACATGCATATGCTACCTCTCACGGTTTTAAAGATATTTGACTTCAAAAACTAACATTTTAAATTTTTTTCCCAAACTGCACTGATTTTTTACTATGGAACCGATTTGTAAAAAAATTTGATTCTATTTTTCCCACCATCCCACTGTGCTGCGGATACTCAATAAATTGTTCTGAAAACTTTTCGAAATTGTGTATTTCGAAAATGTTTTCTTTCGTATTAAAAGATTGAAGGATCATAAAACCGATTAATTAAATTAGTATATATATAGATACCTTTAATTACCTGGGAAGTTTAGTAACTACAAAAGGTGACGAGAATGATGATATTAAATCGCGTATTAACAAGGCAAAATCTGTATTCGGGATTCTTCGAGCTATTTGGAAATCTCGGCAAATATCAACAACAACTAAGTTACGAATATACAACTCGAATGTCAAGTCCATCCTGGATTACGGCTGCGAAGCATGGAAACGCACAAATGCCATCGATAAACGACTGCAAATCTTTACAAACAAATGCTTAAAGCAAATCCTTAATATATGGTGTCCGAATCGCATAAGAAATGAATGAGAATTGATTGTAGAGAATGAATGTGCGTGACCAGCATTAAGGGGATGAACTCTATTTATACCAGGCAAACAAGTTAGATTTTAATTATCCTATACTGCAACTGGCAGAAGAAGCTAAAAAATAGACCAACTAATAGATGTACAATTTGTTATCATATAATATTGGGCCTTACGGGCATTAAAATCGAACTTTTGCCATGGTTCGGAAACCGATTTTAAATTACGATTCAGTGTTGCATTCATGATTTGCCTCATTACACGTTGTGAGAGGTAGGATAGAGGGATTTGTATATTAATTTTAAGTAGAAACGGTGTAGAAGCTTTTGAATGGACGTTTAAGCTCCGACATAAGTTGGAGAGTTTTATTATATGCTTTGCCACAGGGTCTCAATTTTAACGATGTTTTGTGGATGGAATGAGAAATGTGGCTGTCATTGTAAAAAAATGTGAAAAATGGAAATGATTAGAAGTCATGTAGGTACTCATCTTATCTCTTACAACTCATATAGTGCTATCTCTGAGAAACGTGCATACAAATCGGAAGGAATTCACAGGCATGTCCACATATGAACATATCTCCCACAGCACTAACTCTCAACATAGTCCGAAAAATGCAAAATTTTTAGACTAGCATTATAGACAAACTTCAGGAAATGGCTTAAACATACTTATAAAAATCTGAGAAAAGTTCTTTTAAATATCTTTAAATTGATATGTAAATTATATATCCCATCCATTTTCGTTATGCAATTTTCGAGATATAAATAAAGTCTCAACTTTGGAAAAACGCAAATAAAATTGTGTATTTTTTAATATGTAAAATATATTTTTTTTGCATTGTTTTAGACCTCTAGACGAAGTTTCATCAGAAAACATTATCTGAGTTTATAATATCACCGTGGTTTTTCGAGTATTTGCTTTTTGATAACTTAAAAACAAAAAAAAAAAAACCATTGCGGTTTCGAAATATTATCAACAATAACTGAATTACTCAATTCTGACGACTATTATCAAAATAATTTTTAAATCACACAACAAATAAAGTTTTAACGAATTTTTTAATTTAAATACTTGAAAAGGAAGTTTATTTTAAATATTAATACAAAAACAGAACACAAATTATAATTTTAGATCGATTTTTTCCTTAAGAAAAAATATTTATGTGAATAAAAATAGAAACAAGCACGTGATATAAAATTAGTACTAGTCACAAAGAGTTTAATGGAAAAAAAATAATAAAAAAGTGAGTGGTTTTATATCGACTGACATTTAATTTTGTTATTTTTTTCCTTTTTCTACAGTATAGGCGGAAGGTATGCAAGGACAATGCTATTGAAACAAGTTGATGTGTTTGTAGGTTAGGGTGCTCCATATATTGTAAATTTTCGACTCAGAATAAGTTTTTAAGTCGATGCCTATTGATTTTTGAGCAAATTGGCTATTATTTTTTTTGTGACTGGTCTGAAGTGGTTAAGAAAATTATTTTGCATGAATTTAAATGTGTCCCTGGCAAATTATTAATAACCAGTACCAGCCTAATATTCCTTAATGTCAATTAAATACATTTACATTCATATTCATTTTTCACATTTATTTGAGAAAAAAATTTAACACTTGTTTTATTTTCCATTACAACAAAATTGAGGGTGTTATTAGATGATAAATTTGTATAATATGTACGTACATACGTAATTTTTGGTGAATATAGGAATCAAAATATTTGACTTGGTATTATAGTCATATCTACATATTATGCAGAACCATGAAACTTCAAGTTTTTATGAATTTCATTAAACTTTTTTTTCGATTTTTAAGCGTCACGTACTTTTGATAAGAAGGTAAGTAACTTAAATGTGAAAAATAAAGATAAGAGAAGACCCTTGTTGGAAAGCATGTTTAAAGCGGTTAAAGAAGGCCGTAAAATTTTATAAAAAAAAGACTTTAATACCCAATAATCATTCCCCCTACACGTTGGTAATAATGTTTCTTACAAAGAATGTCCACTACTATTGTTTTAAATCATAATTTTCAATTGTTATTTCGTTCTAATAATGAACTAATTTCGTTCTGTTATTTCGTTCAATATAATAAAAAGTTTTCGAAAAAAAAATCCGTTATGAAAAAAAAAAATAAGGAAGACCTGAAAAAAAAACCTGGATCTGGAAGAAAAAAAGGTCCAACAGATATCGATAAAGCAAATGAAGTCGAACAATATTTGGAAGAGCGACTATCTCTTCTATCAGAAATTTAATGCTCTACTAATGAGGAATATTATGGCCAAATTGTGTTGCCCTAGCTCTTTTTATTCAGACACTATCTTGTTTTGAACAAACAAAAGGAAGAGCAGACAAAAAAAAATGACATTTTGTACATACAATATTTTTTATATTTTAGCTGTGTTCCAGAACTACCAATACTGTACAATATTGTACAATTTTTAACCAGAAATTACAATTAAGTCATTTTTTCAGTACAGGAACACTTTCCTATAGTTTCTGATTAAAACTTGTACAATATTGTACAGTATTGGTAGTTCTGGAACACAGCTTTTGTAGTGTGAGTTGTTTTACAAAAAATCTATTATCTTCCGGTTCCCCATGGGCCCATTTTTTTATATAGCCCTTGTTCAGCAAGAAATTGATATGTAGTTGTCTTATCTACCAACAGTAAAAATCTGACATAATTTTCACTATAATTTCTCAAAAAAACTACAGTTTTATCCCTTTTCTTAATATGTAAGTAGTAGTAAAATATTGAAAATTTTAAAATTTTGAGTTAATACCCTCTTGTTAATCAAGTGCGATATTTTTTATAACTTACTCCTTGTATTATATTTTTAAGAGGTTCTACCTTTATTAAGGTAGGTATTTTTTTTATACACAGGTGAAGTTTGTTATATGATTAGAATGTATTGCTATCTAAATATTTTCTGTGAAACTTATCTAATCTGATTAAGATCTTAAGCAGTCTATGTATGTATGTGCTAATTTATAGAACTATTATTTTTTATATAGGTACCTATAAGAAATTATAAATATGACCCAATTATTCAAATTTGTTGTACATTATAGGTAATTTATTCTATTGACTCACCTTCAGCCAAGACATCCTCTATGGTGACCGTGACACGTCCAACGGTAAAAACTTTACCAACAAAACTGCTATTAGTTTCCTTGGCCGATGAGACATTGTGATGATGTGATTCAAGTTTTTCATTTTTATCGAATTTTGAAAAGATTTTCTTCATTTTGACCAAACTAACGAAATAAACGAAAGTCTGGAGAAAAAAAACTCTTAAGACTAAGCCGTAGTGTCAGCTGTTTTTTGTAAACTTTTTGATACCAACAATAAAATATTCAATAAAGATAATTATTGATTAAATCGAAAAAGGTAGTTTAAGGATTTCTATTTAAAATACACAAACGAAAAATATTTTTTTTATAAGAACAATATAATTTTAATTTATTGCCAAAAAAAGAAGCAAAATATTAAGACGTTAACTTCTGTTCTTGCTGCCCTTAACTTGTGCAGTTTTGCTATTTTTTATCTGTTTGTTATTTTAGCTTTTTCTTCTTAGCGTTAATAGCTCTGCCGGCAGTTCTGTCGACGTCAATAATTTTTCCTCTTTTCTCTGCTTGTAAAGACGTTGACGGTCAACTTGCAGTTTATTGATTGTGCCAAGTATGCAAAAAAAAATTAAAAAAAAAAAACTTTCAAGTAAAATAATTGTAAAATTTTACTATTTTTTGCTATTGCTTCGTTTTTATTTTTTACACAAATCTTCTGCTTGCCTTTAACTTTTTATATGCGCATTAAAAAAAGGAAAAAATTAATTAATTTCGTTTTTTATTGCATTAGCAAAAACACTTTTCACATTTTTTCTTCGTATTTTTCACAGTTAAAAAGTAATATAATTTTCATTGATTTTTCGCTCTTTTGTTTATTAATTATTTATCTTTATCTTGTGCACATATTTTGTTAATTATTCTAAAAGTTTTAATGGAAGCATTTTACAATTATTTTAAATTAAAATAAAAAAATAATAATTTCACAAAATTTTCCAGCAATTGCACAAAGGAGAAATTTACACAGAAAACTAGTAAGAAAGTTGACAGTTAACCAGTGCGATCAATATAGCTGTTGTATTTTTGACAGCTGCAGCGATTTTTTTTAGTCAATGTTTCAGGGTAGGGCAACTATTTGAATACAATATGCAGTGAGTAAGAAAACTAATGAAAATTTTCAAAAAATTTTACTATAAATTGTCTTTTACATAAATATATGTAATAAACTGGGATTAAGTGCGAATAATGTTATTTTTGTTAGAGTAAGAATTAAAAAGAAAATTATTTTTTTTAAAGTCAAATAGGATAAGAAAGTGTAGTAAGCAAATTTTATACCCTTTACCGCCATAGGCGGAAAGGGTATTATAAGTTTGTGCTGATGAATGTAACGCATAGCAATATTTGGTTAAGACCCGCCTTTTAATATACTTAGAATCACTTTCTTAGTCGATTTAGCGATGTTAGTCCGTCCGCCTGGCTATACAGCTGGGTGGACCCCATGTAAACCATGTAATCAAAGTACAGATCGCAATTCTAATGATAATTTGATGAAATTTGGCATAGATACAATTTTTGACCATAGCTATTAAAATTCATCAAAAATCGGTATATTATTTATGATACCTTCCGTAGGTCCCACTTCCCAACAAATATCAAAATTTTTTTTCATGAAATTTAAAACAAATACTGCTTTTGTAAATTAAAATCACTGTATCAAATTTCGTTGAAATCGGTCCACGTTTGACCATAGCTCCCATACAAACTCTTCTGTCAAAACGCACTTAATGAGACTTAACGAAAATATCACTGCTGTATGTAAAATTACCTCAAAAGAATCAATGCTTGCAACATTTCGCGTGGTGATCATTTAAATGAACTCACACATAATGTCAACATTCAAACTTTATAATAAAAAAGAAATATCATGAAAAAAATATTTTATATGTGTTTTATTTACTTTCACTTTTAAAACCGCAAAATGCATAACCCGATAGAGTGGACCTCCTGTTGGTCTTTCTTCACACATAAATTTTAATTCTTTTTTGGTTTTGAAAACCATATTAAGTCGTTGTTGTAGTATTTATTGTAATGTTTTGATCGTGTTTGAAAATATGATGTGTCCGTAAAGCGTGATTTTTTTTCTTAAGCACTGAACTTGTGTTTGCCCAACATTAGCTCATCTGTTGCTCTTTCTTTACCCATTGATTCTAAGTGCTTTTTTAAAAGCATCCAACACTGATCAGCTACAATAATTCCCAGTGTATTGTAACTTTTAGTACTTAGTTGAATTCTTTGTTTGAAGGCTGCTACGATTCTCTGTTTGATGTGATGCATTTTGTTACAATCGGTGCATAAATCGAAACATTTCAAGCACTGTTATTCTAAAAATAAAAAGATATTTATGGGCTATTCAATTTTTTTTTTCAGTTTATTCAAAAATATATTAACATTTTTCAAATTTACATTAAGGCCTCAGCGCCATTATGGCATTATTGAGGCTATCTGGCAACAATTATTACTATAATTAGTATTTGTAGTTACATTATTCAAAATTCAAAAACAATAGAGAAAAAAAAATATATAAATGTACAAAATTCGATTTATAATATATACATAATTAACTATTATAATAGAAGCATATCAATGTTTTCTAGCAAATATTCTTTCAATCTTCTTTTAAATAAAGAAATAGATTTTGAATTTTTAACTGACATTGGCAAATTATTATATTGTAAAAAACCATTGTATTCAATTTTTTGCTTGGTAGTTTCTAGCCTGCATCTAACAATTTGTAAATTAGATCCTTGCCTTGTGTTTATACTATGTTGATTAAGTTGCAGTCTAATAGTATGGTGTCCAATGTTATGCAGAACCTTATATACATAAACGAGAAGTTGCATTTTGTGTAAACCATAAACAGGTAAAACATTGCGTGCTATGTCTTTATATAAAAGCAAAGTAGAGAACAAATTAGGTAATTTATAAATATTTTTCAGACCTTTGTTCTGCAAAACCTGCAATGATTTCAAATCAGCATTTCTCCTGTGGCCATAAATAAGTGACAAATAATTAATATTACTTTGTATTAATGATTCAAATATCATTAATTTTGATTTTTCATCAAGCTTATGCCGAAGTTTATAAAGAATTCCCACAACTGGAGATATTTTAGATTTAACACACTGTATATGGTACTGCCAAGACAGATTACTTTGAAGATGCACGCCGAGGTATATTATGACATTTACTTCTGTTATTTGATTTCCATTTATTTCCAACACACAATTACTATTGTTGCCCAAATGCGGTCTAAACCTTATAAACTTCGTTTTGTTCGAATTTAAGACCAGTTTATTAATTTTTGCAAACTTAGTAACTAATTCTGTGTGCAATGGCTGACTGTAGTACTTGAACTTGCTTGTATGGATAAAAAATGCTCAGATCATCTGCATACATAAACATTTTTCCTTGCAATCCGATATTCTTGAGGTCGTTAACATAAATTTTAAAAAGCAGAGGTCCCAACACACTGCCTTTTGGCACACCATACTTTGCATGTTGCATTGAACTATCTTTTGAATTTATAGATACGTACTGTTTTCTGTGGGAGAGGTAGCTCTTAAAATAGGCAAGTTCTCGACCTGCAAGTCCATAGAAAGACAATTTTTCCAATAAAATTGTATGTTCTACTAAATCAAATGCCTTGGTAAAATCATAGAACAATCCTCCGACACCAGTGTAACCATTATCTAAGCTATTACAAATATAGCTTATAACATTAACAACTGCCTCATCGGTACCGCATCCTCTTCGGAATCCATATTACTCATTTATCAGTAGATTTTCCATTTCAAAATAAGTAGATAACTGTTTATAAATAAGTTTTTCAAAAATTTTGTCTAATATAGATAGAACGGCAATTGGACGATACATCTTCACTGTATCTGCTGAAAATTCTTTTGGAATTGGAATTATCTTTTGGATTTTTAGTACTTCGGGAAATATAGAAGTATTGATCGAGTTATTGAAAATATTTACGATGTGTGGAATTAACTTATCAGCACATTCAACAACTAATTTACACGAAATGTTATGTGAAGATAAATGAAGTTTAGTTAAACTAGACTCAAGCCTAATGTTAATATCAAATTGAGAAAATGTAATAGCTTTATTATCAATTAAAATAAAGTAAGAATTTTCTATTTATTATTTATTTGTGAAATAAGTTAAAAAAAATTCAAGTATTCTACACAGCTCTTAATGGAGTATTGGTCAAATAATTTTAAAATTGTATAAGTCAAGGCTCATATATACAGGTTAACGCATGGCTACAACAAATACGACAAGCAAAAACAACATAGATTTTGTTGTTGGATAAACAGTTTTTTAATGCAAAAATTTAAAACAACAATTCGACAATTCAGAATAACAACAATAATTTTACATTAGAAAACTTAAACAAATTTTGAAAAACAGCTGACGAGTTGCAGTCAATTGTTATAATTACACTATGGTATAAGTTGGCTTGATCAAGCAGTCCAAATGCTCCCTCAAAATACAACTCTGCTAGAATAACAAAATATAAATATATTTTATTTTGTAAACAAACAAATACAGCAAACAATTTCATCAAAAATTAAAAGAATATTCCAAAATAACAATGACAAATATTAACAAATATTGGATAATATTGGAATCTTTACATTTTCCTATGGTTGGAGGTAAGTCTTGCAAGGTGATTTTGTGAATTGGTAGCTAATCTTTTTCCCAAACAGCTCCTAAAGATGGTACCTTAAATGAGGAAGAACGTCTTAAAGCCAATTTGAAAATCTTGAAGGATTCTTTTAAAATATCACCCGAAAACATTGTTAAAGATATTCTAAATGATCAGGACTTCAAGCACTTGGAAAGCAAACAAAGTGAAATACTTAAATGTAAAGATGACAGCTTCATATACTGCTTGTACTCCATTAAAATGCTCTTGGAGATATGCAGGAATCTTAATTTTTCTAGCGATGCTAGAGAGGATTTGGTTTCCGAGAACCATAAATCTTTATTGATATCTAGTCTTACAGAAGCGGCTTCAATAGGTTTACAAGCGAATTTACATAAAGGCTTTTATAAAGACAAAGGAGCCATATTCAAGAGAAATGAACAACAAGAAATTAATCTACATAGACTGGAGTTGGTGGTAGAAGTGTTTTCTAAGTTTATTTATATCAAAAATTTACACATAGGCAAATCCTTAGACGATGTGCAATTGTGGTACATGGCCTCAATTTTTAGTCTTTTCATAGCTTGTGATTCAAAAGAGTATGCGCTGAAAGGAACAGATATTGGGAATCTGCAGTCTAAATTACAAAAATTGTGGCTGGAATTTTCGAAAAAGTTATACTATCGCAATTTAATGTTAATGTATTCAATTTTGCCTCCAAACCTAAAACCCAGAATACACAAGGAAATGCTATTGAGACTTTGGTCATCGGGAGGCTTTGTGGCTTTACTTTTTGCTATGGCAGACTCACAACGTAGTGATGAACAGTCATTAGATGAAATGGTTTCAACTCTAGTGACTCAACAGCAATATTCCTTAAAAGCCCAACAATCGTTGACAAAACAAATTTTACAATTCCTAAAGTCTGGACTCAAAAATAAAGAACTTGCTAACTTTCTAGGAGCTGGAATTTTATCTTTGAGTAAACTTTATAACAATAAACAGGAAAATCGAGAATTTTTAATAAAATGGCTAAGAGAAGAAATGAAGCCTTTAATAGAAATAGACGAAACAAATTTAGTAGCCATGGAATGGTTAAATTTTGTGGATTTAATTTCTTTGTTATATCACATATTTTGTACTTCTTCTATAGCCTGTATGCCCAGTGAATTGCTTGTACCCTATTTACCTTTAATAATGGAACTTCACAGTCAACTGGAGTCTTTTACAAATCAATATACTTTGCTGAATCATTTGCAGGCTTTAATTTTAAAAGTTATAAATAATCGTTCCCAGGAAGAACTTAAGGAAATTATAAAAAGCATAGCCTTAAAATCATACTCCAAGAATTGTTATCAATTAGCTGAAACAATTTATATTAAAGAGAATCCTTTGAACATGTCGGAGCTGAAATTAAGTCAAGTAGATATTAAAACCGTAGATGCTTCGACCAGCAATATTAATCATTTACCCACTTTAATTGCGATATTAAAAAATTCTTCATATAATCTTTTGATATATCAACATTTCATAATACTGCTGCAGCTAGTGCCTACTTTTATCTTGGATTCTGATGCTTCTCAAACAAATGCTTCAAATATTGATTTACTTAATAACGATGACGATATTTACAATATAATTTTGAAAGATTTTTCCCAAACTTACGAAACTAAATTCCAAATTATAAAAGCATTGGAATCTATTGTCCATCACCCACCAATAAAAATTTTAATAAATGACAATATCAAGGATCTTCTTAAGGCTTTACAAGACATTTTATTGGCCTACACTACAATGTCTTCAGATAAACGTACTGAATCGGAAATAAACTCTGCGGTGCTTATGATTTTATTAATATTAATAAAAGAAATTATTGAGAATTGTTCAATAAATCTGGATGATTTACAAAAGAGTTTGCTAAAACCTTTAAAGCAGCTACAAACTCAAATACAGGATAATAATCTAAAACATCAATTATATTCCTTGATCAGCCTCATACGGGGAGATAAATCTTTTAATGTTAAGTTAACTAACAATGAGTTCGAAGAGGCTCGTTGTCTTATTGAAGCAAATGAATCTTATTTACAAGTAGAGGGTATTGAAAAAATGATAAAGCTCTTAAACAAACGCGATGACTTAGCTGTTACCAATTGCCACATATTAACAGCTCTGGCCTTAAATACTCTCAAGTCTGTGGAATCGTATACTTTTTTGAATTGTGTAAGATTGTTTGTGGCTTTGGTAAATGTGAATGAAGCTGAAGTTTTCAATCTGCTGGCGGATGAATATTTGAATGATTTAGCAGCCATGGACTATAGATTAGTAATAGGCGAGGCTATACTAAAAACTTCAAAGGAATTAGGTAAGTTTTTTGAAATCTAAATTTATATGAAATTAACCATAATTTCTTCTCAAAGGTCCTTTGTGTTATAAATATAAAACTATTTTGTTAAATACCTTTATGTCCGGATGCCGTTCTCCTTTAGATGAATTTCGTTTTTCCTCCTTCTCAAATCTAGCGCAAATGTGTCGTTTCTTAACCTACCAAGTCCACAACTTTTTCCAAGAAGTATTTAATTTATTATTTAATATTTCTTTTCGATTTTGTAATTTTTATCAAATTTTTTAGCTTCTAAATCTAATAGATTGTGAGTTGTCTACCGGTAAATATTTACCCGCCAAAAGAGCTGCTGTTATGGTCTTAAGTGACTTATTGGCTGGCATCGATAATCTTTTTGAATATGAGGAAATGCTTTTGCCCATTTATCGTCTGTTAAAACATTTAGTTAATTCTGAAAGTCAAGATGAAAAAATACGTCTACATGCCTCGAATGGCTTAATGTGCTTGTCAGAAAAATGCCAGGAACTCTTTAAAACGGCCTTGGAACAACAACAGCAGGGTGCAGTTATACAAAAGGAAATCAAAATTATGGGCATACATGACAAGCCCAAGAGAAGCTTAAAGAGTCATATATTGGAAATGAATTAAAAATTCAGTTTTCATTTAATAAAACAAAAAAATTGTGATTGAATTAAAAAAATAATATAGTTTTAAATAAATTATGTTGTTAGAGAATTAGGCTGAACGCCGATCAAAAGTTATACTTAAGATCGTAGTGAACTTAAAAGGTTTTGTTCGGCAATATACGTCACACAATCGGCGCAAGAGCAATTGATAGTAATAATCTTAAAATATTTAAAAACAATTTCCAAAAGTGGTGTTTGTATTATTTATCTAGTACTAAACTGTCGTAGCAAAAGATACGACTTCTACACTCGTAATAAGGCTGATTATTAGTTTTAATGTTTTTATGCTTAGAATATTTTTTGTAACTACATATGACCCTTTCCGTTCAGCTATACATGTATATCTTCATTAAAACGAAAAATGTGACCCGGTCTATTAAAAGGGTGGCCTATGACTCAAAAATAAATTTTTGAAAAATTAGCTAAAAATTTCGACAAATTTCGAAAAATTTGCTGATTTTTCGAACCTTTTCATAGACCGGGTTACATATACATATGTAAATATATATTAATTAAAATGAAATTGTACAATAAAAATGATAATATAATATTTTATTTTATTTATTAGTCAACTTTTATGGCAAAAGTCTAGTACAAAATCAAATGCATTATTTTTACGTTTAACAACATATGTACATTATAACTAAATAACACTAATCCACAAAATACAACTTTTTCAACATATCATTGAACAAAGGTTCAAAGTCTTTATAAAATGATAAGAAAAAGTTAGTATAAAGTCGACATATTAAAAGTACGATGTCTTATTAATTAGAGCTTTTATCAAATCTATTAAAATATATTTTAGATAATTATTAAAATTATAGTACATTTTTCGATAAAAGCAAACCAATTCTGTTACATTGTAATAATCGTTCACAATTCTTTCTGTTCCTCTTAATTTTTAATGTTGAATTCCTGCTCAATTTTATCAGCTACCATTTTTGCTATTGCCAAACTACTGGTGGCACCGGGAGAGGGTGCATTACGACAATGCAATACAAGTTTTGCTAAAGGCCCAGAGCCTTCTCCGCGGTCGAAAACAAAGTCATCTACTAAGTTTCCATCTGTATCTAAGGCTTGAGCTCTAACACCGGCTGGACCGCGCTTGACGTCGAATTCGGTAATGTCGGGTATGAATTTTTGCAAGTCGCTAATCTGAAGATTTATAAAGATAGATTTGGTCATTTCCGTCAAACCAAAAAGAACATGTTTGGAGGCCAATTTAAGGAAACCAGGAAAACGTAAGGCATCGAAGAGTTCAAGAAGATTGATATCACTATATCTGAAAATAGTTTAAATTAAAGATCTCTTTATTAACCTTTAATATAGATTGGAGATAATTATGTATATTTGAAATTTAAAATTTTTTTAAATTATTTTTTAAAATCTACATACATATGCAAGATATATATATATATATATATATATATATATATATATATATATATATATATATATATATATATATATATATATATATATATATATATATATATATATATATATATATATATATATATATATATATATGTACATATCTACATTCGGAATTTAAAATCATTCTGTAGTTGAATTCCAATCGAAATGGTTTTAGGTTTCAAAAATTCCGAAAAACAATTCAATGCTCTAAAACATTACAAAACAGGATGAATTGAACAAATTATTCAAATATTGAAAAAACATAGAAATCATAGTACAATAAAATAATAGAAATAAAATTTCAAGTGGTTTTATTTCGAAAAAATGTACGTTTTACTTTTTCTTTAGAAGCAAAATACGGAATTCATTCCACTTCCGAACGGAATTGAGTTGTTTGACATGGCTGATAGTACCATTTTGATAAAAAAAAATTAAATTTTGAATTAAATTTTTTTTCAATGGATAAATTTCATTACTAATTTTAAAATTTCAAAGAAAAAATTAAAATAAAAATTCTTCAAATTTTTTCACTAAAATTATAGCAAAATTAGGAAAAAAATGTATTTATTTAAATTAAACTTACTTGTAACCTTCTCTCTTGAATGCCAAAATGGCATTTGGACCCAACCACACACTGCCATCCATGCGGGGTGTAAAATGTACTCCCAAAAAGGGGAATCTAGGATCTGGTACAGGATAAATATTACCCTTGACCATATGAGACTTTTCCTTGGACAAAAGCAAATATTCGCCACGGAAAGGCAAAATTCTGGGAGCACGAGAACATCCAGTCTTCTCGGCCAATAAATCAGACTGCAAGCCACCGCAGGTTAAAACATTGCGAGTACGCACTAGTTGACGAGATTTGGCGCCATGTATGGAAACAGGATAATCAGAGCTATCAGACTCAGTGAATTTTTTTACCTAAAGATAAATTGGTAATTTCTCTGAACATTTATATAATTTAGAAGTGACAACTTACATTGAAATCCAGAAAAATTTCACCACCAGCCTTCTTAAAATCCTGACCATAGTGTTGGGTGACTAGGCCCCAATCGACAATACCCGTATGAGGACTCCACAAAGCCTTAACACCCTTGCAGTAAGGTTCAATCTCCTTGATTTTATCACCATCAATTAATTTCATATCAGGCACATTATTTTTTAAACCCCTTCCGTATAAATCCATTAAACGTTTTACTTCTATGTCGTTGGTGGCCACAATTAGTTTACCACATTTCTTATAGGGTATTTTATTTTTGTCCAAATATTTGTAGGCCAGATGTAAACCCTCAACACAAAGTTTGGCTTTAAGTGTTCCAGGCTTATAATAAATGCCAGCGTGTATAACACCTGAATTGTGGCCACTTTGGTGAACAGCTAGTTTATTTTCTTTTTCCAAGATGGCAATTTTCATTTTGGGATGTCTTAGTAAAATTTCTCTAGCCGAAGCCACACCCACAATACCACCACCCACTACCACCAAATCATAATCCCTGATGAACAAGAACATTGTAGCTACAAGTTATACAATAATTACCAAGTTTAAATTAAATATTTCACCTGCTTTCTTGATTATGCTGCCATCTTTGTTGTTTTATAGCCACCGCCAAGGGAGCTTGCGAGATAAGGGGCCTACGAACAGCTTTTATTAATAGTGACATATTTTTTATTTAAACAAAATAATGTCCTTTATCCTTTTACTTTCAATCGGTGACCTTGCTTGACCTTGTTACTGTTTTATCTTATTTAATGTCAAAGGATAAGACGATATTAATTAATTTGGTATGACACAACTACTGCACTAACTAATTTTCTTTCTGTTAATTTTCTTAACTTAACATGCTAATTCTTTAAATTTTCTTTTAATTATGACAATGTCTTTTTTTTTGTCTATTTTTATCACGGTAATTAAATTTTTATTTAAGAAGTCGGCCGAAATAATCAAAGAAAAAAAAACAAAAATAATAACAGCTGACTGACGTTTGACTTTTGGCAAAGAGTTGTATTAACTGTAAAGAAAAGGGGGAACACTTTAGGAAATTTTACTTTATACACTGAGTGGCAAAAAAGTCATTTATATATGTACATATATACTGAGTAGCAAAAAGTTCAAAATTAAACAAATTTAATCACGACATAAAAAAATTGGTTAATAGATGAAAAGAGAGTTACTAATCATTGTTAATCACTATCCTATAGTTTTTATTTGTAGAATTTTCGTTTATCTTAAGAAAAAATATGTAACACAAGCTCATTATCTTCAATTTGTTATCATATAGCTATGAAGATTGGGGCCTTATCTAAACATATTTTAATGCCGTCAATTAAGTTAAATGTCCAATGACTACCTATCTAGTATACAATATACGAACTTGTTAATCTGCTATCGTGTACAGTAACTGGATCTACTTCTCATTTTTTAAAATTAGTTTGAAAGAAAAAACTCTTTAATTTTGAACAAATTCATATCGAAATTCTGTTTAAAATTTTTTTATAAAAATTTATATAAATATAAGAAATTTATAAAATGTTTCCTGTATAAATATGATTTTTTTTAGTGTCAATTTAAATTTTTGAAATTTTCCTATAAAAATAAGCAAACTTTTATAAATTTGTATATAAAAATAAGAAATTTGTTTCAAATTTTAATGTTAAGAACTCATTTTTTTATTTTTCTAATTTCCTATAAAAAAAAAAAAAAACAAAAAAATTTACTATAAAAATAAGAAATTTTTAAAAAGTTTCCTATAAAAATAAATTTTTAAAAAATTCCCTTAAAAAATAAGAAAATTAAAAAAAATCTATAACAATAAGAAATTTCTGAAGCATTTTCTACAAAAATAATAAATTTAAAAAAAAAAAATGAGAAATTTTTCGAAAAATTTTCCATAAAATAAAAAAATTTTGAATAATTTCGTATAAAAAAAGAAATTTTTTTAAGTTCTCTATGAAAATAAGTAATTTTTGAAAAATTTTGTATAAAAATAAAAAAAGTTTCGTATAAAATTAAAAAGTTTTTAAAAACTTTCCAATTAAAATAAAAAACTAAATAAATAAATAAATAAAAATGTTCTATAAATGTAGAAAATTTTTAAAAAATTTCCTATAAAGTTAAGAAGTTTTTGACAAATTTTCTATAAAAATAAGATATTTTTGAAAAATTTTTTGAAGAGTACGCAACTTTTTCCTATAAAAGAACGAAATTTTTAAACAAATTCCTATTAAAATAAAAAATTTTCGAGAAATTTCTTTAAAAAATAGAAAATTTTTGAAAAATTTTCTATAAAAATAAAATATTTTTATAGAAAAAAAAAAAAAAAATATTGTGAAATATTTTTTTTAAATATACTTCAAAAATTTAAAATTTACTAGAAAAATATAAAATTTAAAAAAAATTCCTATAATATGGAAAATTTTTGAAAGTGTTCCTATAAAAATAAACAATTTTTAAAAACTTCCCGTAGAAATATTAATTTTTGAAAAATTTCCTGTAAAAATAGTAAATTTTTGAAAAATTTCCTATAAAAATAGTATTTTTGAACGATTTTTTAATAAAAATAGGATTTTTTTTTAAATATAATATAATAATAATTTAAGATAATTTTTTAAAAATTTTCTATAAAAATATAAATTTTTTCTAATTTTTCCCATAGAAATGTGATTTTTATAATTTACTAAAATATTTAAAGCAATAAAATACAAATTGAATGGCAAAAACATTTTTTTTTATCAATTTGTTTAATAAAAACTTAATTTTGAAAATTGCGGCAAATTTCTTATAATTAACGGACTTCTATTGGCATCACTAACTTATTTTCAATGCATTTAAAGTCTGGTAGCATTAAAGTAAAAATAAAGAAAAATTTCCCTTGAATGCCAAAACAGCTGTCAAACCAATCAAAACAAAGTAAATTCATATTTTTTTTAACAAAAAGTAAACAATTTTTGCAATATTTCTGCTTAAAATTTTTAATATTCTTAACAAATTATTTATAGAAGAGAAATAAAAATAAATGCCCTCATTTTGTGCCGTAGCCACATGTAATGACAGGTATGGGCATTCGGAGAATATATCTTTTCACAAGTGAGTAAAATTGGCTAAAATCAAAAAAATCTTAAGTTGAAACCATTTCTTGTTAAAGGTTTCCCTTAAAGCGTTTGCATCTATTGAAGCAATGGGAGGAGTTTATACAAAAGCAGCGAGGAGAAGATTGGCATGCCTCAAAATGGAGTTCTCTGTGCAGTCGACACTTTCGTGAGGATGATTTCAAGTCTTTACATGAACGCAGGACTCTTAAGAAAACAGCAGTTCCAACGATTTTAGATGACAATGGTTTAGGCAGCAAAGAGGCGATGGCCAATAATACAGGAGATAAAGCATTAAGCAACAAAGATATTGAAAAGTCCAAAAATAAAACCGTTACCCCCAAAAGTAATCGAACCTTGTGAAAATACTCGGGAAAAGGAATTCAAAGAAATCTTAGCCATTAAGGAACGTTTGCAAGGTACAGTAGTAGAAACCGTGAATGTACCCAAGGCATATTGTCGCTTATGTGGTTTCACCTCTATACCAGAGGCAAATTTTTTGACAAACTATGAATTGTATGGTTTAATAAAAAAATGCTTTCCTACCTTAAATATCCAGCAAGAAGATGCTTTGCCCAAAGTTATGTGTAATGGATGTCACAAAAGTCTGGAGGAGTTTGGGTTATTTGTAGATCGGGTCTCGACAGCACAAACTGAGTTGCAACGCAAATTTCGTTCAAAGGTGGCAGAGAAGCCGCTTAAAATTAAACAAGAACCTTTGGTACGTGTTAAGCAGGAGGTGGCTGAAAGTGGCTATGAAGAACGACATGATACAAATGGCTATGGAGGAGCTAATGATGACTATGATGGTGCCATAGAAGGTGGGGGTCATGAAGAAGGCGATGATCAGAAATTTGAATTTTGTGATTTTCCTATTATAAATGACTGCGATATAATGGAAATAATTAATTTAGATGATCCCTTTATAAATATACCCGATGATGATAATACAACGACTGTAAATAAAGAGGAGGAAATTTTTCCGAAACCCAGGCAAGAAGCTGTGGCAAATTATATGCCAACAGCACATGAATTGTTGCAGTCTCACTTGTTAATAGAGGAACACAATTATGCCTATATAGATGCGGATGACTTTAAGGAGGAGAGACAAATTTATAAAACTGAAAAATCTGATAATGATGAACGATTAATGGAATTTGATATCAATCAAAGTCAAGAACAGCAACATCCGCCTCTGAATTATAACACACCTGCGGCTTTAAATCAGGAACAACAAACTCATAGCCATAACTTTGATAGTTCTAAACGTGCTTTAAAACCCATTGTTACCTCTGTAAGTGCCATACAACAACCTTCTAAATCCTCCTCAAATGGTATTGTGGTACTCAATGAAAGTATTGTAAAATCGGGTTGTGGTTTTCAGTTGCATGCCTGTATGGTATGTCAATTAAAATTTTTCTCCGTGGAAAGTCTTAAACAGCACTATACCCAAATGCATGGCACTCCCATGGTTACAGTGCCTAGTGTAAACATACCTTTAGAGAGGGTTACTCAAAATACTTGTAAAACAGAAAAAGATTTACCAGAATTGAATAACGAAAACATCACTGGAATGGTGGCAGTTAAAAATAATGAAACAGATATCAACAATGAGGTCTGTAATTCTACAACGGAAAAGGAAAATAATTTAGAAGAAACCAAAAGTGAAACTCCAGATAATTTTGGGGAAAAACAAGAAACCGAAAATCAAATTGTAATCCAAAGTAAAATAAATACTCCACAAGACTCAATAGCTTTAAAACTAAACCAGGAGCAAATCTCCAAAACGTGTTTGATGACAGTTAAACCGAAACCTTTGAGTAGTAAAAATAAAAAGTCGCTACTAAAAATTCCTCTTAAATCACGTAAAACTCAAAATATTTCACTTAATTCCATGGCCAACCAATACCAACAATTAAGGAAACTTTATCAAAAATTACAAAAGAAATGTACAAACTTAGAACAAAATGTGGAGCAATTACAATTAATGCCACCCCCACAAGCACCGCAACCACCTTTAGCAGCACCTACACATAAAATTGTTTCACTCAACAACAATAAAGATAAAACTAAACACAAACCTTTAAATAAACCAAAAATTATTAAAACAAAAATTTTGCCAAAATTAAAGTCCAGTGAAACATTGGAAAATAACTTAACTTCAAAAACTTTAACATTTTCCTGCGCCGAATGCTCTAAATCATTTGCAAATTCCAACAGTTTAAGACAACATAAAATTACCCACACCGAAGAACGGAAGCATCACTGCACTTTGTGTCAACGCACCTTTAAGCGACGCAATGGCCTGCTGCAGCATTTAAAAGGATTCCATTTGCAAGTGAAGCCTTTCTGTTGTCCGGTTTGTAAGCATAGCTATGCCTTGAAATGTGATATGTTGCGGTGCAAACATTCGATTTTAAGAAATTTTCCTACATCTACAGAAAAGCCATCTAGTGCTAGTATTAAGGCTCGTTTAGTCTTAAAGAAATTGGAAAAATAAAATTGAGCTAATTTATTGTAATAAGAGCTGTGGTGTTTTATTTAAATATGTACAGCAGATACTGTGTTACCAAGGGGCCACACAAAAAAAAAAAGTCAGAACAAACTACATTATTATACGGTATCCTCACAAAGATTTTATCCCATAAATAAAATATAACGTTTGAAAATTTGGAACTTTAACGGTTATTAAAATATAGCAACTCCACATCCTTAAATTTCACAGAGTTGAAATTATGCTGAAATGTCCAGTCTTTCTTCAAACCATGAATTTAGTACTGGTCTAAACCATTGAATCAAAGGCATAAACCCATCTCACCGATGCTGAATAAATTTCGAAGTATTTCGTAGAATGCTGAATAAACTTCGAAATATGAATTCGAATAACGGCATATTTGTTAAAATTCGAAATGAATTGTAAGATATTCAGCAGTTTTTCGTTATTTCATTTCGCATAAAAATTTGTGACAGAAAAATTCCCACCGAAGACCAAAACCCAATAATATTTTCCAGTGACGAATAACACCCGAAAATCGAACTCGAATTATCTTTCGAATGACCTTAAAAGTTAAAGTTATAGAAATTTCGAAGTTTTTTGAGAAAGACAAATTTAAACCTCAAGAGCTTTACATTTTTGTTGAACTATTGGAGTAAAGATATGTTTATATGTAAAAAAGTAAAGGTACAAATTTTGTTATAATCTTTCAAAATTTTTTACTTTCATAGAAATCTTTTAAAAAAGTTTTTTATAGAAAAATTATCAAAAATTTCTTATTTTTATAGGAAGTTTTTAAAAAAATTCTTATTTTTATAAAAAATTTCCAAAAATTTCTTTTTTTATAGGAAATTTTTCAAAAATTTTATAGAAAATTTTTCAAAAATTTCTTTTATTTAAAATTATCCAAACATTTCTTTTATAGGAAATTATCCAAAAATTTCTTATTTTTATAATCTAAGTTATTATTTTTATTAGAAATTTTTCAAAAGCTTTAATTTTTTTAGCAAATTTTTTAAAATTTTCTTATTTTCATATAAAAATTTTTACAACTTTTTTATTTTTATAAGAAATTTTTCAAAAGTTTCTCATTTTTATAAAAAATATTTAAAAAATTTCTCATTTTTATAGAAAATTTTAAAAAAATTCCTATTTTTATGGAAAGTTTTACAAAAATTTCTAATTTTTATAGGAAATTTTTCAAAAATTTCCTATTTTTATAGGAAATTTTTAAAAATTTCTTATTTTTATATTAAATTTTTAAAAAATGTCTTATTTTAATAGGAAATTAAAAAAAAAAAATAATTTTTATAGGAAATTTTTAAAAAAAATTTTATTTTTATAGGAAATATTTAAAAATTTTTTTATTTTTACAGGAAATTTTTAAAATTGCTTAGTTTTAAAGGAAATTTTTCCATGAACATTTTTCAAACATTTTTTATTTCTATAGGAAATTTTTAAAAAATGTGTTATTTTTATAGGAAATATTTCAAAAATTTTTTATTTTTATAGGAAATTTTTAAAATTGCTTATTTTTAAAGGAAAATTTTCCATAATTTCTTATTTTTATGAACATTTTTCAAACATTTTTTATTTCTATAGGAAATTCTTCAAAAATTTCTTATTTTTATGAAAATTTTTCAAAAATTTCTTATTTTTATGAAAATTTTTCAAAATTTTCTTATTTTTATTATAAATTTTTGAAAAATTTCTTATTTTTATATAAATTTTTTCAAAAATTTCTTATTTTTATATGGAATTTTTCTAAAATTTCCTTTTTTTGAAAATTTTTCAAAAATGTCTTATTTTTATAGGAAAATTTTCAAAAATTTCTTATTTTTATGGGCAATTTTTCAAAAATTTTTTTTTCTTTTGGGAAAATTTTCAAGAATTCCTTATTTTTTTAAAAAATTTCTTATTTTTAAGATAATTTTTAAAAAATTTCTTATATTTATAGGAAATTTTTCTTATATTTTTAGAAAATTTTTCAAAAATTTCTTATTTATTTTAGAAAATTTTTCAAAAATTTCTTGTTTTTATAGGAATTTTTTCAAAAATTTATTTTTTAGGAAATCTTTCAAAAATTTCTTATATTTTTAGAAATTTTTTCAAAAATTATTTTTTTAGAGACTTTTTCAAAAATTTCCTATTTTTTGTAGGAAATTTTTAAAAATTTTCTTATTTTTAATTTTTATTTTTCAAGAATTTCTTATTATTATATTATCGAAAAATTTCTTATTTTTATAAGAAATTTTTTTAAATTTTTTGAAAAATTCAAAAATTTCTTATTTATTTTTTTTTAGCAAAATTTTCAAAATTTTTGATTTTTATGGAAAATTTTTAAAAAATTTTATAGGAAATTTTTCAAAAATTTATTAGTTTTTTAGGAAATTTTTCAAAAATTTCTTATTTTTTAAGGATTTTTTTCAAGAATTTCTAATTTTTTTTAAGAAAATATTTAAAAAATTTCTTGCTTTTTTAGAAAATATTTCAAAAACTTTATAAAAAAATTCTTACATTATATTTTTTGGGATATTTTTCAAAAATTATTATATATTATTATATTATTTTTTTTTAATTTCTTATTTTTGTTTAGGAAATTTTCCAAAAATTTTTACTTTTATAGGAAATTTTTCAAAAATTTCTTATTTTTATAAGAAATTTTTCAAAAATTTCTTATTTTTATAGGAAATTTTTCAAAAGTTTCTTATTTTTATAGGAAATTTTTCAAAAATTTCTTATCTTTATAGGAAATTTTTCAAAAATGTCTTATATTTATAGGATTTTTTTTTTAATTTATTATTTTTAAAGGAAATTTTTGAAAAAGTTCTTATTTTTAAAGTAAGTTTTTCAAAAAATTTTCAGAAGTTTTAATATTTTTGGTAGGACTCCAAGCAAATTGTTTCCTACCTTGTTTGTTTTGTATAATAAAGCGAAGACACAAATATAATAAATTTTTTATAGAAAATATTAGACAAAAAGAGGCCATATTGATAACTTTTAAAATTAGAACATTTTTGTATCGTAGTTATACAAATTTTTTCCATTTAGGGAAGTATAGACAACAATCCCGGTATATAAGGGGAAAACTGGAGAAAAATATTTTTAACATTTGCAAAAACTGAGAAGAGGGGAATAAGCTTTAAAATTAAATATCTAAATTCCTAGAAGCTTAAAGCTTTTATAATGACAGCGAATAGTAGAAAAGCTGTTTATCAAAGATTAACACACATTTTATATAGATTTTATTCAAGACAACTACAGACTGACACACTTAGGCCACAGAATGTCAGTTTGTAGACCAGAACTCAACAATAAGAAGAAGCAGCAGAAGCTTAAGGATGGAATTGGAAAAATGAGGGATAAAGAAGAAACATTGAAATTTGTAACGTTAACTAGTTTCAACATCAAACGAGACTATCATCCAAATAACAGTAACACACATTTCTTCTTCAGTTGCTTACAAGAATCACAAACGTACGGTTCAGTTCGGTTCGGTTCGATTAACTGACGGCGGATGTTGAATTTTTAAGAACTGGATACGAACGAATGAGAAGTGAGAAAAAAAAGCTAAATTTCAAAAACGAAATAAATTTTCAAAATATTTGTTGTTGTTGTTGTTATTGTTATTATTACATTGAACGCGAGTAAATAAGTGCGTGTTATTGTTGTATTGTTGTGGTAGTCTCTTCTCTTACTTTTTTTATTGCCGTTTGTGGTTGTTGTTGTAAAGGATGTTGATGATAATGGTCGCGTTGTATTTCGTCCTTTTCCTTTTATTTTGCCTTAAATAAATTATACAAGAACGAATGATTTAAAACGGATATTAAAGGAGAATTAAGTGTAAAAACCAAAAACAACAACTACAACAAAGAATAATAATAAAAAAACAACAACACCCAAAACGCGGGTATCTTAAAAATACCCAAGTGAAGAAATCCAACCAAAAAATTGGTCAAAAAGACAAAGAATTTATTATTGTTGTGTTAGTACCAGAAAAAAATAAATAAATAAATAAAAGTAATTTTTGCAGATGCAATTTTTTTAAGTAAAAAATGTTATTATTCATAATTTATCTGAAAAAGAAAGAAAATTTGTTAAAAAAAAAATATAATAAAATAAAAAGCTTTATTCTAAATTACCTATTTAAAAAAAAAATGAAAAAGATTGAGCGTTTCTTGGAGCGCGTGTAGGTGCGCCCGCAGGAAACAGGTGTGACAGTGTTTGTCTGTTTGAGTTAACAATAAAACTTCCGGTTAATTGTGTGTTTAAACGTTAATTATGCCGGGTGGCCTAATCATTATAATAATAAAAATAATGCAGCTACAAAACCTAACAGGAAGTTAAATTTATACTGGAAATTAAAAGAATTTAAAAAGAAAACAAATCAAAAAAAAAAAAAAAAAATGGGAATAAATTAAAATAACACAGAGGCACAGACTATTACCTTTGAGGAAAGGCATACAAGTTTGGATTAAATAAATTATAAATTATTCGTGAATCCTGAAAAATTAAAAAAAAAAATCAAACAAAAAAGGAGTTTTTGAAAAATTTCCTATTCAAATAAGAAATTTAGGAAAAACTTCCTATAAAAATAACAAATTATTTATAAAAATAAGAATTTTTTTAAAAATTTTCTAAAAAAAATAAGACATTTTTGAAAAATTTTTTAAAATATAAAATTTTTTTGAATATTTTATAAAAATAAGAAATTTTTGAAAAATTTGCTATAAAAATAAAAACAAATTTGAAAAAACTCCTATAAAAATTATAAATTTTTTTAAAAATTTCCTATAAAAATATGAAATTTTTTAAAAACCTTCAACAAAAATAAGTAATTTTTAAAAAATTTTCTAAAAAAAAAACAAATTTTTGAAAAATTTCCTATAAATTTTTAAAAAATTTATTTAAGAAACTTTTGGAAAATTTCATAAAAAAATAGTTTTAAAAAAATTTCCTATAAAAATAAATAAGAAATTTTTACTTTCAAATTTCCAATAAAAATAAGAAAAATTTATAAAAATAAGAAATTTGAAAAATGTTCTATAAAATTTAAAATTAAAATAAGAAATTTTTAAAAAATTTCCTGTAAAACTAAGAAATTTTTTAAAATTTTTCGATAAAAATCAGAAATTTTTGAAGAATTTTCAATAAAATTAAGAAATTGTTGACAAAGTTCCTATAAAAATAAGATAGTTTTCCTATAAAATTTTTTTAAAAATTTTTTGTAAAAGAAGAAATTGATAAAAAATTTCCTACCAAAATAAAAATTTTTTTTTGAAAAATTTTCTTATAAAAATAAGAAATTTTTAAAAAAATTCCTATAAAAATAACAAATTTAAAAAAAAATCCTATAAAAATAAGAATAATTTTAAAAGATTTCATAAAAAATAAGAAATTTTTGAAAAATTTCCTATAAAAATAAGAAATTTTTGAAAAATTTCCTTTAAAAATAAGAAATTTTTGAAAAATTTCCTTTAAAAATAAGAAATTTTTGAAAAATTTCCTATAAAAATAAGAAATTTTTTAAAAATTTCCTATAAAAATAAGAAATTTTTGAAAAATTTCCTATAAAAATAAGAAATTTTTGAAAATTTTCCTATAAAAAGAAGAAATTTTTGAAAATTTTTCTATAAAAATAAGTAATTTTTGAAAAATTTCCTATAAAAATAAGAAATTTTTGAAAAATTTCCTATAAAAATAAGAAATTTTTGAAAAATTTCCTATAAAAATAAGAAATTTTTAAAAAATTTCCTATAAAAATAAGAAATTTTTAAAAAATTTCCTATAAAACAAAGAAATTTTTGAAAAATTTCCTATAAAAATAAGAAATTTTTTAAAAATTTCCTATAAAAATAAGAATTTTTTTAAAAATTTCCTATAAAAATAAGAAATTTTTTAAAAATTTCCTATAAAAATAAAATTTTTTTGAAAAATTTCCTATAAAATTAGATATTTTTAAAATTTCCTGTAAAGATAAGAAATTTAAAAAATTTCCTGTAAAGATAAGAAATTTAAAAAATGTTCTACAAAAATGAGAAGTTTTTGATATATTTCCTATAAAAATAAGAAATTTTTGAAATATTTCCTATAAAAATAATTTTTTAAAAATTTTTTCTATAAAAAAAGGAAATTTTTGAAAAATTTCCTATAAAAAAAGGAAATTTTTGAAAAATTTCCTATAAAAATAAGAAATTTTTGAAAAATTTCCTATAAAAATAAGAAATTTTTGAAAAATTTCCTATAAAAATAAGAAATTTTTGAAAAATTTCCTATAAAAATAAGAAATTTTTGAAAAACTTGCTGTAAATGTAAGAAATTTTTGAAAATTTTCCTATAAAATTAAGAAATTGTTGAAAAATTTCCTATAAAAAAAAATAAGAAATTTTAAAAAAATTTTCTTATAAAAATAAGAAATTTTTGAAAAATATGCTATAAAAATAAGAAATTTTTGAAAAATTTGTAATAAATAAAATTATTTTGTGACCCTGTGTAAACTAAAAAAAAAATCAAAACAATACATATACATATAAAGCTGATGGCCAAAAACCGAGCGAGGTCATTTAAAACATATGTAAGGGTGTGTAATGGAAAATTACAACACGATACAAATCTATTTGCGAACAAGGATTTTTGGCCATATACGAGTAACTAGATATTTCCATACAATTACACGCATTTACATATACAAATGTAACTCAACCCTACAATTGTTCAACAAATTGCATGTAAAATTCGAGTGAAAAAAGAAATTTAATTTTAAAAGTGCTTGAAAATACTCATACTATGATAAAATATATGTATACAAATAGGATTTTCCACGTGAATAACCAAACATGTGTAAAAGTTTTTCGTTGGCAGCCTCAGCCTCAGTATTAACACTTAATGTTTATTAACGCTGTCAGAAGTGTCAAAAGCCAATTCTCTGTCCCCCACTCATTTTACACGTTTATATGTGGGTTTAACAAACGTATGCGGTCGGTCATATGGCACTTTGGCTAGAGTCGGGCATCATCAACTACCTATAACTTTGTCATCATAATCATTATCATCATCCTCCAGTTGTTATAATTGTAATAACAATAAAAGGATAAAAAGGAATACAATCCAAAAAATACACATAAATACAAATGTTCTATAACAAAATATAAATGGACTGTTACTTTTGATAGCTTTGAAACCTAATTGTTCCACATATTTGTTATTAAGGTGTTATGGTCCATAACGACAATTCAAACAAAAAAAAAAATAAAGACATTTTCCAAAAAAAGGTTAACTACCAAACTCACATTTACACACAATTAAAGAAGAATATAAGAAAAAATAATATACGGAATCCTAGATACCACAAACCCACCTGCCATAAAAATAGAGTAAAAATGTTTAAAAAATAACAAATTTTTATAGGATTTTCAAAAATTTTCTATTTTAATAGGAAATTTTTGAAAAAAAATAGGAAATTTTTGAAAAAAAAGGAAATTTTTGAAAAAAAAAAGGAAATTTTTGAAAAAAAATAGGAAATTTTTGAAAAATTTCCTATAAAAATAGGAAATTTTTGAAAAATTTCCTATAAAAATAGGAAATTTTTGAAAAATTTCCTATAAAAATAGGAAATTTTTGAAAAATTTCCTATAAAAATAGGAAATTTTTGAAAAATTTCCTATAAAAATAGGAAATTTTTGAAAAATTTCCTATAAAAATAGGAAATTTTTGAAAAATTTCCTATAAAAATAGGAAATTTTTGAAAAATTTCCTATAAAAATAGGAAAATTTTGAAAAATTTCCTATAAAAATAGGAAATTTTTGAAAAATTTCCTATAAAAATAGGAAATTTTTGAAAAATTTCCTATAAAAATAGGAAATTTTTGAAAAATTTCCTATAAAAATAGGAAATTTTTGAAAAATTTCCTATAAAAATAGGAAATTTTTGAAAAATTTCCTATAAAAATAGGAAATTTTTGAAAAATTTCCTATAAAAATAGGAAATTTTTGAAAAATTTCCTATAAAAATAGGAAATTTTTGAAAAATTTCCTATAAAAATAGGAAATTTTTGAAAAATTTCCTATAAAAATAGGAAATTTTTGAAAAATTTCCTATAAAAATAGGAAATTTTTGAAAAATTTCCTATAAAAATAGGAAATTTTTGAAAAATTTCCTATAAAAATAGGAAATTTTTGAAAAATTTCCTATAAAAATAGGAAATTTTTGAAAAATTTCCTATAAAAATAGGAAATTTTTGAAAAATTTCCTATAAAAATAGGAAATTTTTGAAAAATTTCCTATAAAAATAGGAAATATTTGAAAAATTTCCTATAAAAATAGGAAATTTTTGAAAAATTTCCTATAAAAATAGGAAATTTTTGAAAAATTTCCTATAAAAATAGGAAATTTTTGAAAAATTTCCTATAAAAATAGGAAATTTTTGAAAAATTTCCTATAAAAATAGGAAATTTTTGAAAAATTTCCTATAAAAATAGGAAATTTTTGAAAAATTTCCTATAAAAATAGGAAATTTTTGAAAAATTTCCTATAAAAATAGGAAATTTTTGAAAAATTTCCTATAAAAATAGGAAACTTTTGAAAAATTTCCTATAAAAATAGGAAACTTTTGAAAAATTTCCTATAAAAATAGGAAATTTTTGAAAAATGTCCTATAAAAATAGGAAATTTTTGAAAAATGTCCTATAAAAATAGGAAATTTTTGAAAAATGTCCTATAAAAATAGGAAATTTTTGAAAAATGTCCTATAAAAATAGGAAATTTTTGAAAAATGTCCTATAAAAATAGGAAATTTTTGAAAAATGTCCTATAAAAATAGGAAATTTTTGAAAAATGTCCTATAAAAATAGGAAATTTTTGAAAAATTTCCTATAAAAATAGGAAATTTTTGAAAAATTTCCTATAAAAATAGGAAATTTTTGAAAAATTTCCTATAAAAATAGGAAATTTTTGAAAAATTTCCTATAAAAATAGGAAATTTTTGAAAAATTTCCTATAAAAATAGGAAATTTTTGAAAAATTTCCTATAAAAATAGGAAATTTTTGAAAAATTTCCTATAAAAATAGGAAATTTTTGAAAAATTTCCTATAAAAATAGGAAATTTTTGAAAAATTTCCTATAAAAATAGGAAATTTTTGAAAAATTTCCTATAAAAATAGGAAATTTTTGAAAAATTTCCTATAAAAATAGGAAATTTTTGAAAAATTTCCTATAAAAATAGGAAATTTTTGAAAAATTTCCTATAAAAATAGGAAATTTTTGAAAAATTTCCTATAAAAATAGGAAATTTTTGAAAAATTTCCTATAAAAATAGGAAATTTTTGAAAAATTTCCTATAAAAATAGGAAATTTTTGAAAAATTTCCTATAAAAATAGGAAATTTTTGAAAAATTTCCTATAAAAATAGGAAATTTTTGAAAAATTTCCTATAAAAATAGGAAATTTTTGAAAAATTTCCTATAAAAATAGGAAATTTTTGAAAAATTTCCTATAAAAATAGGAAATTTTTGAAAAATTTCCTATAAAAATAGGAAATTTTTGAAAAATTTCCTATAAAAATAGGAAATTTTTGAAAAATTTCCTATAAAAATAGGAAATTTTTGAAAAATTTCCTATAAAAATAGGAAATTTTTGAAAAATTTCCTATAAAAATAGGAAATTTTTGAAAAATTTCCTATAAAAATAGGAAATTTTTGAAAAATTTCCTATAAAAATAGGAAATTTTTGAAAAATTTCCTATAAAAATAGGAAATTTTTGAAAAATTTCCTATAAAAATAGGAAATTTTTGAAAAATTTCCTATAAAAATAGGAAATTTTTGAAAAATTTCCTATAAAAATAGGAAATTTTTGAAAAATTTCCTATAAAAATAGGAAATTTTTGAAAAATTTCCTATAAAAATAGGAAATTTTTGAAAAATTTCCTATAAAAATAGGAAATTTTTGAAAAATTTCCTATAAAAATAGGAAATTTTTGAAAAATTTCCTATAAAAATAGGAAATTTTTGAAAAATTTCCTATAAAAATAGGAAATTTTTGAAAAATTTCCTATAAAAATAGGAAATTTTTGAAAAATTTCCTATAAAAATAGGAAATTTTTGAAAAATTTCCTATAAAAATAGGAAATTTTTGAAAAATTTCCTATAAAAATAGGAAATTTTTGAAAAATTTCCTATAAAAATAGGAAATTTTTGAAAAATTTCCTATAAAAATAGGAAATTTTTGAAAAATTTCCTATAAAAATAGGAAATTTTTGAAAAATTTCCTATAAAAATAGGAAATTTTTGAAAAATTTCCTATAAAAATAGGAAATTTTTGAAAAATTTCCTATAAAAATAGGAAATTTTTGAAAAATTTCCTATAAAAATAGGAAATTTTTGAAAAATTTCCTATAAAAATAGGAAATTTTTGAAAAATTTCCTATAAAAATAGGAAATTTTTGAAAAATTTCCTATAAAAATAGGAAATTTTTGAAAAATTTCCTATAAAAATAGGAAATTTTTGAAAAATTTCCTATAAAAATAGGAAATTTTTGAAAAATTTCCTATAAAAATAGGAAATTTTTGAAAAATTTCCTATAAAAATAGGAAATTTTTGAAAAATTTCCTATAAAAATAGGAAATTTTTGAAAAATTTCCTATAAAAATAGGAAATTTTTGAAAAATTTCCTATAAAAATAGGAAATTTTTGAAAAATTTCCTATAAAAATAGGAAATTTTTGAAAAATTTCCTATAAAAATAGGAAATTTTTGAAAAATTTCCTATAAAAATAGGAAATTTTTGAAAAATTTCCTATAAAAATAGGAAATTTTTGAAAAATTTCCTATAAAAATAGGAAATTTTTGAATTCAACGTAACGAAGTCAAATACTCGATTCTATGCTAAAGCTCTGCAAATAATTATATATTGTTTTCATTTCATTTAAGTCAATTCTAGGTAAATCACTTTTTAGTCAAATATTACTCTAATAAGGATTAAGTGCTAAAATGTTGTCTGATTGTATGACTTAAATAGTTTCTATGTTAACTATTTGTACACTTTTCTCTGGTCCTCCCTACTCCACCCCTAATTCCAGCCCCCGATTACTTTGTTTGCTAATGTCATTGAATAGGGATTACTTGTGTTTCGATACGCTTAAGGATATTATTTGTTATAGGATTTTGTTAATGCGAGTGAGTAGTAGTAGGTTCATACGTTTAACTGAATGGAAATTTTCCTAAAATAGATTAAAGCCTTCAATTGCTGCAAATGTTATTGGAAAACAGTAAATGAAGATTACAAAAGTTTAATTCAGATGTTATCAGTGTTAAATGGGTGTTATGCCTTTTTCCCAAAGGAACAAATTTTCTTCCTGATTGCTATAATGTATTGATACAAATTTTTTCCAAAATAAGAAAAATATCTTTAAGAATCTTTTTTGTTTTAGTTATTAGAGTTTGTACTTATTTATAATTCGAACATTGGGTTCGAATCCTGCCAAGTCCAGAATATTTTCGAGCCATAACCGCCAAAAGACGATTTTCATTTTATTATTTAAATTTGTTATTCATGATCATCTGCATCATCTAATAAAATATCAGGGCAGTAGAATTTATCGTTATGATTTTACAGCAAAAACAATACGAGTAAAGACTTAAGTACAATTCACTGTCCAAAGATATTTTAAAAAATTCTACTCTTGTAAATTTTAGTTTTTGGCGCTTGAGTCTTTTTGGCGGTTAGTGCTCGTTTTGTTCTGTATTGCTAAAAAATTTTTATAGGTGTCATTGTAATTGCCTGAGTGTTGACTAATTGCCTGAGTGTTGACCTCAAATACTTCTGAAAAATCAACGAAAAAGCTTAAAACAAGAAAATCAAAGTTTGCAAAATTTTTGCTTGTGTTTACATTTTTTGAAAAGAGGTGTGTGTGTTTAATGCAATAATTGTACCTGTTATCAATACTTTTTTTATATGTTTTATACATCATTGAAAAGGAAAACATGTCTAGATTTTTAAAATATAAATTTCATACTAATATTCAAAAAAATCTTAAACATTTCTGTGAAAAATGTCCAAAAAAAACTAAAAAGTGTATTTTTTACAAAATCATTTTTGAAATTTGATTTTCAATTTCTGAAAATCTGTACAAGATATATAAATGATTTTTTGCAGTAATAACATATATTAATGATTATGTAGAAAAATTTTAAAAAAGTAAAAAATTGAAACCCAACTTTCCTTTTTTTTGAATTGAAATTATGGTATATGAAAATTTGGCATTTTTCAAAAAATGTATTTTTTTTGGATTTGTTTATCAATTCGCTTCACCTTTTATTTTAAAATCTAAAGAGAATATATGGGGCTATATAACTGCATTTTAGAAAGTAGCAAAACCAGCTTGTACTTTTTGTTATACAATCGAAAACTCAAAAATTCTCAAAAAATTAGAACAATTTTAGTCAATCTTGTACGTAGGATGATTGTTGCACTGACTTAACATTTGAATTAAAATCATCCTAGGATGTGGGGAGGGTTTTAAGAGATGACTGATTTTGACATGTATAACAAATTAAAGTCAAAATTTTGTAAAGAAAAAATTTAAAATTTTCTTAAATTATTTTTTTCTTTCTTTTAAATTCAAAATATAATTTTAAAGCTTTAGCCCTTATGTAATATTTAAACTTCCTCAAAATTATCTGGTTAGTTTACCATTTTTTTTCATACTCTTACATAAACATTAACACCCCTAAAAAAATTCTAAAAAAGTTTGAACCTCAAACCAGGTGGAAAATTTTAACTTTTTCCGGGTAATTTCTATCTATACATTTTTCTAGAGTTTGTGTTATTTTCAATTTTTTTGTTGTTTACAGTTTGCATTGAAAATGTTCAATAAACTCTCGAAAGTGCCCCAGACTATATAAACAGCTGCCTTCAGTGGAGTTTGAAATAAGGAAATGAGATTATTTTAAATAATTACATAAAACATTAGCTTAAAAAAAGTACTTTTATAATGAAAAAATTCATAATTTTATTATATCGAGCATGAATTTAATAAGTGCAACGGAAAATTAAAAAAAAATATAACAAAATTAAATATACTAATTTGTTATTGCTTATATAAATAACACTGGCCATCAGCTAAAATTAAATTTCAGTTAGACTATTGATTTTTAAGGTTATGTTTCCATAATTACATAAATAGAAAAAAAAAATTAAAATTTTTGAAGAGGTTGTCCTATTTATTTTACTATATATTGAAAATGACTTGTCCAATTTTATTGAAAGTACATTCATGTATTAAGAACAAAATTACCCTTAAGTCACCCGAACCCAAGTTTTTTGTATGATCAACCGTTTTGGAGTTATATACATTACAATTTAACAAAAAATTTTTTTTTTCTAAAAACCGATTTTTTTTTTTCAAAAATTCATTAAAAATAGTTAATGGCAAAAACTGACCATTATTTTTCATCAGTAATAAAACTATAAATATTTCAAAAAACATAAGCCCTAAGCTGTGAAAATTTATCGATTATAACTGATTTTATTGCGAAAAAAGTGAAAGTACCCAAATTTGAAAAAAATACTGTCATATAAAGGTAGAAGGCCAATGCACGCGGCAAGCGGCTGCGGGCGTCAATCAGCTGTTTTTTGATTTGTCAAATTTCAAGCGGTAATGGAAAAAAGTAGAACTTTGTTCTACTTTTCCGCGCGGCAGATTTTTTCAGTGCTGCCAGATTTAATTATATCTTACTCAAATATTTCTTTATATGAACATTTTTGTAAACAAGCGTACATTTTATGAACTGGCAATACTACGACCGCCCGCAGCCGCATGCCGCATGTATTGGCCCTGTACCTTAAGTCCTATTATTTTCAAAACAAATCAAAAAAGAACCCAATTTTGTAACATACTTTCATGAGACTTGGCCTATAATATTTTTTGGCTAAAGGGATAAATTTTGTTAAAAATTGACAAAATCGTTTTAAATTTAGGAGTACCTCCCAAACGATTTTCTTCCCGGAATATGGTTTTATGTTCCTCAAAGCCACAAATTTGCTTTTATCTTTCTGAAATTTACCACATATAATTTTTTAGGCATTTTTAGGTCTTTTTTTTGTGGTATCAAGATTTTGAAATCAAACTTCAGTATATTTTGACAAAATTTAAAAGAATTATTGCATATATAAACAAAAATCAGTGTATCAAATTTTTTTTGAAATCGGTTTGTATTTGACCATAGCTCTCATACATGATTTTGAAACAAAAGCCACTTAAATGCTTCGAAATAGACTAAAACCCTTCCAGATCTGAAGATATTTTTAATAAAACCACAAGATATTTTTAATAAAACCACAATTTTTTCATGGATTTTCAAAAAGAAAGACTTATTTTATTTGGAGTGCTCACAGTTTTATGACCATGTAATACAAATTATAGGTTTATGCGACCTTCGATTTTTTACGAATTTTTAAAAAAGTAAAAATTTTTAATTTTTCATCAACAAATTTTTTTTTACTTTAAAGTGCGAATAACTCTGAATCCGTAAAACATATAAAAATAATGTCTTTAAATGACTTTAAGGCCAGTTTATTTACTATTCTATTCCGTGGCTTTCAACAAAATCGAAGAACCTTTTACGAAGATATGATAAAACCCAGCTCCCATATAAGACCCTATAATGAAAATGGCTTAAAAAATGGGTATTTTCACTTTATTGTTAATAAAATCACCATTTTTTCATGGATTTTCAGAAAGGAAGACTTATTTTAATTGGAATACTTACAGTTTGATGGCCATGTTATATAAATTGTAGATTTATGCCATCTTAGATTTTCTACAAATTTTTGAAAAATTAAAAAAATTTTAATTTTTCATTAAATTTGTTGTATTTTTTACTTTAAACTGCGAATAACTCAAAATCTGTAAAACATATTAAAATAATGTTTTTAAATGAATTGAGGCCAGTTTATTTATTATTCTATTCCGTGACTTTTAACAAAATCGAAGAAACCCTTACGAATGATAAGACCTAGCTCCCATATAACCCCAATAATGGAAATGGCTTAAAAAAAAATTGGGTATTTTCACTCTATTGTTCATAAAATCACAATTTTTTCATGGATTTTCAGAAAGGAAGACTTATTTTATTTAGAATACTCACAGTTTTATAATCATGTAATATAAATCGTAGGTTTATATTATCTTCAATTTTTTATAAATTTTTGAAATAGTATTAAAAAAAATTTAAATTTTTCATCAAAAAAATTTTTTTTTCATCAAACATTTTTTTTTTTACTTTAAAGTGCGAATAACTCAAAATGCGTAGAACATATAAAAATAATGTTTTTAAATGACTTTAAGGCCAGTTTATTTACCATTCAAATCTGTAACTTCCAACAAAATTGAAAATCCCTTTACGAAGATATAATAAAATTAATGGATAAGCCTTTTTAAAAATATCAAATTTTGTAATTTTTTTTTTTTTTTAATCAACCCATTGAAGAAAATTACATCCGTCTTTATAATATTGTATAATAAAACTGATTATATAGTTCCAAAAGTTGAATTCTGTTGACTGGTGTAATTAAAAGCCTCAATAAATAGCGTTAAAATATTAACTAAATAATATACACAGATTACACTGAAAAAAACAAAGTCAATTTAAAATCAAGAAGGAAAAAAGTTTAATTTATATAAAGACTTTATTTTGAAATTTTACTTTTTATAAGAAATTTTTCAAAAATTTGCTTTTTATAGGAAATTTTTCAAAAAATTTGCTTTTTATAGGAAATTTTTCAAAAATTTGCTTTTTATAGGAAATTTTTAAAAAAATTTGCTTTTTATAGGAAATTTTTCAAAAATTTACTTTTTATAGGAAATTTTTCAATAATTTACTTTTTATAGGAAATTTTTCAAAAATTTACTTTTTATAGGAAATTTTTCAAAAAATTACTTTTTATAGGAAATTTTTCAAAAATTTACTTTTTATAGCAAATTTTTCAAAAATTTACTTTTTATAGGAAACTTTTCAAAAATTTACTTTTTATAGGAAACTTTTCAAAAATTTACTTTTTATAGAAAGTTTTTTAAAAATTTACTTTTTATAGGAAATTTTTCAAAAATTTACTTTTTATAGGAAATTTTTCAAAAATTGTCTTTTTAAAGAAAATTTTTTAAAAATTTGCTTTTTATAGGAAATTTTTCAAAAATTTACTTTTTATAGGAAATTTTTCAAAAATTTACTTTTTATAGGAAATTTTTCAAAAATTTACTTTTTATAGGAAATTTTTCAAAAATTTACTTTTTATAGGAAATTTTTCAAAAATTTACTTTTTATAGGAAATTTTTCAAAAATTTACTTTTTATAGGAAACTTTTCAAAAATTTACTTTTTATAGGAAACTTTTCAAAAATTTACTTTTTATAGGAACTTTTCAAAAATTTACTTTTTATAGGAAACTTTTCAAAAATTTACTTTTTATAGAAAGTTTTTTAAAAATTTACTTTTTATAGGAAATTTCTCAAAAATTTACTTTTTATAGGAAATTTTTCAAAAATTTACTTTTTTTAAGAAATTTTTTAAAAATTTACTTTTTTTAAGAAATTTTTCAAAAATTTCCTTTTTATAGGAAATTTTTCAAAAATTTACTTTTTATAGGAAATTTTTCAAAAATTTACTTTTTACAGGAAATTTTTCAAAAATTGTCTTTTTAAAGAAAATTTTTTAAGAATTTGCTTTTTATAAGAAATTTTTCAAAAATTTACTTTTTATAGGAAATTTTTCAAAAATTTTCTTTTTAAATGAAATTTTTCAAAAATTTTCTTTTTAAAGGAAATTTTTCAAAAATTTACTTTCTATAGGAAATTCTTCAAAAATTTACTTTTTATAAGAAATTTTTCAAAAATTTGCGTTTTATAGTAAATTTTTCAAAAATTTGCGTTTTATAGGAAATTTTTCAAAAATTTGCGTTTTATAGGAAATTTTTCAAAAATTTAAAATTTATAGGAAATTTTTCAAAAATTTGCTTTATAGGAAATTTTTCAAAAATTTACTTTTTATAGGAAATTTTTCAAAAATTTACTTTTTATAGGAAATTTTTCAAAAATTTACTTTTTATAGGAAATTTTTCAAAACTTGCGTTTTATAGGAAATTTTTTAAAAATTTACTTTTTATAGGAAACTTTTCAAAAATTTACTTTTTATAGAAAGTTTTTTAAAAATTTAATTTTTATAGGAAATTTCTCAAAAAGTTACTTTTTATAGGAAATTTTTCAAAAATTTACTTTTTTTTAGGAAATTTTTCAAAAATTTACTTTTTATAGGAAATTTTTCAAAAATTTACTTTTTATAGGAAATTTTTCAAAAATTTACTTTTTATAGGAAATTTTTCAAAAATTTACTTTTTATAGGAAATTTTTCAAAAATTTACTTTTTATAGGAAATTTTTCAAAAATTTACTTTTTATAGGAAATTTTTCAAAAATTTACTTTTTATAGGAAATTTTTCAAAAATTTACTTTTTATAGGAAATTTTTCAAAAATTTACTTTTTTCAAGAAATTTTTTAAAAATTTACTTTTTATAGGAAATTTTTCAAAAATTTACTTTTTATAGGAAATTTTTCAAAAATTGTCTTTTTAAAGAAAATTTTTTAAAAATTTGCTTTTTATAGGAAATTTTTCAAAAATTTACTTTTTATAGGAAATTTTTCAAAAATTTACTTTTTATAGGAAATTTTTCAAAAATTTACTTTTTATAGGAAACTTTTCAAAAATTTACTTTTTATAGGAGATTAAAAAAAAAAGAAAAATTTTAATATTTGAAAGAAAATCTTCGATGTTTGAAAATTTATAGAAAATTTTGTATAGAAAAATTTTAATATTTGAAAGAAAATCTTCGATGCTTGAAACATAAGTTAAATGATTTAAAAAAAAAGTGATTTTTCAAAAATTTACTTTTTATAGGAAATTTTTCAAAAATTTACTTTTTGTAGGAAATTTTTCAAAACTTGCGTTTTATAGGAAATTTTTTAAAAATTTACTTTTTATAGGAAACTTTTCAAAAATTTACTTTTTATAGAAAGTTTTTTAAAAATTTAATTTTTATAGGAAATTTCTCAAAAAGTTACTTTTTATAGGAAATTTTTCAAAAATTTACTTTTTTTTAGGAAATTTTTCAAAAATTTACTTTTTATAGGAAATTTTTCAAAAATTTACTTTTTATAGGAAATTTTTCAAAAATTTACTTTTTATAGGAAATTTTTCAAAAATTTACTTTTTATAGGAAATTTTTCAAAACTTTACTTTTTATAGGAAATTTTTCAAAAATTTACTTTTTATAGGAAATTTTTCAAAAATTTACTTTTTATAGGAAATTTTTCAAAAATTTACTTTTTTTTAGGAAATTTTTCAAAAATTTGCTTTTTATAGGAAATTTTTCAAAAATTTACTTTTTATAGGAAATTTTTCAAAAATTTACTTTTTATAGGAAATTTTTCAAAAATTTACTTTTTAAAGAAAATTTTTTAAGAATTTGCTTTTTTTAGGAAATTTAAAAAAAAAAAAGAAAAATTTTAATATTTGAAAGAAAATCTTCGATGTTTGAAAATTTATAGAAAATTTTGTATAGAAAAATTTTAATATTTGAAAGAAAATCTTCGATGCTTGAAACATAAGTTAAATGATTAAAAAAAAAGTGATTAAATATTTTCTTTTTAAATATTTTTTTCCGGTGTATAATTAAAATTCAAAACCATAAACTAAATTAATACTAATTATATCATTTTAAATATTTTAATATATAATTAACGGTTTAATATCAAAATCAATTAATTTAAATAAATTTTAATAAAGAAAAATTTTTTTATAAAGAATAAAAATGTCACGTTTGAGCAGTTTTGCAGCTAAAAATATACAAAAAAAAATCTCTAAAATAATGTGAAAATAATTAAAATAATAAAACATAAATTTTATTAATACTAAAAATCACAAAAAAGATAAAGAAAAAAATAACAAAAGACATTATGTTGTTGCTGCAATTAATGAAACGTCTTCAAATAATTGTATGGCTGCTGTTGACATTCAATTTAACTTTATTCTATACAACAATTATCTCAACTGTCTTTTCAATAAAACCAACTGTGGCTACAGCAACAGCTCCAGCATCATCCCAAACAGCAGCATCGACAGTAACAAACTCCACATCAGTAGCCTCTACACCCAAAGAGATAACTAGTAAAATAAGCTTATCTTCTTCACCTTCTTCCCACCCTTCGCCCTATTCATCATCATCCTCATCATCATCGTCATTGTCGGCGGCCAGTAAACGTTTAAATCTACAGTTACAACATTTACAATATACCCAACAACAATATCCAGCTGCTTCATATCAGAATTATCCTTATCCCCCTCAAATTGCAACAGAATTCCAGGAAACGTTTCAAAGTCCTAATCAACCGGGTAAGTGGCCTTTCAAAATTCCAGCTTAAAATTTACAAATTTGCATAAAATGCCTTTTGGTTTTTGTGGAAAAGCTTTATATGGATGGATATGGTATGGCTTAAATCCTAATATATGCGCAGGATGCCATCGCTTATTAGCAACTTAATTAGCAAAAGAAACCACTGAAAGCTCTTAAGAACATCCAAATAATTAAAACCAGTTACATAATGTCAGATATGGTTAAATCTAGTGGTTTATTGAAATTATAGATACGAATTATTAAGCAAAATTTAACGACCTCGTTAAGAATTTACACAAAATTTTATGATTTAACAATAAATTTTATAGCTTAATTAATTAAATTCTAAATTCATGGTCAAATTTATGATATTAAATTCTGATTGAAAAATTTATGATTTCATAAATTTTGTAGAGGAAATTTTTTAAAAATTGACTATTTATAGGAAATTTCTTGAAAATTCACTATTTATAGGAAATTTTTCGAAGATTGACTATTTATAGGAAATTTTTCGAAAATTGACTATTTATGGGAAATTTTTCGAAAATTGGCTATTTATAGGAAATTTTTCGAAAGTTGACTATTTATAGGAAATTTTTCGAAAATTGACTATTTATAGGAAATTTTTCGAAAATTGACTATTTATAGGAAATTTTTCGAAAATTGACTATTTATAGGAAATTTTTCGAAAATTGACTATTTATAGGAAATTTTTCGAAAATTGACTATTTATAGGAAATTTTTCGAAAATTGACTATTTATAGGAAATTTTTCGAAAATTGACTATTTATAGGAAATTTTTCGAAAATTGACTATTTATAGGAAATTTTTCGAAAATTGACTATTTATAGGAAATTCTTCGAAAATTGACTATTTATAGGAAATTTTTCGAAAATTGACTATTTACAGGAAATTTTTCGAAAATTGACTATTTATAGGAAATTTTTTGAAAATTGACTATTTATAGGAAATTTTTCGAAAATTGACTATTTATAGGAAATTTTTTGAAAATTGACTATTTATAGGAAATTTTTCGAAAATTGACTATTTATAGGAAATTTTTCGAAAATGTACTATTTATAGGAAATTTTTCGAAAATTGACTCTTTATAGGAAATTTTTCGAAAATTGACTATTTATAGGAAATTTTTCGAAAATTGACTATTTATAGGAAATTTTTCGAAAATGTACTATTTATAGGAAATTTTTCGAAAATTGACTCTTTATAGGAAATTTTTCGAAAATTGACTATTTATAGGAAATTTTTTGAAAATTGACTATTTATAGGAAATTTTTCGAAAATTGACTATTTATAGGAAATTTTTCGAAAATTGACTATTTATAGGAAATTTTTTGAAAATTGACTATTTATAGGAAATTTTTCGAAAATTGACTATTTATAGGAAATTTTTCGAAAATTGACTATTTATAGGAAATTTTTCGAAAATGTACTATTTATAGGAAATTTTTCGAAAATTGACTATTTATAGGAAATTTTTTGAAAATTGACTATTTATAGGAAATTTTTCGAAAATTGACTCTTTATAGGAAATTTTTCGAAAATTGACTATTTATAGGAAATTTTTCGAAGATTGACTATTTATAGGAAATTTTTCGAAAATTGACTATTATAGGAAATTTTTCGAAAATTGACTATTTATAGGAAATTTTTCGAAAATTGACTATTTATAGGAAAATTTTCGAAGATTGACTATTTATAGGAAATTTTTTGAAAATTCACTATTTATAGGAAATTTTTCGAAAATTGACTATTTATAGGAAATTTTTCGAAAATTGACTATTTATAGGAAATTTTTCGAAAGTTGACTATTTATAGGAAATTTTTCGAAAATTGACTATTTATAGGAAATTTTTCGAAAATTGACTATTTATAGGAAATTTTTCGAAAATTGACTATTTATAGGAAATTTTTCGAAAATTGACTATTTATAGGAAATTTTTCGAAAATTGACTATTTATAGGAAATTTATTGAAAATTCACTATTTATAGGAAATTTTTCGAAAATTGACTATTTATAGGAAATTTATTGAAAATTCACTATTTATAGGAAATTTTTCGAAAATTGACTATTTATAGGGAATTTTTCGAAAATTGACTATTTATAAAAAATTTTTCGAAAATTGACTATTAATAGGGAATTTTTCGAACTATTTATAGGAAATTTTTCGAAAATTGACTATCTAAAGAAAATTTTTTGAAAATTGACTATTTATAGGAAGTTTTTCGAAAATTGACTATTTATAGGAAATTTTTCGAAAATTGACTATTTATAGGATATTTTTCGAAAATTGACTATTTATAGGAAATTTTTCGAAAATTGACTATTTATATTATTTTGAAAATTGACTATTTATAGGAAATTTTTCGAAAATTGACTATTTATATTAAATTTTTCGAAAATCGACTATTTATAGGAAATTTTTCGAAAATTGATTATTTATAGGAAATTTTTCGAAAATTGTCTATTTATAGGAAATTTTTCGAAAATTGACTATTTATAGGAAATTTTTCAAAAATTTACTATTTATAGGAAATATTGACTATTTATAGGAAATTTTTCGAAAATTGACTATTTATAGGAAATTTTTCGAAAATTGACTATCTATAAAAAATTTTTCGCAAATTGACTATTAATAGGGAATTTTTCGAACTATTTATAGGAAATTTTTCGAAAATTGACTATCTAAAGAAAATTTTTTGAAAATTGACTATTTATAGGAAGTTTTTCGAAAATTGACTATATATAGGAAATTTTTCGAAAATTGACTATTTATAGGAAATTTTTCGAAAATTGACTATTTATAGGAAATTTTTCGAAAATTGACTATTTATAGGAAATTTTTCGAAAATTGACTATTTATAGGAAACTTTTCGAAAATTGACTATTTATAGGAAATTTTTCGAAAATTGACTATTTATAGGAAATTTTTCGAAAATTGACTATTTATAGGAAATTTTTCGAAAATTGACTATTTATAGGAAATTTTTCGAAAATTGACTATTTGTAGAAAATTTTTCGAAAATTTACTATTTATAGAAAATTTTTCGAAAATTTACTTTTTATAGGAAATTTTTAAAAATTTACTATTTATAGGAAATTTTTTGAAAATTTACTATTTATAGGAAATTTTTTGAAAATTTACTATTTATAGGAAATTTTTCGAAAATTGACTATTTATAGGAAATTTTTCGAAAATTGACTATTTATGGGAAATTTTTCGAAAATTGACTATTTATAGGAAATTTTTCGAAAATTGACTATTTATAGGAAATTTTTCGAAAATTGACTATTGATAGAAAATTTTTCTTAAATTTACTATTTATAGGAAATTTTTCGATATTTGATTATTTATAGAAAATTTTTCGCAAATTGACTTTGAAAAGGAAATTTTTCCAAAAATGACTATTTATAAGAAATTTTTCGAAAATTGTGAAATTATATCAAAAGCGTTTGAGCTAAAATTTTTATGTTAAGGTGTTTTTTTTTTTTTTTTTAAAACATTAAAGACACATTAAAAAACTTTGTTTAAAAAACATTTTGCTCTTGTTACACAACTTTTCCGGCATTTTCGTTTATTTCCCTGTTACTTTGTCAAGTTATAACAAATCATAACAAAGTCATCAATTTCGTTGAAAATGACTTTTCCTTGTCATTGTTTTAAGAATTTGATCCAAATTCATATATCAGCTGAATTAAACTAATTTAGCTCCAATAAATGTCAATTTCATTCCAAAGATGCTTTGGCACAAAAGTCTGACACATAAATACATTGAAGTAGGAAAAGCCAACAAATTTGATTTTCCACATTTAAGCTTCTTTTAAGTAATTTGACATTTACATTTTGAATACTTTTCACGTCAATTGTAATCTCAGTTAAGTCACGTGAACGTATGAGTAATTTTGTTATATCAACAAATTAATATTACTTATACGCAGGTAGTCCTTATATTATTTTTTACGTTTATTTATTTCAAAGGATATGTTTTCTGTGTGTTTCCTTTGAGCTGCTTTTATTTAAATATTCATTATTGTTTATTTGTTTTAATTATAATAATAAAACGTTACTTTTAAGAAAAAGTATGGAAACGAAATTTTTTTACATGTTAAATTTTAGATATAAAATTAAAGAAAATTAGTTTTTAAATGATTTTGTACTTTAGTGATTCCTTAATGTATCAGGAATGAAAGTGATTTAACATTTTTGAATTTAAAAAAACGTTTTCAAAGATATACATAAAATTGTAAGAAGTGATAATAATTTTTTTTTGAAAATTTCAAAATATACTCTCTAACGTTTAAATTAGAAATTAATTTGAATTTGTTAAAACATTTTCGTTTACATACTTAATAACGATAAGCCAAAGTAAGTAGCTATAATTTGTTGAACAAAGTTTTTATGAATCAAGAGATTATATTCAAATGTCGGCTGGTTGTTTCAACATTTTTTTAGTTAGTTATTTTTTGCTTTTTATTGTTCATCTCATAAAAATTCATTAGTTTTTTTCTTAATTTTGCTTTTACTTTTTTGTTGACGAAAATTCGTTTCATTTATTTTCTACACAAACTCAATAATAACCACTTTAAACTCTATAAAAAAAGGAAAATTTTCCAAAAAAAAAAAATTATACAAACAAACAATGAGGTACGAAAATTGTAAAAAATAGAAATAACTAAATAAATTGTTTTTAAATTTCGGTTTAAATTGTTTTTTTGTTTTTGGCTGTTATTGTTAAAAAAAAATGTTAACGGAAACAAATGAATTTAATGTTAACAAAAGTTTTTGTTCAAGGCTGGAGAACAGTGGGGTATAAAGTACAAAATTCACTAAAAATAGAAAATCTTCAAAAAACTTTGTAAATAGAAAAATTTCGAAAAATATAAAATTTTTAACTTTCAAAAAATTTCTCATTAATAGAAAATTTTCGACAAATTTCCTAAAAATCGTAAAAAAAAAATTCCTATGAATAGTGAATTTTCGACAATTTTTCTATAAATAGTCAATTTTCGAAAAATTTAAAAAATTTATAGTCAATTTTTATAGTTAAATTTCGAAAATTTTTATATAAATAATTTCCTATAAAAATCAAATTTCTTAAAATTTCCTATAAATCTTTAGTTTTCTAAAAATTTTCTATAAATAGTTAATTTTTTAAAAATTTCTTATAAACAGTCAATTTTTGAAAATTTCCTATAAATAGTCAATTTTCGAAAAATTTCTCAAAAAGAGTCAATTTTCAAAAAATTTCCTATAAATAGTCAATTTTCATAAAATTTCCTATAAATAGTCAATTTTCGAAAAATTTCCTATAAATAGTTAATTTTTGAAAAATTTCTTATAAATAGTCAATTTTCGAAAAATTCCTATAAATAGTAAATTTTTGAAAAATTCCTATAAATAGTCAATTTTCGAAAAATTTCCTATAAATAGTCAATTTTCGAAAAATTTCCGATAAATAGTCAATTTTCGAAAAATTTCCTATAAATAGTCAATTTTCGAAAAATTTCCTATAAATAGTCAATTTTCGAAAAATTTCCTATAAATAGTCAAGTTTCGAAAAATTTCCTATAAATAATCAATTTTCGAAAAATTTCCTATAAATAGTCAATTTTAGAAAAATTTCCTATAAAAAGTCAATTTTCAAAATATTTCATATAAATAGTCAATTTCAGAAAAATTTCCTATAAATAGACATTCTCGAATAATTTCCTATAAATAGACAATTTTCGAAAAATTTGCTATAAATTAAAAATGTGCGAAAAATTTCCTTTAAATTGTCAATTTTTTAAAAATTTCCTATAAATAGTCAATTTTCGAAAATTTCATATAAATAGTCAATTTTCGAAAAATTTCCTATAAACAGTAAATTTTCGAAAATTTTCCTATAAATAGTTAATTTTCTTAAAATTTCCTACAAATATTTAATTTTCGAAAAATTTCCTATAAATTATAAATGTTCGAAAAATTTCCTATAAATAGTCAATTTTCAAAAAATTTCCTATAAATAGTCAATTTTCGAAAAATTTCCTATAAATAATAAAATTTTCAAAAAAAAATCCTATAAATAGAAAATTTCAGAAAATTTTCCTAGAAATATAAATTATAAATATAAATTGTAAATGTTTGAAAAATTACCTATAAATTGTCAATTTTCAAAAAAATTCCTATAAATAGTCAATTTTCGAAAAATTTCCTATAAATAGTCAGTTTTCGAAAAAATTCCTATAAATAGTCAGTTTCCGAAAAATTTCTTATAAATAGTCAGTTTTCGAAAAACTTCCTATAGTCAGTTTTCGAAAAATTTCCTATAAATAATCAATTTTCGAAAAATTTCCTATAAATAGTCAATTTTCGGAAAATTTCCTATAAATAGTCAATTTTCAAAAAATTTCCTATAAATAGTCAATTTACGAAAAATTTCCTATAATTAATCAATTTTCGAAAATTTTCCAATAAAAATCAATCTTCAAAAAATTTTCTTTAAATAGTAAATTTTATAAAAAAAAAATAGTCAAATTTTTAAAAATTTCCTTATTATATTCGTTGGTATAAGTTTTTGTTTAAACATTTTTTGCTATAAATAGTCAATTTTCGCAAATTTCATATAAATATTCAATAAACAGTAAGTTTTCTTAAAATGCCTACAAATATTTAATTTTCGAAAAATTTCCTATAAATTGTAAATGTTCGAAAAATTTCCTATAAATAGTAAATTTTCAAAAAATTTCCTATAAATAGCCAATTTCAGAAAATCTTCCTAGAAATAGACAATTTTCGAAAAATTTCCTATAAATTGTAAATGTTCGAAAAATTTCCTATAAATAGTCAATTTTCGAAAAATTTCCTATAAATAGTCAGTTTTCGAAAAATTTCCTATAAATAGTAAATTTTCGAAAAATTTCCTATAAATAGTCAATTTTCGGAAAATTTCCTATAAATTGTAAATGCTCGAAAAATTTCCTATAAATAGTTAATTTTCGGAAAATTTCCTATAAATAGTTAATTTTCGGAAAATTTCCTATAAATAGTAAATTTTCAAAAAATTTCCTATAAATAGTCAATTTACGAAAAATTTCCTTAAATAGTCAATTTTCAAAAAATTTTCTTTAAATAGTAAATTTTATAAAAATTTTGCACTCTTCCCACTGTAAATTTACTTGGGTTGAATGTGAAAGTGAGAGTAGAAATTGTTTTTGTCGTCCTAAATTTGTAAAGTGTATTGGGAGTATTATGACAACAATTTGTTTAAAAATTGAAAAATGTTTCTTATTTTAACATTATATTTTATTTTATTCATTTTGTAGTTGTGAAATTGTATTTTACATTTGACAAAGAATCACAATCTTATAGACAGACATTAACGTTATTTATTTATCGAGTCGGTTTGTGATGATTGTTAAAAGAAAATTTCTTTGTTTGTTTATTTTTTCTTGTTTCATACGCATTAAAATCTCAACTTATTTCAAAAAAAAAAGTTTTATTTTTTTCTTATTTCAATTTGCATGAGGCATGGAAACATAAAATGATTTTTATTACTTCGTCACATTATTTGTCATCATCATCGTCATGAAAATCATTATCATCATCATCACGATTGTAATCATCGTCATTATCATCACCATCAGAGACAACGTGGCTGTTATTTCGTGATTGGCATCATTTTCCAAGTAGATCCTTTTCACGACAACATCAGAGCTATAGTCATCCTTATTACGGGTATTTATATTATAATGATAATTTAAGAAAACTTTTGCAGAAATGAGTTAATTTTGTGTGTGAACTACAGAAAATGTACATGAAGTTTACCACACATTCCTTATCCTTAAGTTAATATATATTTACGTATGTATGTACGAGTATAAATATTATATAAATCTTTGTCTGTATAAAAGTATTCTACTTAATATTATTGTACATAAATATATATACATCCTTTTCTTTCTTTTGTTGCAACTCCAACCATGAAATGGTTTCCATATTCTTCTCTTCTTAGGGTTATAATATAATATTAACTGCAATTGTTTACACTCACTCCAACCCAAGTTCGTTTTACACGAGTCTTTACTCTTTCAAGGATAGTAATTAAAATTGTCTAAATGTTGCCAGATAATCCAAATAAAAGAAAATTTTTCGAAAATTGACTATTTAGGGGATATTTTTCGAAAATTGACTATTAAGGGGAAATTTTTCGAAAATTGACAATTTAGAAGAAATTTTTCGAAAATTGACTATTAATAGGAAATTTTTCGAAAATTGACTATTTATAGGAAATTTTT